>CM055267.1:0-600000 GCA_029237695.1 Conchocele bisecta
GAGTAAGGGGTTAAGAATAAAGGTGGGTTGTTTAACCTAGTTTAACCCACTAATGGATAATGGGCGGATAAGTGGTGGGTTTACCCTACTGGGTTAACCTAGGTTAAACCCGGCTAGGATAATGTGGATAAGTGGTGGGTTACCCAACTGGGTTAACCTAACTAGGTTTAACCCTTCTAATGGATAATGGTGGATAAGTGGTGGGTTACCCAACTGGGTTAACCTACTGGGTTAACTCACTAATGGGTAATGGTAAGTAAGGGGTTAAGAATAAAGGTCGGTTAACAGACTACGTTAACTCACTAATTGGTAATGATGAGTAAGGGGTTAAGAATAAAGGTGGGTTAACCTAGGTTAACCCACTAATGGATAATGGTGGATAAGTGGTGGGTTACCCAACTGGGTTAACCTACTAGGTTAACCCACTAATTTGCTGATTGGCTGTTCTATATATAGTAACTTCCTTAACTATGGCTTACTCGGTCATAAAAAGTTGCCCTGTCGAACTTTCAAAATTGCGAATAAATACATCAAAATGAATAAAATACCACTTTTGATATCGAAAACAAGTCCGGTATATATGTTTATCACAGTAAGACGATCTTATGTGATGCAATGTACACGATTATTACAGCAATAACATAATCAATTGTCAGTGACTTGTCTCTAAATATCCTTATATTACTATTATTTCATTAAAACTTGTTGTTTTTTTTCCATCTTCTAGGTATAGTTTTTATTCGTTTAAATCTCATTGCAACAACCATACTGACAAAAAGTGCTGATGAACAAATCATAAATACGTCACAGATGAAAATATGAAACGAGATGATGGATAGACGGACATTGCGATCCACGATCTGAAATTATTAATGAATTAATACGCACCTCAATCATATTTGTGTATCCATCCAACAAACAAATCCCAGTTAAAACAATGAAAATCCAGAAATCTAACACAGTCCTCATAATATTACTACTAAGCATCATACACTGACACTAATGGTATGGTAGTGTAAGGCTTGTTACTAAAAATAGTTGACCAATCAATTTAAACGTCATGTGACATGATTCGACAAATCACCACACTGCATGCCGTTTCTTCCCCATATCGTTTTCCCCATGTAGTCATTTGTCTCTAACCCTTCCATCTCGTTCAAAACAAACTTTCAATATGGTGACATACAGTAAATCTGGAAAAGTCACATGATCCAAACAACCAATGAAAATGATTTGTATCAAAATGACCACGTGATACAAACAGCCAATCACATGGCAGATGTCTCATCCGAGATGTCTCATCTCGTCAAAGTGCCTATACCCTAACCCTAACCCTAACCCTAACCCTAACCCCTAGGTCGTCAGAATTTATAGGGTTTTGTCATTAAGGGTCACACCTTGCGCAAAAGGGATACATTTAGGGATAATTGGGGTTAGCTGCTTATATCGAGTTGAAAACACGATTTTAAATATGAGGAACCGACTTGACTACATTGACGACCTTAATCGCCCTTATTTCGGCTCTAGACGCAGGGTTTGAGCCTTTAAAAGAGGGTTCGGGGTTTATTTTGAAACCCTGGAACATATTCCAGAACCATGGGGAACCCCGGGGCTCGGAAATGGCCGAAAAAACCCAGAAACAAAAAGACATGTAACACACTATACAAACTTGACGACCCTCACTTACTCTGATAAATATTATCTCATAGTTTGACTTTTCATGTTTCTCCTCCTGGGCAACTATATCGAGTAGTGGCGATCTATGGATGTTTATTGGAAGTGCTTCCGTTCGAAGTGTGAGCAAAATCGGTCGAGTGGTTAATGTTTTTTGACCACTACAAGTTTGATGAGAATCGGGTCAGGGGGGTTGTATCGTTTGAGTCGTCGAGAAACCCTAACAAGTCAGTTTCCGGCGGCCACATAATTTGTTCTACTGCGTATATCGGGAAGCGGTCTACGGCGAACGGGAGCTACAGACGGTGGGTACGTGTGTAGGAAGTTTCGTGGAAATCGAACGTCAGACGCGGCGACAGTTGGCGAAAAACTCAAACCGTGACGTGTAGCGTTGAGGTCGTCAACATTTTCGAGAGTCTCCAAAATATGCCTTACATTTTCGTTCGTTTCTCCGTCGATAACACAGATATTGAGCCGAATTCACAAAAATCAGGCACACATTTGAAGCATCTAGACGATAGGCTAATGGTTTTAGTCGGACTCGGCGATTTTGCCACTTTTTTCGGCAGTCGAAAATGTTTTTTTATTTATTTTTTTTTTTTCTCCAAAATGCGCCGCCGAAAATGTTCGACTATATTCCACCCTTTTCTAATCGCTATATCGGGACGATCGGAGCACTCCTTCTTAGCGCCTCTGCGCGGAATACATCCGTCAAGTTTCGTTGAGATCGAGCGCTGGCAAAGCGGAAATCTCGACGAACCCTAAAACGACCATGTAGCGTTTGGGTCGTCAGACTTTTTCAACTTTTTTTTACCCATTTTTGAACACGCGCCATTTCGCGCACGTTCGAGGTACAGTGACGGACGAGGTATGTACGTATTCGCCGAGGAGCCCGGCTCAGTTTGGGCTCGAAGGCGGCAGTCTGTCTCGTTGGAGTCGGACCGTGCCGAGGGTCGAACACACCCCCAAAATCAGGCTTTTTCCACCACTTTTCGAGCATCAAATTTTCGCCGCGGCCGACCGATTTCGGCCCGTTTTCGCACGTTAAACGATAGCCGCGTCTGTTCTGTACAAGTCCTGGCAATTTCAGGCATGCACCCCTTGTACTTGGCGAGATACGGGCTCGCCAACATGGTCACCCCAAATGTGGCCAGGACTAAAAACGACCCAAGTGCTACACGGAGGTAAGTGGTGGGAAGACTTTTGCGTCGTGGCGAAAAACACTCCCCAATAGTGGTGCTAGCGCGCCGTTCTTATTTGCATACGGTAGCTCTTCCAATGGACTACAAATCCGTAGAAAGACCCTCTCCGATTTACTTCCGTACATAGACGATGTGACAGTTGGAAGATTTTACTCTGAGACCTGCGCCGAAAAAGGGCCTTTTTTGGAGGTCTCCTACTGGGTCGTCAGACGACCCAAACGCTACACGGTGCCAGGGTTTTTTCTATATCTTCCGTATTAGGTCACATACGAGGGCTGGCAATTGAATTCCTGCGATAGCTTTCAACTACGAACCCGTTAAAGGCGTTTCCGAAAATAAACGTGGGGTCACTGAAATCGTGGAAAATGTCACCAAAGGCCTTGGTGAAATTTTTGACTTTTTCAATCTCCACCGGGGTTCTTCCCGGGGATGGTTGCAAACGATTCCTTACACAAAAGTAGATTATGAAATGTATTCCCTTCGTGTCTAACTCACATACTTCCCAAGATATTTCCGCAGACATGACACAAGTGCTACATGGGTCGTCATGTGACGACCCAAACGCTACTTGGAATATGTGCTACATAGGTCGTCAGATGACGACCCAAACGCTACCTAACCCTAGGGTTTTTCCATATCTTTACTAATAGGTCTCCTGGGAAGGAAGGGAATACTTTTCCTTCGATAATTTTCAACGAGGAACACGTTAAAAGTCTTTCCCACAATAACCCCGGGGGTCACTGAAATTCGTCAAAAAATCACCAAGGGGTACACCTTGGTGAAATGTTTAACTTTTTCAATCACCACAGGGGCTTTTCTATATGTGATTAACTACATTATACATGTATCATAAGTTCTACTTCTCATTTTGTGCTTTGTGTCAAACGACGCCACAAGAGGTGAAAGTGGCTGATGGCTGGAACCCACAAAGATGACCGAGTTTTCCACTCCATGTGCCGTATAGGATACAGTAACGAGGCAGTGTTCACATATATGTTATACATCACGTTTACGAAGCAATTATAGAACGGGTCCTTAAAGGTGCGAGGTGAAAGTGGCTGATGGCTGGAACCCACAAAGATGGCCGAGTTTTCCATTCCATGTGCCGTATAGGATACAATAACGAGGCAGTGTTCACATATATGTTATGCATCACGTTTACGAAGCAATTATAGAACGGGTCCTTAAAGGTGCATGCCCACTCAGTATGCACACACTGTTCTTTATATCAGAGACATCATCTTAGACATTTTCTGGCAAAATAAACATTCATTCACCATTACCATACGTATTGATTAGCATTATTATACATTTTATGCTGATGACACTATTTTCATGTCCGAAACTGTATCGGGCTTGCAAGATGCACTCAATTAGTGTCACCAGTACTGTATACAATGGAGACTGGATGTAAATATATAGAAAACAAAAATGCAAGAAGAGGAAGTCAGTGAAACATTTACCTTTCTGATATAACGTAGAAATAATTGAAATTATAGACCATTTTACATATTTAGGAAACGTTTTTACATACAACGGCAATTTTCATAAATCGAAGAAACGTCTCATTGACCAAGCTGCTAATGCGATTTTCGGTTTATTTAGAGAAAAAAAACAATACATTATCTACGCCAGTAGACTGTCACCTACAACTATTTTAGAACTATTTCATCAATGTTTTTCGCCAATTCTTTGCTATGGCTGTGAAATCTTGGGCGTTGAAAACACATCAACCATAGAAAATATACATTTAAAATATTGCAAATCTGTTTTGGGAGTAAAACATTCACCACCGAATGCCATGGTATGTGGCAAAGGAGGTAATGAGTATTTCAATTAAATGTAGGAATATTTCATTTTGGGCACAATTAGTTTCAGAAAAAGCAAGCAATATATCGTACCTGAAATATAAACTATTTTAATCACAACATGAAGCGAACATGATTAATTTCAGATGGAGTCAACATGTCAAGTCTATTTTATCCGCAATCGAAGCTCCTGGAATATGGAATAGCCAGAATGACGTCAATTCCGTATGGCCGAGTCATCATGCCAGGACCAAAGTTCAGAATCAGTTTATTCAGTCACGGCTTTTCAGTATTTATTTGACATTGTTTGAAATCGAACCATATTTAATAAACGTTTCGGAAATATTTAGACAACCATTGACCTGAGTTCGGACTTCAAATCATAGAATGGCAGTTGAAACGGGGAGGTGTACTGGGAGGCCGAGATCACACTTAACCTGCGCCAAATGTGGTATTGGTGCTCTCAGCGAGTCGACGAGTTTCATTTCTTCTTCGAGTGTCCGTATTCTGTGGAAGGACGCAAATGGTATATTAAGCCATTCTGTTTCGGGTGCCAAATACTTTGAAATTGAAACAGTTTTTCTTTTCAAAATAATTCTGGAAAGCAGTTAAGAAACCTAGCAATTTTTATAACAAAAATTCGTTATCAATATTATATTTCAAAGAATATGTAAATGGTACCCATCATACATACTGTATTCCCATGTATACCTCGTGCGTCACGTTATGTGGCTTTGTGTGAATAAACATATTGTATTAGCGTATAGCATTGATGCGCGTAATCCAACAGTATTGGATGTTTATTGCCTACAGCAACAACAGTTTCAGTTTCAGCAAATTCACTGGAATGTAGCTTTAACTGAAAGTATGTGAACGTGTATGACGAATGTAGTATTACTATATATTATACGTATTTAATATCTTAGCTTTCATCACTTACAAACTTGGGAAATAATAAACTAATACTATATATGTTGATGATGTGTGCCACATATAGAGTATTGTTCAAAGTGACACATACTTTACAGCACCAATCGACACAAATGATTTATAAGGAAACATGAGATACATACTTGAGGGCATTCTGAAGATTAAAATAACTTATACCAGTGATATTGTATGCCGAATTCTCAAAAGGAAAATGTCAGCTCAGTGTTACGGCATCTTGGTTTGGTGGCCTCAGAAATAAGAAAGGTAATATAACCGCACACACAATGCGAATATCAGGCGCAAATAGATTATTTTGTCCGGTCTAAATGTATCAGAACATAACTACATGTATATTCATTTACATTTAATAAATAACAACATTAATTTAAATTTAGTAAGCGATACTTGTAGCTGCAAATCAAAATATAACGAAGAAGTTCACGTTAACAGCCAAGTCTGTTGGATTTGGTGAATACCATTTTCCTGGTGAATGTTACGGACACCGACGCCTTGGCGCTCACGTCCGAGATGACGACCTCGCGGCGGACGACGAAGTCCTGTAGCGCCTGAACCAAGTTCTGTCGGAACAGTTCCATAGAGTAGTTGTCAAATAGCGGCAGGTCACTATCATCGGATCCCGACGGCGGCTGCAACTTCGTCCGCGCGTCCAGGAAAGCGAACCATCTCAGCTTACCCACCGTTTGCGCCTTGGTCGTTTCAACAGGCGTTACCATGGGGAGAGTCTTACGAAGTCTGTGCATTGGTCTGCAAAGAAGAAAAGGAACATTTTACATATTCAGCCACATTTCAGAGTTTGATACCACATACCGTGTACGGCAATTGACTGACTACTGGGAACTTGTAAATAAGTATTGGTATACCTGTTTTGATGATAGTTATACTATATCGCTATAGTAATTGGACAAACAAAATAAAACGGTAAAGTGATACTTCCTATTTCTATATTTGTAAAAATAACAAATTTCAAAATTCCCCGTTACCAATAAGTTCAACAAGCAACAACAACAACAACAACAACAACAACAACAACAACAACAACAACAACAAATGCAGATGGTAATATTAGTCAACAACTTGTATATTTATCGTTGAAGAACTCTCATATTAAGTGAACTTTCCTGATATTGACTCGGGGTGGTATCAGGTTATTTTCATATGCAAATGAGGCATGGTATTTTTTAATTATTTATTATAATTAAATTTGTCACCTGAAAAAAATAATATTTTCGACAGATTATAAAGTATTATCATTGTAATTCAAACAATAAATACAGAGAACGAATAGCAATGTCCGTTAACATTTTATGGAAACACGATTATCGCCCCTGATATCATTGTGGAAATTTACGTCTGATATAAAATGCTTAACAATGCCAATCAATACGTGGGTTATTTGTAGAACTGGTGGAATAGTGACATTATTATACACTTATTTAATTCATATAAACGCCTACTGAGTGGGCATGTACCTTTAATATAGATGTATATAAGTTGTATATTTAAGCTTATCTCGGGTGGATAAAAAAGTTAGACCCAACATTTCAATTGTCATATCTCAGAAACTATGTATAATAAATCAGAAACTATTCTCACAATATCAGTTGTATTAGATATTATGATCCAAAACGTAAAATGCCGAAGTTACTTGCATGAGGGTAGATCACAAATAGCCTGGCCATTTATATAGTTAATAGTAACAGTTGTAGTTTGGATTCAGTTTTGGAACCTACAAACATTTAGCACATCTAAGGCACGGAAATGTTCTGCTTAAAAAATTGACATGAATATTTACTATTCCATGTCTTCCGGCATTTGCATTTTTGGATCATGATATTTATTACAGAGCCGCAAATTTAAGATAAAAAATATAGAGTTGAACTTTTATATATCTATGATAATTACATATATTGATACAGTGAGAAATTATATCGAGTTACTATAAATACTATGTGAGACATTGGAATTTGAAAGTGTGCTATTTTGTATCCACCCGATATATGGATGCTACGCATAATTCACCAGCTGTATACGTTTTACTTAATAGCCACCACTCACTTTAATCCTGGCTGACCAGTTATGGCCATTCGGCGTTTGCCGCCTGGTGTACATGGCGAGAAGGCTTTCAGTATCGACTGCATTCTGCAATACTTCTTCAGCACATTGTGAAACGTTGCGGTCTTCTTCTTCTTCGCTGATTTCTTCGACCTGATTCTTTCAATGCTGTAGCGGATGTTGAGCCTTTTCGTATCAAATGGTGATATGTCCAGAGCAGTATCGCTTTCGTCGTCACTTTCGAAATCAGTTGTCTCAACTAAAGTTGAGATATCGTTCGCCTTGGGGAATTTCCTTGTGTGATTTGTCAGAGGTGAACTGCCCAACCGCTCGGTTGGTGATTCCTGTGAGGATCGTGACACCGACGCCCGGCGGCTCTTTTTGATTTCTTTGGACAGCGTCGTAGGTGACATGGGTACGAGACTTGTGCGGCACCGCCGAGTCACCGATTGTGCGCCTTCCTTTTTGCGGCCCTCGCCCTTGGATCGGAGTATGGGCTTGCTGTCTGGATGCAGGTAGGTAATGCCAATGACCGTCGTGATATATATGTAGGGAATCTGAAGCTCACGGCTTTTCTTCACTTCTTTCTTCTTTTTTTTCTTTGGCTTAACCTGTACATTTCCACCAGCAGCGAGTAGCTTCTTTATCATGTAATCTTTCTTGGTTGTCTGTTTGAGTTCCCGCCAGGTGGAGTCGCGCTGACTGTAACAGTGCAACTTACAAGGCGTGGAGTCCGTCACGCCCCCAACATAGTCTCCGAACTGCTCGTTCTCCGGTCGAATAACGGTGAACCTTTTTCCGTTCTTGTTACCACATCGTTGCTTCAGCTTAGCATGTTCTGTCAGTCGAGGTCTCTCGTCTTGCCTCATCATGTTAATGAATTCAAAAAGGTCTGGAACTATGTCAACAGTCTGTGAATTACTGGCCTTTAACTCCCAATTAGAGAGGTACTTATTGATGTCGAACTCCGAAAACTCCGGCATCATGCTCTGCACGGGCCGGCCGAATTCGGCGAGCTGTCGGCGGCGCACCTCCCGCTCTTTGGTCACTACCTCCTTCCGCTTCTTGAGCTTTGCCGTCACCGACTCGCCCGTTCCGCACCGCCCTAACCGTGTCTCGCCTGCCCAGAAATAGACAGCCGTACAGTCTGACAGAGACAATGCTAATACATGCCATAATAACCAAGAGACACGAATTTCACAACACTATTCTAACCACAGAAATAGACAGCCATACAGTCTGACGGCGAAACTGCTAATACATGACATAGTAACCAGGAGACACACATGTCAGCACAATGGTCTAACCACAGAAATAGATAGCCGTACTGTCTGACAGGGACAATGCTAATACATGCCATATTAACCAAGAGACACTAATTTCAGCACAATATTATAACCACGGAAATAGACAGCAATACAGTATGACGGGTTAGGGTTAAGGTTAGAAAATGCTAATACATGACATAGTAACCAGGTGACACGAATGACAGCACTATGGTTTAACCACATAAATAGACAGCCGTACAGTCTGACGGAGACAATGCTAATACATGGCATAGTAACCTTGAGACAATAATGACAGCACAATGGTCTAGCCACAGAAATAGACAGCCGTACTGTCTCGCGGAGACAATGCTGATACATGCCATAGTAACCATGAGACAATAATGACAGCACAATAGTCTAACCACATAAATAGATAGCCGTACAGTCAGAAGGAGACATTGCTAATACATGACATGGTACCATGACACACGAATGTCAGCACAATGGTCTAACCACATAATAGATAGCCGTTCAGTCAGACGGAGACAATGCTAATACATGACATAGTAACCATGAGACACTAATGTCAGCACAATGGTCTAACCACATAAATATACAGCCATACAGTCTGACGGAGACAATGCTGATACATGCCATAGTAACCATGATACAATAATGACATCACAATGGTCTAACCACAGAAATACAGAGCCATACTGTCAGATGGAGACAATGCTAATACATTTCATGGTACTGTGATACACGAATGTCAGCAAAATATTCTAACATAAATAGACAGCCATACACTCAGACGGACAAAATGCTAATACATGCCATAGTAACCAAGATACACGAATGGCATCAGAATGTTCTAATCACAGAAATAGACAGCCATACAGTCAGACGGAGACAATGCTAATACAAGCCATAGTAACAAAGATACAATAATGTCTGCACAATGTTCCAACCACAGAAATGGACGGCCGTACAGTCAGACGGAGACATTGCTAATACATGCCATAGTAACCAAGAGACACACATGTCAGCACAATGATCTAAGTACAGAAATAGACAGCCATACAGTCAGACGGAGACAATGCTAATACATGAGATAGAAACCATGAGACACTAATGTCAGCACAATGAACTAACCACATAAATAGACAGCCATACAATCGGACAGAGACAATGATAATACATGACATAGCAACCATAAGACATTAATTTCAGCACAATGGTCTAACCACATAAATATATAGCCGTACCGTCTGACGGAGACAATGCTAATACATGACATAGTAACCATGCGACACTAATGTCAGCACAATGGTATAACCACAGAAATAGACAGACCTACAGTCTGACGGAGAGAATGCTAATACGTGACATAGTAACCATGAGACACTAATGTCTGCACAATGGTATAACCACAGAAGTAGACAGCCATACAGTCTGACGGAGACAATGATAATACATGTCATTGTAACCATGATACACAAATTTCAGCACAATGTTCTAACCACAGAAATAAACAGCTACATAGACTGACTGAGACAATTCTAATGCATGCCATAGTAACCATTAGACACACATGCCAGCACAATGTTCTAACCACAAAAATAGACAGACATACAGTCAGACGGAGACAATTCTAATACATGCCATAGTAACCAAGAGACACGAATGTCAGCACAATGTTCTAACCAATGAAATAGAGAGCCATACAGTCAGACGGACACAATGCTAATACATGCCATACTAACCAAGAAACAAGAATGTCAGCACAATGTTCTAACTACAGAAATAGATAGCCGTACAGTCAGACGGAGACAATGCTAATACATGCCATAGTAACCATGATACACTAATGTCAGCACAATGGTCTAACCGCAGAAATAGACAGCCATACAGTCTGACAGAGACAATGCTAATACATGACATAGTAACCATGAGACACGAATGTCAGCATAATGGTCTAACTACATAAATAGACAGCCGTACAGTCAGACGGAGACAATGCTAATACATGCCATAGTAACCATGAGAAACTAATTTCAACACAATAGTCTAACCACAGAAATAGACAGCCATACAGTCTGACGGAGACAATGCTAATACATTACATAGTAACCATGACACACGAATTTCAGCACAATGGTCTAACCACAGAAATAGACAGCCATACACAGGGGCGTAGCTACCAATTTCATATTGGTGCGACATAGCTGGCGAGTCAAGATCTGGCCTGTCGACAACGACACAATGAACTCGGCACATAGACCTACTACATGATACACATATGCCGACTTCACAGTGTCATTGTCGATATTTCTCCGTTACAAATAGTCATGCTATCACAATGATAAGTATGACACTAATTGGTGGATGTATAAGTAACAAGTGGTAGACCTACCGAGTCACGGTGGCGAATTCACCATTTATGTGAACATTTGCAATACCGTAGTAATTATGGGCTGCCGATGGGAAAGGGACCTTAATAAAACGTTGTATGGCCGGGTGTACGTATATTTCCAAGTCAGTCTTTACACTCACACAATTAGGTTGTTTTCATATATGTAGTGGCGATAATAACAATTTGCTGACTGAATAACGAACAGTGTAGGCCAATAGCATGTAAGATTGTGCATGGTGATCTTGAACTAGGAAGGTGGCAAACGTGTTAAGATTCATGCACATTTTGTCGACAGTGGGCAAACAATCATGTGAAGATAAGAAGACAGTAATAACCAAGTCCCAATGTGTGTGTGTCAGAGTGTGTCAAAAATGTGTGTGTCAAAAATATTGCATGAAATTCGATCAAATGTTGATTTTATGGAAAAAATGATGTCGAAACCTAGCAAGATAGCTCGGAAATGGTCTAACTAAGAAAAAAAGCTATTTTGTAAAAATCGGTCCAGTAAAACGAAGCTTACGGAAGAAAATCTATTTATAGATCCCATGTTGAACTCCCATAGAGAATCGTTGTTTGCCCCTAAAATCAATGTTTGATCGAAGTTCTTTTAAACAAACATTTTGGAGAATATGTTTTTTGTATTACATGTATTTTTTTTAAATTGTCATATTTTTAGTACGTAATATTTGGCCAAAATACACAGGCAAAATGACTTGGAACAGACAGAAGACGTTTTCTTTTCTGAAAGTAGCAGTATATACAAATCGGGCATATGTTTGCCTTATAATATTGCTATTTTCACTTATTTGGAGGCTTTTTGGGTTACAAAATATTGGTGAAATAATTAAAGTCAGATATCATGAAAAATCGGGCATAGGTTTGTCTTATAATGTTGCTTTAGTATTTTCACTTTGGCTTTTTGGATCTAAACAATGATGGTGAAATAATTAAAGTCCAATATAATGAAAAAATCGGGTATATGTTTGCCTTATAATGTAGCTATTTTCAGTTTTTGGAGGCTTTTTTTGTTTACAAAAATTGGGGGTCTTATAATGTTGCTTTAGTATTTTCACTTAGGCTTTTTGGGTTTAAAAAATGATGGTGAAATAATTAAAGTCCAATATAATGAAAAAATCGGGCATATGATTGCTTTATAATGTAGCTATTTTCAGTTTTTGGAGGCTTTTTTTGTTTACAAAAATTGGGGAAATAATTAAAAGTCCAATGTCATGAAAAAATCGGGCATAGGTTTGCCTTATAATGTAGGTATTTTCAGTTTTTGTAGGCTTTTTGGGGTTCAAAATATTGGGGAAAAAATTAAAGTCCAATGTCATGAAATAATTGGGCATAGGTTTGCCTTATTGTAGATATTTTCACTTTTTGCAGGCTTTTTGGGGTTTAAAAATATTGGTGAAATATCATGAAAAAAAACGGGCATATGTTTGCTTTAGTTTATAATGTTGATATTTTCATATTATATTGCTATTGTAACATTTTTAGAGGATGTTTTGGTTTACAAATATCAGTAAAAACACAAAAAGTCGAATATCCAATATGAAAAATCGGGCATATGCATACGGACTCTTCATTACTCAAATTCAAACCAGTCCCGGATATGACGTCTCGTTTCGAACAGCAGGCTGAAACTGGATCAACACTGTTTGCAAACGTAGAATGTATTCTTACCAACAGCACATAGAGAAGCGGCGTTGTACAAACAATTCCCGTCTCCCTTCGCTTTGAATGCAGATAAGTGTTCGTATTATGAAGGTAGTAGCACGTCCGACAATTGGTCCACCTCAAGTTTAGTACCGTCGAATGTCAAATTTTTCGCAGTGACAGCTTTCATTAGCTTATCCTGCAGATTCTGGAACATATACTTTATTTGCTCTGCATTTTTGCTGACGATCAACTGCTCTAAACGACCGAAGTCACCAATGATAACTTGCTAATTTAAAACTTGTAGCGTCTGTTTACTTTCGGTTTCGTCTGTGTCATGTAAGCGGATGAAAAGTCTGGTAGGCAGGGTTAAACCGAAGTCCGAATCATCAAGTGTACATGTACGTGACGGTGGTCATATGAATATCTGGAATTCGGGGAACGGTGTATAAAACGGTTACTTTCGTTTCCAAATCTACCTGCCTGTTTTCTATAATATGAAATATACAATTCTAAACAATCAAATAATTCCCGGCTAAAATATTGGTGCGACATGTCGTCAAAAACGGGTTTTGGCAGAAATTATTGGTGCGACATTTTGACCTATTTTGAATTATTGGTGCGACAATGTCGCACCAGTCGCACCATTATCTACGCCCATGGATTATCGAAAATAATATTGGTGAAAGTGTCAAAAATTATAAAATTGTCAATAAATGGAAATGTGTTGATCTTATTTCCACGGAATTAAGCAGAATTATCTCGAATTATTTACTGCAAACTAAACTAAATCTCCATGAATTATATTGGCACAACCAGGGTAGACCCGGTTCAGAATGTGCGGATGCACAGCTGGATCTGTGTATGCACTGGTTTCAATCACTGTTTTGCATTAGGCTAAATGTATATTGCCAGAAATATTAACTTCAAAAAAGTTCGCTAGCCTGAGAATATATATAACGAGTACATCGGTCATCGGTAATTATTTACGTGATTTAACTAATTTTTACGATTGTGTGGTTGTTTTCTCCGCATACCTATAGTGCGGGCTTCATAATTATTAATGAACAATGTAAGCCCAGATCAGACTTATACACGTACATATTTTAAAAATGGATTAGAAAACAGCATACACGCATATACGGTCTGTATCCGCGCAGTCTGATCATAGTATACACCTATAGCAACTGACTTACTGATTTGTAATGTCAGCATAGACTTTCTCTTATTTGATTATTTTTGAGATAATTGCAACTTATGGTTATAAATAATTAACGTAATTCCATTGTTACGTACACGAGAATTATAAATCTTGGTCAGACTACGTACGTTAGTTTACAAATTTATTTACGCTGGTTGTAAATATTTGTATCGTTGCATGTTTTCTCTTGATTTCACGGCAATATTAACGGGATTTATACCGATTATCGAAACTAATATTGGTGAAAGTGTCACAAATTATAAAATTGTCAATAAATGGAAATGTGTTGTTTTTATTTCCAGGGAATTAAGCAGAATTATCGCGAATTATTTACTGCAAACTGAACTAAACCTCTTTGAATTATAATTCCACAACCAGGGTAGACCCCGTTCAGAATGTGCGGATGCGCAGCTTGATCTGTGTATACACTGGTTTCAATCGCTGTTTTGTATTAGGCTACATGTATATTGCCAGAAATATTAACTTAAAAAAAGTTCGCCAGTCGGAGAATATATATAACAAGTACATCGGTCATCTGTAATTATTTACCTATAGTGCAGGCTACATAATGATCAATGAACAATGTAAGCCCCGATCAGACTCATACACGTACACATTTTTAAAATCGATTAGAAAATAGCATACACGCATACATGTATAAGGTCTGCATCCGCGCGGTCTGAACATAGTATACACCTATAACAACTGACATATTATTAATATTATTTGTGCAATTCAAGTTCATAAGGATGATAATGCTGAAATGTCCTATATTGCTCTGTTTTATTAACAGATTTATGCAACGTTCAATTATGAGACCCTAATACAAAGTTTGCGATGTCATTTACGGAAAATATATTTAACTTTGGAAATAATTTTCACGTGGTCATAAATGTCATTTTCAATAAAATAAACATGTTCGGGAAGTGAGATGCATGTTAACCTGACACGTTAATTCGAATATCACAGTGGTCAATGGTGGACTCGTCACACTACATGTACATGGATTATCGATTTACATATCGATACAATTGCATACATCACGTGACACATTTATATTTCCGAGAGATTACGGAAAAAGCCGATATCACGGAAATTGCCGACTGACCATCACGTATTGGTCAGCTGAAATTGACCATGTGGTCACTATAGGTTTTTTCGAGGTAAGGTGGCCGCGAAAGTTGGATATGACTGACCTGGATGGAACTCATACCCGTCATATATCTCACTGACCTGGATGGAACTCATACCCGTCATATTTATCACTGACCTGGATGGAACTCATACTTGTCATATTTATCACTGACCTGGATGGAACCCGTCATACTCATCACTGATCTGGATGGAACTCATACTTGTCATATTTATCACTGACCTGGATGGAACTCATACCAGCAATATTTATCACTGACGTGGATATAACTCATCCCCGTCATATTTATCACTGACCTGGATAGAACTCATACTCGTCATATTTGTCATTGACCTGGATGGAACTCATACTCGTCATATTTATCAATGATCTGGATGGAACTCATACTCGTCATATTTATACCTGACCTGATGGAACACATCCCATCATATATTGCACTGACCTGGATGGAACTCATCCCCGTCATATGTCACACTGACCTGGATGTAACACATACCCGCCATATTTCTAACCGACATGGATGTAACTCATACCCGTCACATTTCTCACTGACCTGGATGGAACTCATACCCGTCACATTTCTCACTGACATGGATGCAACTCATACCCGTCATATATGTATTTATCACTGACCTCGATGTAACTCATGCCCGTCATATTTCTCACTGACTTGGATAGAACTCGTGTTCGTAATTATTCTCATTGACCTGGACAGAACTATTGTTCGTAATCATGTCACTGACCTAGATAGAACTCTTGCCCATAATAATTCTCCTTGACCTAGATAGAACACGTTTTTGTAATAAATGTCACTGACATAGATAGAGGTCGTGTGCGTAATAATTATCACTGACCTATGTAGAACTCTTACCCATAACACAGTTGTCACTGACCTAGATAGTACTCCTGTCCGTAATGATCGTCGTCGCCGTTGGCGTCAGAGTCCGAGCTGCTGTCGTCTGGCAGTTCGAACTCTCCGAGGTAGGACACTTTCTCAGTGCACATAAACTTGCCGAGGTCGACTGTTGGGGGCACGTACTGCCACTCACCCTCACTAAACGTGTTGCTGACGCTCGCTTGTATCCCTGCCCGGGTGAACGCTCTGCTTTCCTCCTCTCGGATTCTCGACAGCGGTTTGTTGCTCAGTGGTTTATGGCTGCCCGTTGGAACGTTTCTGCCCCTTCGCCGGGCGAACCCTCTCGTATTTCGTTGCTGCAGTCGCGGTTGTCGACATGGCAGCGAGTCAACATCGGCGGCAGGCGGCGGGTGTGGAGGCAGAACACGTACACGTTGGTCATCTAGAACAAACGATGTCTACACGAGTCAACATTTGTATATTAGTCTTGGTGGTCGTTGGACAAACCTGCATTTGTCCATATTGTAGTCAGTGCATGAACTGGCTGTCGGCCATATTGGGAAAAAGTGGCATACAGTATATTCGTTTAGCTAAATTTCAATTAAAGTAATGATTTAGATTTCTTCTGTCATATACTAGTTTCTAAGGGTCATGGAGGAATGAATATCTAATATATACTTGTATCTCAAATTTAAGATGGCCACAGGTGGAAAAAGTGGCCCACAATATATACATGACTGTATCTTTAGCTAAATGTCATTAAAAGTAATGATTTTAACTTTCATCTGTTATATACAAGTTGTATGCTTCATGGAGGAATTAATATCTAATATAGAAGTTGTATTTCAAATGCAAGATGGCCGCTGGTGGCCATATTTGTAAAAAATGCTGACAATATATATATATATTGTATTTGTGATGCCACTGTCGTCTTTAATATAGGACTATATATGGGCCATATAAGACTGAATAACAAAATTAGGAAGTTGCATCTCGAATCCGAGATGGCCACCATCAGCAAATGTTTAAGTCGAGTTCGAAAAGTGTTTGTCGTATACAGTATTATAGAACATGTGTTTTGTCTGTAGGCAGTCTACACTTGAAACAAATGAAGTGATGTATATAAAATAATATCTGCAAATAAAATTGGGTCTCACATCCAAGATGGCTGCCATATGCCATAAATCCTTCGGGGGAAAAGGCTACTGTATCTGTAGAATCACATGTCATATAAAATAAAATGATAATACAGTTTCTATATGTACTTTCTATATCCGGTTGATGCCACAAATTCATTGATCAGGCAGATTTCACTGGTATAATATATGTAAACATCGTCATAAAATAACACACAAAACTGACAACTTAGTAACATTTATGAAAACAAAATTTGATGACATCTTGGGAAATTATTGCAAAATGTCAGAAATGTATGCCGCCTGCACAGAAACTCAAACAGTTTACAGAATTTGACATTGACACTGGGAATGCTAACTGTAACAACAATGTTACTATCAGAAGTACGGATCGACAGACGACCGTAATGAATGACGAAAATTATATAACATATTCAGCAATATATGTGTATCGTAAAATAATAAAAAATGCATATACCAATCATATGTAATCTTATATAACATTATAATGCAATATATTGGATACCATGGATAGCGTGGTATAATAAAACATCATATACTAATAACTTATAAGCACATAGTGTTATATTGCAGTACTTGCAATACATATTATCTTTTGCATGGCATTTTGTCATAATACAAACATACTCGTGCAATGTTCTATCTATTCATTATCTGTCTCGCAGAGACAACTTTATGTCAGTGAAACCAGAAATCACTTAATAATACGAATCCCCTGATGGACACAACATTGCTATATTTATTAGTTGTCAATTCCATTGCACAGTATTGTATCAAAGTGTAAATTTCACTTTATGTAGCAATGTTACTATTAGTATGGATAGTGTTATAGTCAGCAAAAAAGTCAACATCATATTGCGCATTGTATCTTGTCACGGGTCCTTTAGCCTATATTATACCATGTGTTACGCCGGGATTACGACAACGTGCAATCAGTTACTGGGATTTGATTTGGGTAAGGGTGAACTATTGAAGGGATTCTGCAAAGCTGAAATTACACATTTATGTATTCCGCATATTTAGAAATTATATTACAATTATTTTACACATACATACCACATTAATTCCCATATATACCGTCACATATACTATATATCACAGACAGAATGTTATAGTACGTTTTACTACATGGTAAACAGGTAGATCCACTGATACATGTATGTAAAGTTAATCTAATTCAGTGACACATATGAGTACTAATGATATGATAGTTATTTCCTATGTTGAACAAGTCTCTAGTAGGTATATCAAACGATATAACCCTATTTCACACTATTATTTAACCAGTGTCTCACAACCTGAGTATTTATAATAAATATATAGTCCTACATTTAAGAATAAGGATATATAATCAGCTCATTAGTCAATTCGTAATACCCATCAGCAATACAGTGTTCACACATTCCGGTTCACTCTCCCACCATGAGTTATGCTCAATATTTCCTCAGACTGTCTGCGTTATAATTTAATTATAAACATATCACCCTCTTATGAAACTATAGTCAAATTCCATTCAGAACTTGTGCGTAATGCTAATTCCAGGATGAATTAGTGTTATATATAATATCCAGATCCTTCAATGATCCATATGTATGGTTAGGTGTCCCGTATCTGAAGCCCCACTGTAGCACTCGAATATCGCTAGGGCTGACACCACCTTGACCTGGGCCGCGACTATCAAATCGCCCTGGATCTCGCATAGACTACGCATCCGCTAAACTAGATGTTCGTATCCCTATGACGTCAATACGACTACGACCTCGCCGTGACCTCAACCTGGGCTTCGACCTCAATTACGACCTGGACCTCGACTTCGACCTCGACGCTGAAATAGACAACGAACACTAATAAGTCCGTTGTCTCACTACATGAATATCTGACAAAATTCACTAATCTGCAATTCCGGATCCATTTCATTATTCTATACTATCTATCTATTTCATTACCTGAACATATCTTCAGCATGCAATCCACTATCCTGCCCTTCTCTACAATCACATCATATGGACACAAATCCGTCTTCACTATTCTGGCTTTCTTTACAAACACATCCCATCGACACAAAACTGTCTTTGCAACCCCCGAGATTAGCATACAGTCCCCGTATAAAACACCCCCACAGCTCACCTTCCAATCAAATAATCAAGCTAACACCATACATCCACTGACCATTTTGCCCTAGGCGAAACTTACTAATCATTCTACAGGGTTAGGGTTACCCTGAGCTGGTCAAAAATCCTGGCTAAAGTGACCCTTGCATCTATTTACAACATACCTGGAAACAGCATATAGCCCCTCTAATATATAATTGCAACCAATAATATTCCCATCTTCCTAGAACAATACATGTATTTACACTGGCTGAGATTTCTGCGTGACAATACTCCCCCCTAACGATAAAAGTGTATCACACTTTTTTTTTCTCACACCAGACATCTATATGACAGTATTCCCTCGCCTCTTATATATCTGTATTTTCCAACCTGTGCCGATACCAATCTGTTTACATCTACGCTACATCTATCCTTCTTTTTCACAAAATCAATGGTGATGCATATGGAGACTCTGACCTCTCAATCACCTCTAACTTTTCCATCTGCTCTACTTCTGCTACAATCTGATATCTAACGTGGTATGGATATACCTGCTGCTACGGACTGGTTCAGGGGTTTCTACCTTTATCTCCATCTCTGCTAAATCTTTCTTACCTGGTTTGTCTGTTAGAACATCCTGGAACTCCTTCAAAAGGTAAATTACCTGTTGTTGATGTTCTATGTTAAGGTATTTAGCTACTACTACATCTTTGTAGGATTCCTGTTCAACTAGGGGATAAAGTAATGGAACTATTTATTCCTATCCATTCTCGTCTGGATCTACCCATCCGGTTGTGCCTTACCATCTACCTCCTCAATGACCTCTACAAACACTGCTGCCCATGCTTGCTCTTCCGATTTCTGATCTATCCATTCTACTGCTGTGACTACATCCGATTCATCTCTGGCTACCTCATGACCTGTTTCATTTACCTCCATTGTTACTACTGCTCCTACCTTCTCTATATCTCTCTCGTGGTATAGTTTCAACATGTTTGCATGAAATAGTTTTGCCCTTCCCTTCATGTTTACCATGAGTCCATCTCATTATTTACCTGATCTACTCCATATGGGCCTTTCCATCTCATGAGCAGTTTGTTGTTATTGGTAGGAAGCAACACCAAGACCTTCTGTCCTACTCTAAACTTTCTGTCCTTAGCCTTGGTATCAAAGTATTTATTGTAGTGTTTTGCTGCATCCCGTAGGTTGTCCTGGGCTAAGTGACATGTGTTTTCCAATATCTGCTTCAGGTCTACTACATACTGATATGTTGTCTTCACGTCACTCTCCTCTACCTGCTTAGACCATAACTCTTTTAGGATTGCCATGGGTCCAAAAACTGTCCTCCCATACAACAAATCGAAAGGTGAGAAACCTACACTTTCCTGCGGTACCTCTCTGTATGCAAACATTGCTGCCCCAAATATTTATCCCAATCCTTTGGTCGTTCTGCACTCATTTTTTCGCAGCATACTCTTTACAGTTCCGTTGAATTTCTCGACCAAGCCGTTGCACTGTGGGTGTTATGGGGTCGTGGTTATTGACTGAATAGATAACAATCTATTTACCTCCTTCATCATATCCCCAGTGAACTGAGAACCTCTGTCAGAAAGAACCTCATCTGGAACACCAGCTCTACTAAACATATCTACCATTGCCTCTGCTACACGCTCAGTGTCTATTTTGGGTAACGCCACTGCCTCCGGATATCTGGTAGCATAGTCGACCATCGTCAAAATAAAACGATTGCCCTTATCGGATGCTGGAAAGATTGGTCCAACTATGTATACGGCTACCCTTTTAAATGGGGTGTCCATGAGAGGCATCCTACCCAGCTTTACCTTACTTACCCTTCCTCTAGGTACTGTGTGTTGACAGATATCACACGACCTACATAACCGTGTAATGTCACTCATACAACCTGGCCAATAAAACTCTGATATGATCAGATCCGTGGTTTTTCGACTTCCCAAATGTCCCGCCATCATCGTCTCATGACCCAATTGCATAACCTCTGCTCTGAGTACCTTAGGCACTATCAACTGATAATGTTTCTGTCCACCACCACTCTGAAACTGCATATACAGTGTTCCATCAATATATACCCAAGTTGTTTCACCTGATTCACCATTCTGTTCTTGGCATGTTCCCTACAACTGGCTAATGACTCATCTTTGCGTTGCAATTGTCTAATTTCTGCTGGGTTTTTATTTAGACCTACTATTTCTGGGACTTTCATTTTAGGGTATGGCCTACTTACCTCTGCATGCTGTCCTCTGGTTACCACAACCTGTACTACTGCCTCCACTGTAGGGCTTTCTTCCATTATATTCCCTATTCCTGGGACATTACCGACAATCATGTCACAAAGAGTGTTATCCATTACCCACGCATCTACCTCACCTTGCAGATACGGTGTATCTATTGTAATTCTGGCTACGGATACAACAATGCTCTGCCCATTGGTCATACGGCATTCAACTTTCTTGTCTAACATTTGATCGTCATATACTAGGTCCCGTCTCACTACTATCCCATTGCACCCATAGTCAGTTAGTACTTCCACCTTCTTGTCGTTTACCGCACCTGTCCGAATTATCAAACCTCCCATAGTATGTCCACTCGCTATACCTCCAAGGATACCGTTGCCTAAAGCACATGCCCCCATTAGTCCTCCTCGGCCACGGTTACTGTCACCATACCTACCCCGATCTCATTGTAAACCATAACCTCTTCCCCGACCACTCATTACTCTCTCACCTCTTTCACGGCCTCGTGGTAGTCCGTCACCTTCATTCCAGTATGGTCCATATGTTTGGTAATCTTCACATACCACATGTCCCGCAGCGGCTGCACCCTTGTTTCTGGCCCTATCCACTGGACATTCCCTTGTCATATGTCCTATTTTCCCGCAGGCATAGCATAAAATTCCACTTGACCTACCTGTATTCTTGGTCACCTGGGATGTTTGGCCTTCCCGATATGTACTTACCCTTGGGTTATCGCTACCCCGTGACCCCCGAGACACCACCATAAATACGCCTCCCCTGTTCTCTGCATATAAGCCTGCTTGTCTTGTCATCTCTCCGAAATTTTGAATTGCCTGCTCCTTTAGAAAGGTGGACATGTCCTTTCCGCATGTTTGAAGGAATTGGTCCCGCAATAAAAAATCCTGTAACTCATCAAATGTGTGATCTACCTTTCCTAAGTGTAAACACTTACTATGGTAACTCTTCAGTCTCTCACCGAACTGCTCAAATGTTTCACCCCTTTTAGGTTTGCTGTCTCTTACCTTCTTGCGTAACCATTCCACAGTAATTTCAAGCCGTTTAAGAAGTGCCGCCGATAAACTATCATAAACCAGGGATGTCTCTGCTGGAAGCCTAGAATAAACTTCAAGTGCATTACCTCTCAGCAACGAACTAAGTTGAATCCCACAGGTTTCCCGGTTCCAGTTCTGCAATTCCGCATATCGTTCAAAGCGATACAAGTATGCATCAATGCTATCTTTTGCTTCATCAAATATGGAAGTTTAGGACCCACAATTTTTCTACCTTCGGTGGCTACGCTAGAACCTCCACCTGGAAACCTTTTTTTACGCTCTGGCCATTTCTACTGTCTGCTTTGTTTGTATCTCTTGCATCTTACAATCATACTCAAACTTTTCCTTAGTCAACTGTAACTCTATTCTTTCCTTTTCTACCTGTCTATTCTTATCCCTCTCTTCCGCCATTTTGGTCATTTTCTCTAACTCTAACTTGTCTCTAACTGCTTGCCTATCTGCTTCCATCTCTTCTCTTTCTATTTCTAACTTTGCTTCCTTGTCTAATCTATCGGCTTCTCGCTTTTCTCTATCTGCTTCAATCTGAGCCTGTAATTGCACTATTCTAACCCTCTCTTCGGCAGCGTGCGCTACTGTATCTGCTTCTAACTTAGCCTCTAGCTGTTCCTTCTCCGCCTGCCTCGCTTCTAACATTTCCTGTCTCTCTCTAGCCTGTTCATCTTTAATAAAAGCGTGCAACTCCGTTCCCCCTAGACCTGTTGCCTTACCTGCTTCTGTCAACTCTTTGAGTGTCGACATTATTACCAAATTAACTACTCTCACTATCTCCTAAATTAAGTATTTCTTGCCTCTTACGTGATTTCAATAAAACACAAAAAAGTTGAATCGCACTATATTGTCCCGGAGTCAGAGTTGTGGTGTGAAAATAAAACATAATTTGCTGTTTCACCGGTGACTTGCGATTAGTATAGACTGGATAACAGGTTCCCAGCGCTAGTAACACAATGTGACGAGGCACAAGTAGGCGAGTAACTCCTGTTCAAAATCTAACTCGTGTTCTATTCCGAAACCACTCACTTATTTGATTCCTATGAAGATAATTTTTATTTCTGCTCTGCTAATATACAACTAATAGTACTCTACACACAGTACGACCATTACTGAGGTTCCGCACCAACCCTATACAATTGTAACTGGCTTTTAGAAACAGCATTAATACACGTATCTGGCCGATAAAATCCCATTTCTGACACCAGTTGTTACGCCGGGATTACGATAACGTGCAATCAGTCACTGGGGTTTGGGTAAGGGTGAACTATTGAAGGGATTCTGCAAAGCTGAAATTACACATTTATGTATTCCGCATATTTACAAATTATATTACAATTATTTTACACATACATACCACATTCATTCCCATATATACCGTTACATATACTATATATCACAGACATCAATCCGGGCCCCGACTATCAAATCGCCCTGGATCTCGCCTAGACTACGCATCCGCTAAACTAGATTTGCGTATCCCTATGACGTCTGTACGACTACGACCTCGCCGTGACCTCAACCTTGAGTAGTATATAGGGAGTAAAAATGATACTACCAACGTTTGTACCGTTATTGAGCTGTATTGTAGCTCCAATTGGTGGTGGTATTGAATGATAAAAAGTGGTATTGTAGTCCCAATTATATTGGAAATTGAACAGAAAAAAACAATACCAATTATACCACTATTATTAGAGAAAATGGATAATAAAATACAATGGGAATTGAAAGCTTATAATGACTGTGTTGAAGAAGCTTACGAAGATTACGGGGGTTATAATCCTATATATAAATTCCATAAATTGAAAACACTAGGCGATATCGAATACATGAAATATCAGCGTAATTTATTACGCTCCGATAAAAACGTTGCATTTACAATATTATACCGGCATTTATGCGAACTATACAAGGGGCAAATACTAATATTAAGACGGATAATGCGTATCGGATATAAAACTATGGTGTATTATATAAAATTGTTAAAACCCAACGATTCGTTTACGAATATACATTTCTACGATATCGCTTTTAAAGAAATTGAAAAATTATAAAATATCACAATTTACTGCAGGTGGTGTTGTAACACTACCCCCCACTTTATCTCCCAGTTTTAAACTAAATTTATCCCAATTGGTATTCTCAATTTTTGGAAGGGTGGCGCGCGCCTTAATTCTAATAGTATTTTTTAAATCCTCATATCGAGACATCTCCTCCACCACCGATTCGAACTCGACATCAGATATATTGTTATCGGCCAACGCTTTCGACACGATAACGTTGATGCAATTTTTCTTAGACCTCGCGAGAACCGATATTCTGTCGTGCTTTCTACTTTTATTTTCGAATATTCTTCCCACTACTCTAAACGTCAAACATAACAACCCCGCTCCAGCGGATACCCCGCTCAAACCGCCTGCAACAGGAATTGCCACGACTGTAGACAACAACGCGGCGGTTCCAGCCCTACCCATTATAGAAATTGTTGCCAGCACGATGCTCACCCCCTCCATCATATTTGCAGCTCGTCTATATTTTTTAACATTTATTTTCCTGTTTTCTCCCTCTCGGTTCAGAATATCCTGCATCGCGACGATATTGTACAACCTAAAATCTGAACTTCTTACGCAAAATCAATATCATCCAATTCGCGATTTGGATACAGTGTTGATGGATTGGGATTCAACATTGTTTATATTGGAAGCGTGCTCGGAAGTGGTGATTCGTTCATATTATCCAATATATTGGTATTTTACAAATCAAGTTCAATTAACAATGTAACAATAGTGGAAGAACTCGCTGGGTCAGCGATTTTCGTAACAAAGTTAATAACACTACCTTCGGAAAGTTTAATTGGATCGTCACCGGCGAACAAAACCACCGATGAACTATCTCCAGCGAGTTTATTGACTCCAATTGCCCGTTCTTCCCCATCCAGTACGAGATTTACCATGACCGCGCCCACAGATTTACCATTAGCATTAACAGAGCAGACCGCCATTCGGAGAAGTGTACCTGGAGCTGTCATGGCGTATCCCCCATATTTATTGCTCGCTTTGGCACCGAATGAATATTCATAGAGCCCCTCATTCAATGGGCCCCGCTTCTCAGCCCAAACTGTGATGACACGTTTTTATGTTTGCAATAACTTAAAACTGCTCTACAGATGCGTCCAACAATGTGGCAAGCTGTGCAATAGCGGTATAGGCCTCAGCACGAACATTTTAAGAGGTCTCCTCAAGTGCTTTGTTTGCGGTTCTACGAACACGTTTCAGTTTATCGGAAACTTCCATAAACTCTGCATGGGCCTCTTCCCGAAATTCGGTTATTTTTCCTCCTAGTTCAGTAAGTGCTGCATGATCCTCTTCCCCAACTTGGATTATTTTTTCGCCGAGATCCTTAAGTCCTGTATGTGCCTCTTCGCGAAGCTGTGTTATACTCCTGCGAATTGCGTTTGTGGCCTCCGATATAGTCGTATTGATCAAGGCCTTTGTTTTTCCGGTAGTTAAAAAGTCGCTCTCTGTCGGGATGAATCCCCCTTCTGCCGGTTCCAAATTCTTTGAATTTATATCTGTCACCCAATCGCGATTGGCATTGGAAGAACTACCTGGTCCGTATATACTCATAATGTTGGTTGTTATATATATATTATATATAGAATTAAACGCATGTTCGTAGTTTATATATATTATATATATATATATATATATATATATATATATATATATATATATATATATATATAAAATATATATATATATAAACTACGAACATGCGTTTAATTCTAAAATTAATTAATTTGAAATTTCTAGGAAGACCGAAATCGGGTAATAGTTATTCAACTTTCTCGCTTGATCATCGAGAATAGAGACCGTAAATTCGTGGATAAGTCCCGATTCCAAAACTTTCATCTCGGGGTGTGGGAAGTCTAAGGTCACAGTCTCCCAAAAGAAACAATCACTGACTTGCACGGTTTTCAGTAATGTGCTGGGGGATCCGTCTATCGTGTTGTACGATGTGTTCACCCGATCCAGGTGCACCCCGAGAGTTTTCGTGAAGGCAAAGTCCACCGGGTTATCACCGACGTACTCACCCGGGGCAAACAAACCTTTATTCGCGGAGTATGTCTGTCTAAAACCGAATCGAATACCCAACGTCGGGGAGATCCTTACCCGGCTGTCTGGGCCGATGGTCATTGTTGCGAGCCCGGTAGCCTTCGATACTGTGAGGTTGGCTTTACCGTCAAGCTCT
This sequence comes from Conchocele bisecta, assembly GCA_029237695.1. Taxonomy (NCBI): domain Eukaryota; kingdom Metazoa; phylum Mollusca; class Bivalvia; order Lucinida; family Thyasiridae; genus Conchocele; species Conchocele bisecta. The sequence goes on from CM055267.1 coordinate 27,070, forward strand.
GAGGTGACAACATATTTGACTTGTCTAAAACTCCACAGTCCTGGAGGCAGCCTTACACCTACTGAGCGTCCATCCTTCACATAGCCAAACCCTTCACTCATCCCTACATTCTCCCACCCAACCGTGAAGGTGATTGATCTGAGGCCTACCCTGCGTTTTCCGCAGCAGTTGTCGATTGACTTCTGAAGTTCACAACTCTCTTTTTGAACATTAGTCATAGTAGCAAACATAATAATATATTTCAATGGATACCAAAGCATTTAGCTTTAATTCTAATGCAAAGTACAAAGTTGGTGGTAAATACACACAAAAAGACGTTGTTAACCCCCTTGTACTGTAACAGTTAGACCGGACAGTGGCTTTACCACCAATTTCCCTAACATGTTTGAGAAATATGTAGTTCCAAAGACTACTAGTCAAGATGTAATAGTAAGCTGGGATTTTTCCCATATGAACTTCTGGCAGAACCAGCTAAATTTCGCTGTATGGTGCGCAACAGCCGGATGTGGAGTTTCACATAAAGACCATCTGACATCTAAGAATGTCATGCTCCGAAGTGTCTACAACTTTCATGTGTATTATACTATTAGGAGGATTCTCAAAGAACTAGGTATTCCACTACATCAAGACGACGGCTGGGATCACATTTCCAGCACATACGACCGTAAGGCGTTCGAAAGATTATGTAACGAATTTGGGGTACCAAAAGACGCGGACTGCAGACAGAAAGTATACACTCCAACCAACAGTTTAGGGTTAGATCACCTTAAAAGCTTAGCTAGTGGCGGGCATCTTGATAAAGTCCCTGTATATTTCTCAGGGTTGTGGAGTGATCGCGGAGCTACCCCACCACCAGTTAGAAAAATGGCAACATGGACTAAATATAATTATAAGTTGAATACGATGACGTTCGGTGATGAAGTGCTTGGATGGCTTGCGTGTAAAGACGGTTATTGTCATTGACTACCTACTAAAATAGCCCAGGTGGAATACCTAGACCAGGGTGATACTCCACAAATGCGAAATGCGTGGACCACATTTATGTTAGATAAAAGCACTCGATTTACACAGGGTGGGGTTATTCACCTCAACGACTCCATTCGCGTATACGTCTGGGCAATCCTCGCCTCACAGAAGCAAACGCGCAGTGCTATACTGGGCACGGGAACGGCGTTTAACGCACAAAAACAATTATTGGCACTTGTCGAGGAAGCCATCTCAGCTAAGGTGGACCTCCAGAAGGCGATCCAGAATTATCAAGACGTTTTGCAGACTGCCCGCACCCCAGTAGACTACGCATTTGGAATAGGTCTTTATATGGCGCCGAGCAATATGATACTACGAGACGACCCGGTTGACGGTTACAATAATCAGATCGTAGTCGCCACCGCGAATAAAAAAATAGGCCACAACGGGAACGTGAAGACGGGTATCATCAACTCCCCCCCCAAGAGGTCCGGGTTCATTCAATCTCGATTGGGAGTGAGGTTGGAAATTCAAATAAATTTTAAAAAGATTTCATAAAACCGCAAGAACCTCCCTCAACTCCGTTGAACCCAGTACCCCCAGGGTTAGGGTTAGGGTTAGGGTCAAACCATCCAACCATCAAGTTCCACCAATCGCAGATTGGGTGAAATTGGAACAGGAGAGGGAACTAGTGTCACAACCCACGAGGAGGAGAAATTAGGGCTCGTCGTCGCCCTCATGGCGATAGGACTACTCGCGCTTTGGTTTTAGGAACTCTCGGGTGAAGAATAGTAGGAGACCGGCGATCGTCACGATTAGAGCCCAAGCATTCTCGGCAAGCCATCCGGCCGTTTTTGATAATATAGAGAATAAGTAAGAAACGATACTTCCGATCAGTCCAGGTAGTGCGGCAGCAGCCTTTTCGGCTAATTTAGTCAGGAGACTCGCGAGGGCTTTTAGTTGTTTTTTTACCCACTCCTTAGCTCCACCGGATGATGGCGCGGGTGCTGGCGCGGGTGCTGGCGTGGGTGCAGTCGCACCACCAGTGAAAGCTAGAACTATGGTTGATATAGTCATGCCGAAAGCTGCGAGGATGCTTACTATCGTGACGCCCTGCTCTCTGAACAGAGTGCGAAGACGCTCACCAAGTGTTTCGCGGAACCGACTTATTTGGGTGCGGAGAGCCTCACGACAAGCCGATGCAGCCTCTAAGCGAGCTTCTCTTTCATCCCGCAAAAACCGCAGTCGTTCGGTGATTCGCTCGGTAGATTCTCTATCGCCACGGGCTTCCTCCAGTTTCCTTTCTTCTAGCGCGATATGTTCATCCAGCGTCGTCGGTTTGGCGAGGTTATGGACCAATTCGCCCCGGACTGTTTGCATAGCCTTATCGAGTCCCTGGAGTTAGCGAAGAGGTAACGGTGGGTCACCGTTCGACCCTTGGTCGAGGTTGAGTATTCCGTCTATTTCGCTTTCGCTGATTTCCATTGTGCGAATAGCGTCGGTGGCTACCCTAGGGACCTCGCTGAGCTCAACAGTTTCTATATCGGCGGCCGCCTTCGCCATCGTTCCATCGGTAGAATGTAGGGTCTCTACAGCGCGGGAAGGCATAATTTTTTTACCATGCTTCCAATCCGTGAATCCTAGTTCGCTCCTTACGATTTGGCCACCGCCCCGACTTCCGGCAATGGTGCTCAGTGCTAGGGGTTTTCCGGTCCTCATGTTGACGATTGGGACATTTGATGCTTTTAGTCGCAACCTACCTTTCAGATCCAATTCGAACTTGGAGTAGTCGCGGCCGACAGATGGGACCTTATCTTTTTCTGTCAAACTGTTGTAGTAGTCGTCTACAGTTGACTTGACTAATTCCTGGCTTAGACTAATGGTGTTGGTAGCGCCACCTATTTCCCCCAATTCATCCAATCGCGATTGGATTGTAACTGGTGTCTCTATGAAGGATGTTTCGTCGAAGGTTGTGAGGGAATCCTCGATGTCATCATCATCACCATCAAGGTAATCGTCTCTGCCGATTTCATCCATGTCAATATCGTAATCAGCCATCTTTATAATTATGTATTAAAGACAAAACCATACGGGTTTAATAGAGGTATTTAGTTTCACTGAAAATATGTCTTCGAGTCAATACGGTCGCAAACTCAATCCACACCGCAGACTGCGTGAGCCCCTCGGGGCAAAATGCGTGAGAGAGAGTGTCGTTATTACGAACAACCCATCGACGATCGACCAGAACCAGCAGCTCTTAGTCCGCTTCCCCAACCTCGGAGCTAGCGACGTCATTGTGCCGGGGACTGTTCGCCTCGCTTTCACTATTTCGCTGACGTCGACGGACGCGGACCGAACCGTCCTTCAGAACCTGGGTCGCGCCATCGTCAAGAAGACCATGATAACGATTTCTGGTAATGAGATGATGTCGATCGACGACAGTGACGTCTACAATTGCTATCAGGACCTGTGGAAGACGGCGCAAGAGTGCGAAAACGCGGTCTATCAGGGTATTGACACCAGTCGGGGTTGGATTAGGGTTAGGGTTAGGAAATCATCTAACGATTTGTTAATAAAAAAGTCAACACCAATTCACGATTGGAGATTTAACTCTACCGAAAGATGACCACTCTGCCATAATATGTGGGCAGACAGGATGTGGAAAAACGGTTTTCATCCTCGACTTGCTCGAGGGGTCCTATCGCAATGTCTTTCGACACATAGTGATCCTGTGTCCCACTGTGAGGCACAACGACACTTATCAGCGGTGCCCGTGGTTATGGGCCGACCCTGAGATATTCGTCTTTGACCCCGGTGACAGGCTTCACGATTGGTTGTGTGTCTTCTACCAAATATTTCAGGGCGAGCCCACCCTATATGTGATTGACGACTGCTCGGCTAAGGCGGCGATGACCAAAAAGAAGGACATGCTCTCTGAGCTCGAATTTTCTGGCCGCCATACGGGGCAAAGTGTATGGATCTCCACTCAGAAGTACAACGCCGTCCTCAAGGATCTGCGCGAGCAAACGAAATTGGTCGCCCTCTTTCACTATATGGACCGAGACTCATTCGATGACTGTCTTCGAGAGAACGACGTTATCCCAACGCGCGAGGAGCGTCTGGAGGTTCGACAGATGCTTTCGGAAACTAAGCACGCCAAGCTTCTGCTAAAGACCGATCAACTCACAAATTATGAAGTTATCAATTAATTAATTTTAAGAAAATTAGCAATTGCTTAGATTGTGTTTAATCCAATAATATTGGTTAGTAACTGCTTAACAATGCTGAAGAAATGCTTAGCAATTGCTTAACACTGCTGAACAAATGCTGAACAATTGTTGAACAATGTGGAATTGCTCCGCTTAATAATTGTTCAGCAGTGCACTTTTATTGTTGGAATAAATAAATCAATATGTTAAACTTATGAGACTTGTCGGAATAAATAAAATAATGAACTGCGACGAACTTCTCGATCAGCTAATGGAAGAAACACTCGTGCCGACTGTCCCCAACACCAATCGTGAATTGGGAGAAACTGAAACACAATCCCCGATTGTCCTGAAAGATGGCACGACTCCGAATGAAAGTGAAAACGCGGCGCGACGCGATGCCAGCGGCTAGCTGCGCTGGTTGCTGGAGCAATCGGAGCATTATCTCGGTAGGCGTCTCTGTTTGTCAGGTGGATAAGATGTCAGATGTGGAGATTGATAAAATGTATGTGCGATACGAATCCAAATTGGGGGCAGAGATGACAACAACTCTTGGATCGGCGGCTATTCATTTGTACGCTACCGCTGTTAGTATACTTCTCCCTATACCAAACACAGCGGGGTTGATTCACGATCTAGAGACTGACCCTTTTATAGGACACACTCTTAGAACAGCCTGCTGCTCAATTTATCACAAGTTTGGAATGACAACCGCGTTGACCACGGGTAAACACTGTCAATTTGGACATATATGCCCACGAACTATAAGCTCAGAAAATGATGACACAAGACACACCTGCGAGAGTGACGGAACCACAATCCCCGATTGCTCCAACCCAATCGAAATTGGAGTTGAACCCGATTGCAGCACTTTCAACGGCGTTGGGGGTTGCACGACATAAAAACCCAAAACGACAGGCAGCTTGGCGGGCAGCGGCTGCCACCCGAAAAGTTAAACAAGATAAAATACTCGCCGAGCTTCGAGAGGCCAAACGGTCGTTGCAATCCCCGATTGCTGTTCCTGCTGTTGAAACAGCAAAACACCCGGTGGCAGCTGTTTCTCCCCCAATCCACGAATTGGAACAGGAGAGGCAGCAATCCCCGATTGCTGTAGCTCCTACCCCCTATTACATAAAAATCATCCCGTGGGTTGTTGGTGGTGGTCTGGCAGTTAAGGGCACCCTGTGTGTGCTGAAATACCCCCTATTACACCAATCCAGATTTAAAAAACAACCCCCAACACTGTTGGAGGCGGTTCCGAAGAACGTTACGAAACCGATTGCTCCCCATTAAAACATTGATCGCGATCCCTTTTATATGCAATAATTATAGTTATCAACAATGGCTGAAAACGATGGTAAAATGATAGTGAATGCGCTTTATCACGCCGTGGTGATATCAGGTCTCAGTATCGGGTTTGCTCGACTATGAAAGATGGCCTTAGGAGGGCCCGCTCCAAAATTGGACATGACTGTGAGAGACTGGGCTCGTGACCTTAGATGTAGCGGCCGCAGTTTGGACTCGAGATTATCTAATTAATGCTGGAATTCTACCCTCTAATATATGGAAATAATGGCTCCGATCGCAGTAATAGTAGGTGGTGCAGTCGTGAGCGCTGTGGCATTCGGCGGTAGCAACTATTTATTCTCGCTAATAGGAAAATCGGACACGGATGAGGAGCGCAAGCGTCACGATTTAGCTGAAGAACAACTCAAGAGCGCAGACGCAGCATGGTCTGAAAAACGAACCGCCCATCTGGACTGGGTCAACGAAGAGCTTCGCCGCGAGAATAACGCCGCACAAACTTTCCAGAACGTTGAAGAAGCCAACCGCGTGTACGCGCTGGCATATCCACAGAGAAGTCTCAATCCAATGAAATTGGGGCTGGATCCCGAGCCCCAGCTTTCAGATTTCTATGTACCGTCAGAGGCCCAGAAAGACCACGATATCCCGTTCATAGTGGTGGGGATGGTTGCAACGGGTCTCGTTAGCTACTATATTGGATAAGCAATAAGCAAAAGCAATAAGCAAAAGCAATAATTATTTTAAATTTTCTTTTTTAAATACAGAGGAACCCCTCCACACCGGACCCCCTCTATACCGGAATTCGCGCTATACCGAACATACGACCACGTCCCGAAAATTCTGCTATATAAACACATTAGTTTCTACCCCTCTATTCCGGAACCCCTCTACTCCGTAATCCGGACGCCATTTCAAGTCCCAAAACCATATTTCAGCGTTAAACGTCAGGATGTCATCTAAAAAATACACCGCGCCCAATTTCAATGTTGTTGTTTCAAGCGGGTGTCAAAATCACACCGTGTTTACAATAGACTGGTTACCGGTAGTATTGTTAAGCTCTGGTTCCCAAAATGCGGAGCCACGAGAATGAGACGATTCTAACGGACTCCCAACTTGACATTTGTGTGGAAGAAACAACAAAATTGATAAAATTACGCACATTAAATTGAGCTCTGTACAAGCGCTATCCATGCGTGTAATGTATATATATATATATATAGAACGATGTTAGTTGACGAACTTTATTTTGCTCTGATCGATGTAGGCTACACTGCCCTTAAACACCGTTTAGCTGGCGCAAAGGGTCTGATCCGTCTGGCCCGAGATTCTCTCGAGACGTGGCGCGAGGACGAAAAAGCGGTCACCCTTTTCGCAAAGCGGATGTTAGATTCCTCCATCAACACTGTTGAATTAGATTCCTCCGAGTTCCTTCAGAACTTAACCTCCAATTGTGATTGGGGTTGCAGTGAAACTTCCAACAAAGGTTTATTATTAACGACGCAGTTACCGGATGATCTGGCGAGGGCATGTTGAAGATTGTCCGATCTATTAGAATACCTCGCATACGATGGACACACGCAAACTTGATACCAAACTATCGGTTCGCCTAGCGCGCAAGCTATCAAACACATACTACAGCCCCAGCGGCTACTAGAAGGGACTCGCTGCCATCAAGAACCTCGCGGCGGCGACCAAGGTTTCCGAAAACGCCACCAAGGAATGGCTCAAGAAGCAGGCCTTCTGGCAGATCTATTTACCCGCGCCTCACAATATTCCGCGCCAGAAATTCGACGTGCCGGTGCCGAACCAAGTTCACCGAGCAGATCTCCTGCTTCTCCCTCACGATCGCGTCGGTCGCAACACGTACAAGTACACACTGACAGTCGTTGACGTAGCGAGTCGCTATAAGGGGGCTGAGCCACTGGCTACGAAAGAGTCTAAGGAGGTGGCCGAGGCTCTTTCCCGAATATATAAGAGGAGTCCTCTCAATTGGCCGAATCTTCTCCAGGTCGATCCCGGCCGCGAGTTCATGGGCGCGGTCTCTCATATATTGTCTAAACACGACGTTTCTGTTAGACGCGGCCGCGTCAACATCCACCGAGACCAGGGGATCGTGGAGCGGTTCAATGGAACCCTGGCTGAGAGACTGTTCGGTCACCAATATGCCAAAGAGCTTGTAGACCCTCATACGGGATCGACCGAGTGGGTGACCAGGCTACCCTCCGTGGTCTCTGCACTTAACGGCGAGGTGACCAGATTGATCGGTAAGAAACCCGTAAATGCTATCGAGGCAAAAACGGTGTCGCACAAACCATCCGCCGTCTCGCGCGGGAGCCCCGTTGGTTTAGCGGAGAAACGACTTTCATCGGATGTTGCTGTCCGGTACCTCTATCAACCGGCAGAGCTCGAAGGCGGTCGCCGCCGTGCGACTGATCCCGTGTGGTCTCTCAATGTATATGATCTAGATCGATCTATTACAAAACCCGATGAGCCCGTGCTCTACTATTTGGATGATGGTCCATCTCGCGGGTTTGTTCGCGAAGAACTTCTTGTGGTGCCTTCTGACACCCAGCTACCCCCGGATCGTCAGAGTCTTTAGTATTCATAGAGAAGTTATGTATGTATTCCGTCTGGTAACACGCGTCTTTTATCGTAGTACGCCGAGAGTCCTATTTATTGTTGACAGTACGTTTTCATAACGCCGTCTCTCATTTTGAATCCTCTATTTTGTGCCACATCTATAATGTGTCAACATGTTTACCTATTTGCAAGCGGATACAATGTTGTGTATGAACATCCATATCTGTATTACATGTTTGCTTTTATTTCGCAAATATTTCGCTAACAGCAAACATAATTGCATTTAAATAAAATAAAAAAGAAGTTGATATTATGTACAACACACACATAATTATATTCTGCTCACAAACGAAAACAATCAACAGATATGGATGAACAAAAAAGACGTGTTAAGTTTTTACATATAATGTTGGCCTTACTTGTGTACATGCGTGCGTGAGCTGAGTGTGTGAGCGTGTGTGTGTGCGCGCGTGTGTGCGTGTGTGTGTGAGAGTGCATGCGCGTGGGTGTGTGCTAGAGGGTGTCTGTGCGTATGTGCGTGGTGTTGATATGCAAAGGTCAACATTATTAAAACACAGCTGACATATTTGTATATACTAAAATACATTCTTGACTGTGTACTCGTAACATCCAGGTCCTGATAAGGTGTTTTTTCTATATGATGGGTACATACAGCGATCTTCCAACTGGTATACATATGTAGTTAATTATTGACGACTGTGCTTCTCAATTAGCAGTTATTCACATCTTAAAATACATGTAACATATACGAGTCGCCAGACACAATCGTTTTTCCTGGAATATATAGAGTGGACGGACAGTGTAGGCCCTGATCGGTATGCACACATGTGTGGCCTGATTGAGGCATGCGCAGTCTGATTTTTTGTTAGATTTGTTTAAACAATGTCATCCCTCATCACTGATGAAACATATATATCATTGAATTTTGACCTTTGAGTAGTAAATGCATTTTCCTCAATCCGAATGCAACCTATTTCAATTATTACTACACATTACCCATACCGACCTCTTCCCTATATACTATATCCTAGCCTATATGAATATAAAACTAACCATCCTATATGTGATACTTCATGGAAACGGCCACTATTCGTTATATGCCAATACAATATTGTGTATAGTAATCATGTAGTTTGTGAATGCAAAAATATAAACAATACAACCAATGGACACACACTTATGTAGCTTCAATGTAAACGGACTTGGGGATAAAATCAAACGTACAAAACTATTTTCGTGGTTGAAACAAATTTTTTTTGCAATATGCTTTCTACAAGAGCTTCATTGTACACATGGATGTATAGACCAATGGAAAAACGAATGGAAACATGAAATATTTCTTTCTGGTAACAGCTCCAATAGTACAGGAATCGGAATCCTACTTAATTTAAACACTTCATATGATATTATAGAATACAAAGATGTAATTCCAGGACGACTGCAGTTGCTAAAAATATTTACATCCAATACAACATTAGTATTAATAAACATTTATGGGCCCAATACTGAAGATATAGCATTTTTAACAACACTGGAACATTTAGTTATTGAGAATAATAGTGAAACCCTAGTTTTGGGAGGCGATTTTAATAACGTTCTTGATTTTAATTTAGATAAAATAAATGGAAGAAAAGATACAAACAAAGGATGTTCAACAAAAGTAAATGACATAATAAACGATAATGATTTATATGACATATTTAGACTGCGACATCCAGACAGTAAGCGTTTCACTTGGCATTCTAACCATAGACCACCAATATTCTGTAGACTGGATTACTTCCTAATATCATCTAATTTACTAAATGCAGTAACACACTGTGAAATAGTACCTGGGTTTTGTCTGACCATTCAGCAGTAACGCTAAAGTTAAATTTGAACCAAATAGTAAGAGGGCCAGGATATTTCAAACTAAATAATAGTATATTGCTACAAGAAGAATACAAACAAAAAATTAAACTATCAATTCAGGAAACAATAAATGAAAATACGGGATGTAATCCAAATACTATGTGGGAACTAATTAAAGGAACAATAAGAAATGAATCAATAAAATATTCAAGTATGATGAAAAAAAAAGAGAGAGCAAATGAAAAAGAAATAGTACTCAATATAAAAAGGTTAGAAGAAAATTTATCACATGATCCAAACAATCTACATAAATTAGATGAATTAAATGTCGAAAAAAACAAACTTACTGAAATGACTAATGAGAAAATAAAGGGAATACTATTACGATCGAAGGCTGAATGGGTCGAAGGGTCTGAAAAGAATACGAAATATTTTGCAAACTTAGAAAAAAAGAGATGTGAACAAAAATCAATTAAACAACTGATGATAAATGGAACAATGGAAAATAACCAAACAGATATTCTTAATCATGTTGAACATTACTATATGCATATTTATGAACAAGATACTAATATAAATCACAACAATGATACATTTTTCAACTTCATTGATCACAAACTAAGCGAAAATGAAAAACAGTCTTGTGAAGGCTACATAAACGAGTATGAATGTGTAGCAGCAATAAAAGAAATGAAAATTCAAAAAGTCCAGGATCAGATGGTATAACTGCTGAATTTTATAAGCTATATTGGAATGATATAAAAGAACACTATATAAAATCGATAAATTATTCATACGAAAATGGATCTCTAACTGAATTACAAAAACAAGGGATCATTACGTTACTGCCAAAGAAAGATAAAAACACCCTCTCAATTGATAATTGGAGGCCAATTTCGCTATTGAATGTAGACTATAAAATCGCGACAAAAGTTATAGGTAACAGAATAAAAAAGGTATTAAACACAATAATCAACATGAACCAAACGGGGTTTATAAAAGGTAGATATATAGGAGAAAACGTACGGACACTTATAGAAATAATAAATGAAGTTAATGAAAACAATACACCAGGTTTAATCTTCTTTGCAGATTTCCAGAAAGCTTTTGATAGCCTAGACCATGGATTTATAATTAAATGCCTCAACAATCTTAACTTTGGTAATTCATTAATACAATGGATATCGCTATTCTATAACGATGCAAAAAGTTGTGTTTCGAATAATGGCAATTTGTCAAACTTTTTCAGTGTTAAAAAAGGTGTTAGACAGGGTTGTCCGCTATGCTCATACATTTTTATTATTTGTATAGAGATTTTATCAAGACAAATAGATGAAAATGTAGAAATAAAAGGTTTATCTTTAGGTGAAAATGAAATAAAACAAACACTATTCGCAGATGATGCAAGCTTCACGCTTGATGGATCTGAAAATTCATTTAAAGAACTAATACACACACTAGACATTTTTTCAATAATATCAGGTCTAAAACTTAATAAATCAAAATGTACAGCATTAAAGATTGGGGAACTTAGGCATAACCCAAGTCAATGGTGTAATAGCAATCAATATACGTGGTCAAACGACCATGCATCAACACTTGGAATAATATTCACAAACAATAAAACACAGCTACATGAACTAAATTTATTACCAAAAATTAAGTCATTTCAAAACTGTTTAACAAACTGGCAAAAATGGAACTTGACATTAATCGGCAAGAGAACTGTATTAAAGACCTTCGCGTTACCAAAACTAATATACCCACTGACAGTCCTAGAGAACCCGGCTGAAGAAACAATCAAACAGATTAATGACATAATGTACAAATTTCTCTGGGATGGTAAACCCGATAAAATAGCACGAAAAACTATAATACAAAACTATGAAAACTGTGGTTTGAAAATGATTAACATACATGCATTCATTTCAACTTCACTAAAATGTTCATGGATAAAACGTTTAAATGGTACTAATCAGAATCAATTAAAAAAAGCATATAATAAGGAACTAAGTAAATATGGTGATAATGTACTATTTAAAAGCAATCTAAATTCAAATGACACAAAACACCTTGTAAAACAATATTCGTTTCTAAACAATATGTTAACATCTTGGTGCAAAATCAATTATAAACATTTATATACCAACATATCATATGAAATATTATGGCATAACTCAAACATAAAAAATGAAAGAAATATAACCTTCTTCTATAAAGACTGGTATGATAGAGGTATAATGTATTTAAAACACATATATGATTTTAGAATAAAAGACTTTTACAGCTTCAACGATATAAAAACTATATATGACATAAATAATGGAGATTTCTTGAGATATTACAAATTATTAGGTAATATTAAAAACGAATGGAAAATAGAAATGAAAACCGTGCCAGTGGATAATGAAACACAGAAATACAAAATAAATCAATGTTTATCATCAAAACATATTAATAAAATGTTATATAATATACAGATTGAAAACATGAAATTAACACAGCAAAAACATATAATTAAATGGGAAAGTGAGTTAAATAAACAAGATATCGAATGGAAAGGTATTTTTTCACTGTCATATAAAAGCACAATAAGCACAAAACTTCGTGCGTTTCAGTACAAATATTTAATGAGAATAATTCCAAACAATGGCTTTTTATTCAAATGCAAATTAAAACCTTCAAACTTATGTGAATTCTGTCATATGAATGTGGATTCTAATAAGCATATGTTTTGGGAATGCACTGTCATACAATCGTTTTGGTCGGATATCAACATACTATTACAAACAAGTAGACTAGACTACAATAGTAATTTAACATATGAAAACATATCATTTTGTAACGTGAAGGTCGACTGTAAAAATAAAACAATGATTATAAGCTTCCTAATTATTCTAGCAAAGTATTTAATTTATATGTGCAAATACGATGAAACGCAGCCATCGATAGACCGCTTTAATACATATATGAAGCAAACAATAAAAATAGAAGAAACTATTGCCACTATTAAGAATAAACTAGATACTTTTCATTCAAAATGGAGTGACTTTATAGAACAAAATACGTAGACACAATCATTTGATATAAGAACCAACGAATGTATATATATGAGCCCGGACCATTTATTTGACCCCCGTCCCCACTTTTGGACATTTTCTTCTCCGACCTATACCAATCTCATAGCCCATATGCCCTATATAAACTCCTATATTTTAGTTTAAAAACTCAATGTTACATGTAGACATGTATTCTTAGGTTAATTATACAGACTATGATGTATTCATGTTTTTTGTTGAACTGGCAGAACAGCTGTACTATGTTTAATGAACTGTATGTTTAATCATATCATTGTATTTGTACATGTACATGTAGCAAAGAGAATAAAATATTAAATAACAAAAAAAAATAATGTGTTTTCCATCTTCTGTAGTTTCACTTAGTACTCGTTTATATCTATCGCAATTTAAATTGTTAGTTCTCTTGGACATTCCTTTCGCAGAGTTTTTATTTATGGAATTAAATCTTTCTACAAAATAACACTTACTAGATAACGCTATCGCCCTTTCTCTGCTAAATTCCATTTTGAAAAGTCCTGGCCCTCTTTCACTCCACTTATTTCAAGCCAACCATTTATCTTTTTCATTTTCAAACTCGTCTAGTAAGTTTGGTATAATCAATTCCTCTATTGTTTGTCCACTAACTTATATATACATACTATCCGTGTCCATTTGTATTAATGCACACCGGGGTTTTCGGGAAGATATTTCGTACGCATCTCCTATCTCTTCCAAATCATCAAAGAATGCAGAGCTTAATGCTTTGTCAACACAGGTTTCGTCTTGCGTATATGTTTTATTTAAATGTCTCTCTGTTGCCTCTATCATTTTTCCACAACACGAGTTTCCTAATAATTTCATTATATCCGCTACTGGTTTCTTATTTGGTTCTACATCACCCGTTCGTCTTGCGGCTGTAACTTCTTTCGCGAACCATTCGAAGGGTTTACCACTAATATAATCTAAAACACGATGAACTCCCGTTATTTCTAGGCCGTGTTTTAAATACCATTTCAATAGTGGTGCGTACAGCAATACTTTAGTGGCGGTCATAGATCCCACCAATATTTTTCCATCTTCTTGTTCGGCCAGTATCTTTTAAAATATTTTAACATGTGTGCTGGAACTTCATCAACCTCTACAGCACGATTTATAAAAAGTGGAGACATTTCAGAAAACTTATCTTTTAAGTTATTGGGAACCTCTATATCCACCTTCGCAAACCCAAACCAGTCTCCAGATAAAACTCTTTTATAAACATTTTTTTTATAAATTTAGGGTTATGTGGGGTATCTATATGGTGTATAGTTTCTCTCCCACACGGCATCTCTTTATTTAACGTAGATAAATATAATGCGGCGTTTGCATCATACCCCAAAACAGCCTGGCATGTTTTACCACCCAATTCGTGAATTGCAGTTCTAATCTTTGAAACACCCGCTTCGGCATATCTTGTAAATACGATCGATGGGCCTCCGACTAGAGCACCTTTAATCATTTCGTATGTTTCTTTCTGTGGCGCGTATAGTTCATCCCGCGCATGTGCATGTACATCAGCCGCACTGTTGGTGGTGGTTTAATGGTTCCTCTCAATGAATATTGTATAGCTACTCCAGGTAGTGTTACCGCATCTTTGAAAATATCCACACCACCTCTGTGTTTATAAAATTCACACATGTTTCCCACCGCTTCTAGGAACGGTGCTACATCTAAATCGTTGTAATATTTCAACCAATCTCTGAAAGTTTTCATATTCTTTTCTTCGAAAATTCTACGACATTTACTTAATTCTGTTTCATCTATTAACATTTTCCCAGATAGTTTGGAATACCAATTCTCTATATCTGGTAGTCCTGGGTAATCCAGTTTGTCTGGAGAATCAAACCACTCGTAAGGAAAGAAAGATTTCTGTCCTTTGCAGTCGTAGGCTTTTTCCAACTATCGTAATTCACACCAGGTCCTAGGTAAAGTATTACATCAAGAAATCTAAACTCTGGAGTAAATAGAAATATTGTTGAGTTTGCACGTTTTCCGACCATTACTTTCTTTGTTGTTGATGCCAGTTCACCTACTAGATATTTATTTATTAAGTTTATATCGTACTTACTGCTGTTAAAACCTATAACCGTTACTTGATATATCCACTGTTCGATCTTGGCGATTTGGTTTTTACGTAAATGTTCTGTATTAAACCCATATTTTAACCATACTTCTTCTCTTATAGCTTTTCCCCTGACTTTTAAATCTTCTACGAATTTTTCTATAAGTTTTGCAGGATCTTTATCACAAATATGAGTTACCGTTCCTGAGAAATTATCTCCTATACTAACGCTTACCAGAACGTGCTCAGCTTCGTACTCTAGATTATTACCGAGAGTTTCAAATTCTGGGTTGAGATATGTCTCAAAATCGTATACTATCTGATATGGATAAAGAGTAGTGTCGCAACCGATCTTTATGTCTTTACCCGTTCTTTGGAATTCGCATTCCCACATAACTACTATGTTGAATTCTTTGCTTCTAATAAATTTATCTCTTCTCATAGTGGATGCGCGTTCTTCTTTTCTATGCTTTGCATGAATCTCACACCCGTGCCAGTAACAGCCGTGATATTGATATACGGTATTGGTTTCTGTACAGTATCCATCTACTGGAGCTCCTAAAATCCATCTTTCACCCCGTGTCCGCACTGTTCGTGGTGAATGTGAATTCCCTCCTGCTTTTCCACAGAGTACATCCAATCGATCGCCCCATAACTGTTATAACTTTTTGGGTAGAACGCTTTCTCGAACGACGAACGCGAGCGCTCTAAATAATTACCATCACATATTACTTTTGTCTCACCTTTCATACATTTTGGTCCGTGCCTCTTCATATTACTCGCTTTCGTGAATTTCTGTTTGCAATTATCGCAGGCGTAAATTTTAGACAGGTTTTTAAGCTTTTTTTTTATCAGAAATGCGTCCTATTGTCATTGGTTTATTACCTATTGCCTTATAGTGTGCTGGTACCTTCTTCAACCACCATACGTGACATTCGGTGGGTTGATATACTTCTATACCGATTTTAAAAATTGTCCGTGCATCTGTCAGGTCTTGCACCTGTCATATGCATAGCTAGACACCTGAACAGACAAATGTCGTCATTATACTTATTTAAAGAATACATACCTTTTTTATTCTTCAACCATTCTGGAAGTTCTCCTCCTGCTGCTTCTTTGAATTGTAGTCCCAAATCTATTCCCCTATTGCCATGTATTAGCTTTACAAAAACCTCTACCCATCTTACAAACTGCCACTTTGTATTTGGTCTGTCTATTTTATCAGACATTATTCGTGTTTGCTCTTTATCTGACAACCAATTTTTAACGGTTTTCATTGATGATAGTGGTTCGCTACCACCGAGTTTTTTGTGAAATGAGCCCCCAATATTTTTCACCTTCTGCCACTATCGCGCGAACGATACATTTGTTCTTAATCTCCAAATTATTTGGTATTGGGTCACCTGTGCGTCTGGAATTGGTGCTTGAAGGTTTTATTACACTAGCCCTTAACCCCGCAATACTTTCTTTTTGAATTCTGTTACCAACTCCCTCTGCTAGTGAGAGGTCTTTAAAGGCTCCTCGTTTGTGGGCTCGGCTAAATCGCTTCATAAACGCCTCATTCATTGTGGCGTTTATCAGCTTTGTCAACCCCCTAACTCTCAACCGTTTACTATACATACTCCCTAGAGATTCGGCTTCTCTTCTCAAACTTTCTATTTCTGCTCTAGTTTCTGGCGTTATCATATTTTCTGTATATACTTTTGTTGTAACCTATGAAATTTATCTGTTCAATTGGACGTGACAATTTACATCATGTTTTTTTCACGTCCAATTGAATATAAACATATACATATATATAAAATACATATATATAATGGAGTGTGTGACTTGTTGTAAGACTTTTGCGTGCTCAGACTATCTACGAAGGCATCTATCGAGACATAGAAAATTTCCTTGCGTCACCCCACAATTTCGTTAGTGCCCAAACTCTTTGTAGACATAAGCAACTGCGCTGTCAGGTGGCTAAAGGTGAACGTGGTAGACTAGAGCTGGTAGAATTAGTTGCTGATCTGCGAAATAAATTAGCTGTATTGGAGGAAAAAATTGGGGTGTTGGAATATAAACTATCACGCGCGGACGCATTGAAATTGCATTAATGATTTCGACTTTTTTTCAAAAGTCAATTTCCAATATAATTGGGACTACAATACCACTTTTTATCATTCAATACCACCACCAACGTTTGGTTGCTGGTGGGAGCTACAATACAGCTCAATAACGTTACAAACGTTGGTGGTATCATTTTGACTCCCTATATACTACTCCTGGGCTTCGACCTCAATTACGACCTAGACCTCGACTTCGACCTCGACGCTGAAATAGACAACGAACACTAATAAGTCCGTTGTCACACTACATGAATATCTGACAAAATTCACTAATCTGCAATTCCAGATCCATTTCATTATTTTGCACTATCTATCTATTTCCTTACCTGAACATATATTCAGCATGCAATACACTATCCCGCCCTTCTCTACAATCACATCATATTGACACAAATCTGTCTTCACTATTCTGGATTTATTTACAAACACATCCTATCGACACAAAATATCTTTGCAACCCCCGAGATTATCATACAGTCCCCGTATAAAACACCCACACAGCTCACCTTCCAATCAAATAATCAAGGTAACACCATACATCCACTGACCATTTTGCCCTAGACGAAACTTACCAATCATTCTACACAATACTCTGAGCTGGTCAAAACTCCTGGCTAAAGTGAACCTTGCATCTATTTACAACATACCTTGAAACAGCATATAGCCCCTCTAATATTTAATTGCAACCAATACTATTCCCATCTTCCTAGAATAATACATGTATTTACACTGGCTGAGATTTCTGCGTGACACCATGTAATGTGTGGACGTATACATGCAGTATTTTTGTGATTAAATGTTTTATTTCCACTGTTCAATACATCATGTACATCGTATTGCACTTGAACATAATGGTATCTACCTATACTACACATGTTACATACAAAATGTATTAGAAAGACGTGATTAGAAGAGCGTAAGGTAAAGGAAGATAATGCAGAGAAAAATAAGGAAGGTTTCAATTTGTGTTCATATAAACAGATAAACATGTTTGATTGTCTTGCAGTGCTAAACACTTGTCAGACATTAAACCTACCCAATTGATAATGTGTTGTTCTTTTTTATCATGTTTTGTAGCTATTTCAAGTTCTATCTGGATTCTGCTGTAAAAGTACTTTATAAATGATTCGAACGTTATATCCCGTTTTTCATATTTACATTTGAAAATGAAATATTTTCCTAGAATAACGATGAAATTAAATTGTTGTGCCAGAAGTGCATTATCATGTATTCCTATATAAATATTTTAAAAGTTCACTATACAATTTATACCCTTATCACTTAGGTAAGTTCTTAGCTGAGACCAAAAATGTTGCGTATGCGTACATTCCCAGAATATATGTTTTATACTTTCAACATACATAGATAAAAAAACACATGTATTTTCATGTATTTATCCCCAGAATTCGCATCAGGTATTTGTATTGGAAGTTGCTTAATGTTGCTTAATTATGCAATTGAAACTTAATGTGTAAATTTGTTTCCAACATAGAGTGCTCATCATCTGAAAACTCGTTTGTCCATTTTTGTTGAGATTTTATTTCTTCTTAATTTGTTTCGGGCCGTCTGTGTTACATATACTATTTTATTTACATACTTGGTTTTTTTTTACTCTAGACATAAGAGTTTCCGATTTTGGCTGTGTGTTAATATTTTCGTTTTTTATCTTTGCTATCCATAATGGACTTATGCTGTTTGATGTTTTATAAAATCTTCGTTTCTGATGTTGAGTATTGTTGAAAATCAGTAAATCGTATAAATCTATTTATCCGATAATCATATATATGTTCGATATACTTTATGCCCTCAGTAAATTGTATAAATCTATTTATCAGATAATCATATATATGTCCGATATACTTTATGCCCTTATCATGACAATCCTTAAATAATACTGTTTTAGTTTGATGTTTTTTATTTTAATTGCTCCAAATTATTTCCTTTGAAACTATTTTATTGTTTTGGGAATAGTTAACATGTGCCCACGCTTTCATGATATTATTCAAAAACCTATTTTCTTCTGCGATATGTTTTACATCTTCTGGTTTTAGTTATATTCAAAAATAAATGTTCGACCATATGTTCTATGTATTTTTCCATAAATTGATTTCCATTTACCTATGTTTGTTGAGCCACATGTCCTTTTTACCCAAGATACTCTTATTGAAGTTATAAAACTATATATGGGTTAGGGTTAGGATATATCCAGCATTTTTAAACCCTCCTTTTCATATGGTTGAATTATGGTGTTTCTTTTAATTTTATCTGGTTTATTGTCCCATAAAAAGTTAAACAATTTATTTTTAATTCGTTTAATCATATTGCCAGGAGGATCGTGTAACACTGTTAAAGGGTATATCAATTTTGCAGCTGAAAATGTTTTAATGACAGTATTTTTTCCCAGTAAACTTATGTTTCTTTTTTTTCCATTTCTCGAGGCACTATTCAAACTCTATTATTTTTGGCATAATATTGTAAGGGACCTGCAGTCTGGTTTTTGTCAGGATGATTATCCAGATATAGGGTTTGGCAGCTCCGCACCAACAAGGATGTACCTATCAACTAAATATTGGCTGAGAATATAATATGAGAGTGAATGTCAATTCAACAAGTTTAATAAAGTCTTAACACATGTAACAACAGTTAAAGTATTCTTTACAGCGTAATATTATGTACAGCGGTTATTTTGTCAGGATATCCGATGTGGTACTCTTGTCGATGCCTATAAATGAAAGCGGAGCAAGGCCGATCAGGTTCGCGCACGCGTCTCAAATACAACGGATCGCGATGGTATTTGGATGGTATATGTGGTGGGATCTAACCGTAGTGAACCAATACTTAATTTAACATGGGAAGTTACAATACTACACAATGCCTTATTCTCTTGTGAAAGCGATTTATGTATCAAACACGCCACTAGAAATCACTATTATAAGTGCATAGTCACTGCACTAAAACATAAGGAATTAGCGTTTATTTAGCCACTCCACTAATTCATAAAATATAGTAGTTTGGTGTATTCACGTTTGTGTATTAGCCACTGCGCTAATATAAAGAACGTTGCCAAAACATCAGGGGTTTAAGCACTCTAATGGGATTCAGTCCTGTTTTGTGTATTAGACACTCCACTGGCACTGAGCGCTCAGTGTTTATAAATTAACACGATGTGGATCAACCGTGTCTTTGGTAATAATTAATACAAAGTAATATTGTGTATCTGTATTTGACACTTACAATGAGTTTAATAGAAGCAGGTAAGTGCGCACAAGTATCAATATTGGCTCAAATAAAGCTGGTTATTGGTTTCGTCGAGTATTGGTTTTCGAAAAGTAGCGCCTATGCAACTATGTAGTAACTACCATTAGATGCTGAAACTGGCCGTGCGCCGTTCTTTTATAGACATCTCAGAGTACCACATGATGGCTATTAACCAATGAAAACACTGGAAATTTGGATAATTTCCTACGGTTTGCTCATAAAACAGTTAATAGTATTCTAACTAGGAACTCCGGTCGGCCGGACTTTCGCTCCTTTTACTCCGCTTCTGACAAAGTGTCAGAAAGAGGAAGAAACCGGGTTAGGGTTAGTTAGTTTCTCATAAAAGCGGAAAATATGGAAATATCCATTATACAGACTGCGGATTTCAGAAAATGACCGTCAACCAATCAGAAGTCTCGAAAGCTGACACACCTCCAGCGACTCGACGAAGAAAATCGGGTTTTGCATTTAAACTAGGAACTCCACTTATTTAACTTTGAACTCCTCTTTCTCCGTTCCAAAATCTGAGTCAAAATCTAAAAAGGGGAGTACGCCGTAGTTCGCTGTATTTAAGTAAAACCAAATATAAGATCACAAAATGTGATCGCGCACTTGCAAAACCAACAAAAAGTTCGCTAAGCAACGAAATACTTCGCTTCACAGAAATATTAAGCTTTCGAGACTAATCGACTAATCTCCGTTATTCAGTCATTCGCTCCTTTTATAAAGGTACAAGTAAGGATTGTAATTCAAAAGTGTCAGAGAGATGGAGTTTGTAACAACAGAGAAAATGGAATAAAACGAGCGAATGAAAGACGCGGATTGATTTGACATTCAACACTATGAATGCCTAAACACTACACTACATACACGTAGGAAATAATCCACGTTAAACAGGCAATGTTTAACGCGAAAAACAACTCTTAATCCTATTAAAACATTATTCCTAGGGAGAAAAATCGGAAGTTAACCAATATTTGTGTATTATACTTGGTAGATCTCACAGCTTCCGATAATTTGTCGATACACCGGGCGCACCGGTTCAAAGGTCAAACTCGCGGAAGTGAAAGTTTAGAGAAATGTCTTGATCCAAAAATCAGTCAGTTTTAACCAAATATCAGCTAAATTATGACTTGTCATTACTCATGACACCTTCCAATGGGTGTTTGCATATAGACATACTTCAGTTACGCTCGGATGTGCTAAATTCAGACCGAATATCGGATTATGCGGTGCAGAATATGTCATTTCCACATTGTGGCAGAAATGAACACATGTCAAACAGAGAACAATAATGGGAATCTCAACCTCCAAGTAACCTCTGCAACTAATCAACATGTGTCGGTAAGCATGGTTAAATATTCAACATGTTCTCGTGTTATAGTACATTACAGTTTGCAGTGTTTAAAGATGGGTGGGGTAACAAGTGACAAAGGGCACATGGCCACAATCCCTGATCCTTACAATATTGTATTCATGAATAGCAGTATTTTCATTTAAAAAGGTAATCCTTAAAGTTTTTTCACTGGTTGAAGTCTATTTAAAATTCTTATTGGGGCAGTATGACACATTTGTATTTTTTAAAGCACCCACTCGCATTACAATATAATTTTTTTTGTGTTAAGCTTGAGGCCTGATATTTTACTGAATTCGTCTATTATGTAAATTAACTTTTCACAAGATTTCCGTGTACCATCCGTCATAAAAGTTGCATCGTCAGCAAACATCGTGTTTTTATATTCTATGTCACCGATTTTCACGCCTGTTATGTCTTTTTCGTTTATAATTCCTCTGGATAATATTTCAATCGCAATAATAAAGAGGTAAGGTGATAATTGACAATGGACAGACTTGGCGCACGCCTCTACTTATTGAAAATAAGTCAGATAAGTGACCATTGTTTGAAACACAGCTTTTTGCGTTAGAATAAAATAGTTTAACCCAATTCACTATATCGTTACCAAAATTTAAAAAAAATGGTCCATAAATTTCAAAAGAAATGAATGTTCCACAGTATCAAATGATTTTTCAAAGTCTGCGAAAAGAAATAGGCCCGGTGAGTCGGTTTCGTTTAAATAGTCCATTGATTCATATAGTGTTCTAATAGTTTCACCTATGTACATACCCTTAAGAAATCCCGTTTGTGAATAATCAATTATAGATATAATACTTTTTAATTATATTTTCTATGGCCTTCGATGCAATTGTGTAGCCTACGTTGTGTAATGATAGTGACCTCCAGTTTGTAAGTATTGATAAAATCACTGTCTTGTTTGGTATTAATGTAATTATTCCATGCTTTTGTATTTCACTTAGCATTCCATGTGCTAAAGAATCATCTTTAACCAAATCAATATAATATCGTCTTATGTCATTCCAGAATATTTTATACAGTGTAAGTTTATTTCCAATAAGCCAACTGGCTCATGAGCATGTAACATATACAGACATGAAATACAAAACAGATACATGGCTAATGGCATAGAAGATACATTTACATATTTATACACATTCATATTGATATACCAAGGCATTAGGAATATGTTGGTCTAAGATTAACAAATCAACATCAAAACTAATTCTAACACGGGGAGAATATACATAGCCTTGCAATATAATAACATTTGCTTATTTCAGTTAAACCGTTTGATATAAAATGTGGTTCCTTCAGGCAAATGCCTTATGAATGTAATTTGCAAGCTTTCTGATGATTGTTTTGTTTTCTGAACAAATCAGCTCTATGAATTTTAGCATACTTGGTCGTATCCAAAAAACGCCCAAGAATATATGTTTTACGAAACTCAAAATACCTCCGACAGTCTAGTACAAAATGGTATTCGTCTTCTAGTATCATACAAAGAAAGCATATGCGATTTTCAATCGTTGATTTATTCGATTTTGTCCATCTCCCAGATTCGATTTCTAGGCGATGTGATGATGTTCGCAACTGTGTTATAGAAATTCTAAATTTTGCAATTGTGATATCAGTTAAATATGCTTTAAAAGAGAAGCTTGCGAAATTATTGTAAAACAATGCTCTACTGCTATCATGAAGTCTTTCATTCCAGTTTTGTATAAATTAGTCACTTAGTCGTTGTTTTACAAGTGACAAAAATATAAAGAATATCTCCAACGCCTTGGTGTATCCACGCATATCCAAGACCTAACCGAAATCACGAACTAGTGAGGCCCAGTTAATTTTAGCTGGATACCAATAAGTGTCATTTACAAGCATATAATACACAATCTTATTATATTTCATGTTATTGGTATTACATAGTTTTAATCAATATTTTATAATGCGCAAATGCCGCCTCACTATCAAAGTAGTGCGTCCTAGTTATCCATAAATGAAATCATTTTGTGTGCACTTTTTTAAACCTAACACATTTTTGCAAAAACTCAACTGAACCCTTTCAACAATAGTCGCTTGTGTGAACCCCCAAATCTCAGAACCATAATGTAAAACAGGTACAATAAGTTTATCAAATAAATAAAAAATTTGCTTAATGGGTACATTAACAAATTTCTGTAAATATTTATTTAACTTAAATATGGCCTTACGTGCTTGTCCAGATAAAGTATTTGTGGTTTCTGCAAATGAGCCACCAGTTGTATAGACAATACCTAGGTGAATTTGCTAACAATTTCTATCACCATGTCACCATATTTAAATTCAATATTTCTTCTTAATATACCAGCTTTGCCAAATACCATTATTTTGGTTTCCACAGTATGTACACTTAGCCTCCACCTCGGACAGTATTCATATAAAATATTCAAACCATTTTGCAACCCAATCTCAGAGTCAGCAAAAATGACAATGTTATCAGCATACAGTAGTAAAAACAATTTAAGTGTGTCAATATTTATACCACTCACATCCTTTATAATATACTCTTGTGCTAGATCATTCAAGTACATAGCAAATAAAAATGGTGACAAACACTCACCTTGTCTAACCCCCGTATGACATATGAATTCATCACTATACATGTTGTTGACCTTGACCCTAGACTTCACCAGTTTATACATTGACATCATAATATTAAAAAAAAATCCACGTACGCCCAATTTTATAAGTTTGTACCACAATATATCCATAACCACATACTCAAAGGCCTTAGAGAAATCTACAAAAGCACAAAATAACTTTTTGTTACAGTTAATAACATGTGAAATTAAACCATGTATAACAAATACATTGTCAACCGTGCCCAAGCCAGACCGAAAACCGGTCTGTGCCTCAACATATACATTGTACTATTCAGTCCAATGTGATAACCTGTTATTTAACACCCTTGTAAATAATTTACATAGTGTGCTGAGTAAGGTAATACCACGATAATTGTCGACATTTGATGTACTTCCTTTTTATGTAGTGGAACAATATCTCCACAGGACCAGGCTGTAGGGAAATAGGCACTATTAAATACTACATTAAAAACTTTACTCAGATATGGCGTTAACGTAGCAGTCCCATGTATATAAAATTAATTGATCAACTTATCTGGACCACTACTCTTACCAGAGTTCAATTGTTTAATTGCGGCGTGTGTTTATTCATAGTTAATTGGAATATCTAGCTCTGCAAACATTGTTTGCAGTTCACCTTTAATATATGTATCACTAAAATTTACACGTTATCATCAGGTATGAAAAATTGACTATCAGGACTATTCACGGCTTTAAAGTAGCGCATGAAATCAGACATTGGAATGTTTGGTTGCGATGTGCGTGTATGGTTTTGCAGTTTCCAGTACTCCTTTGCATTATTAAGTCTCGCCTGGTTTAGTTTCTCGGTTTGATTATGATCATAAGCAAATCTGGCTCTATGAGCAGCTTTATATTCAGACCTGGCTTTAACCTTCCCGATTACGATCAGATTTATAGTCTCGATAATTATTCAAAATCTCATAAAATATATGCCTTTTCTCAGCGCAGACATCATCAAACCATGACACTGTATTGTAATTTATAGTAGAAATTCAACAGTTAGACCATCTGAACCAGGTCTTTTATTGTTTTTTTTTCATTTCTATTAAGGACATACTACATTCGTATTCAGAGAGATTGTCTTCACACCATTGTTTATTGTCGTCTGATAGTTTACTTATGTTGTTATTATCTGCAAAGAAGTTGTGATGTGTATGTTTGATCTCCTTTCGTGTATATAATTTAATATAATATTCTTTTTCTTCATGTAATATTTCGTCATTGCTCGTTATACTATGTCCATTTACATTTAACCTGGTTACTGTTTAATTTTCTGATATTTTCCTTTCTAAGTTCGCAAAATATTTAGTATTATTTTCCCCGCCCTCAATCCATTCGGTTTTTGATCTTAGTATACTCCCTATAACTTTCTTTTTGTGTATATTTTGTAAATTGTCTTTTTTATTGTTTAATTCATTATTAACGTCTTCCGACATATTATTTGAATATTCTGCTTCTAATTTATCTATTTCTTCAATTAACCTTTCCTCTGTCGTTATATCTTTTTTCTTTTCAATAGACGCATATTTTATTGTTTCGTTTCTTATTGTTCCTTTTATTATCTCCCATAGTGTGTTTGGATTAGCGTTTTGGTTAAATTCCGCTATTTCAGCTATATTGCGTTGTATTATTTGTTGGTTTTGTTTGTTTATTTATTGGTGTTTAACGGCCTATCAACAGGTAAGGTCATGTAAGGCCGGGCAAACGGGTTCGATCCAATTTTTACCTGCTGCATTGGAGGGAAAATCCCAAAATCAGAACGGAATATTTACATCAAGAACAAATATATTCAGCCCTGAAATTAGAATAACCTGACCTGGTGCCAGGTCCATACCACACCAAAGTCACTTGGCCCCTTTTCCTATACTAGGATTACGAATAATCGTAATAATGGGTATAGCCAGATTCAATTGTCACATACAAAATGCCAAAGACGTATGTGAGGGGAAAACAAGGTCTCTAGTCGGAATTCCGGTAAGGATGAACCCCGATCGTTAAATCAGAGCTTTCAATAGTTTATATTTGTTTACAAACACAGTGCAATGAAAGAGGTCCAGGTTATTCTGTTTTAAAAAGTAGACTATTATTTAATTTAAAATAACCTGGACCTCTTTCATTGCACTGTGTTTGTAAACAAATATATACTATCATGGGAGATGACCACGATAAGTTCTGCTTTCGGTAGAATCCCATTAGTTATCATGTATCATGTATCACTTGTATTGGATGAATAAAATATTGTTTAAAATAAATATATACTATTGAATGATCTGATTTAAATCATGTAGTGATTTTACTTTTTGTTATGCGATTAACTAGATTTTGGGATATTAGAAAATAGTCTAAACGACAAAATATTGGCGGTTTAGTATTTGAATGCCATGTGAATTTCTTTGCATTATGGTTAAATATATAACCCTCCAGATATCATTTAGGTCATTCTTATTTATGATTGACAATAATTTATCTATTGTTCTTTTCTTTGTATCTTTTCTGTCATTTTTTTGTCTAATTTTGGATCTAATATTATATTAAAGTCACCCCCTATTATTAGTGTCTCAAGTTCGATCGAGTATAAATATGTCTCTAGATCTGGATAAAATCGTAAACTATTTTCGTTCGGACCATATATGTTTATTAATGTATACTCTTTATCGGAAATGCATATTTTAAGGACCTATATTCGACCAGTCATAACAATGTCGTACTATTTAGTTTCATTATTGAGACCTGGCTTTATTAAAATGCATATACCTTCTTTATTGCTGAATTCTCCACTAAAATAAGCATCCCTACCCATTCCCTTTTCCACTGAATTTTGTCATTTGTAGTAAAATGCGCTTCTTGTATGAAACATATGCCGTAGTCATTATCCTTTATCCATTGAAATAGTTCTAGACGTTTGCTTTTCGACCCCATAACCTTAACATTAAAGCTTCCTATTTTTAAATCCATATGCTTATATTATACCTTTGGTCTTAAAGGTACATGCCCACTCAGTAGACACAAAACATTCTTTATATCGGAGACATCATCTGAGACATTTTCTGGTAAAATAAAAGGTTCAGTCACATTACCCCACATATTGATTGGTAGTATTATACTTTTTATATCAGACGCAAATTTCCACACTGACATCAGGGGCGATAACTGTGTTTCCTTAAAGTGTTAACGGACATTATTGTTTATTCTCTGTATTTATGTTTTGATGTGCAATGATCATACTTTATAATCTGTCGAAAATGTATTTATTTTCAGGTGACGCATTTAATTAGTATAAACAAGCACATTTCTACAACTTAACTCCATTGATCCAGAGGCCTATCCAATATGAACACAAAGGGATGTGGAATAGAGGTAAGTGAGAATTGCATCATTAATGAAGTGTAAATGAGGGTCTCCAAGTTAAATTATTGTAATGTACCGGCCTGCTATACAGTGATCACAATGGCATCCGACTATTGGTTTTCGCCGAAGTTCGGTAATTTCCCATTGTAAATATCAATGATATACAACTAGATCTATTGGATAATATTACATAGTAGCGATCGCTAATTCGATCCAGTTATAATAAGTAGTTTACCTGTAAACTTTCTGCTTCATCTGCATAGAGTGGCAATGCAGGAAAGTGACTTAAATGTCGATTTAATTATGAAATTTCAGCCTGTTTTCTGAGGATATCCCCAACCGCTAGTGACCATTGCGCATGCGCTAGATCACTTCCGGAAAATACGTCATATGCCAAAGCTCAGTAGGTCAGCGTTTCTGACACAGCGCAACCTTCACATCTCAGTCCGCCCTAAATAAACCCCAATAGACTCAAATTTAATGTATTATGAACGATGCCGCTATGGCAATGGTGTTCAAAGATGACTATTAGTCGTAGTTGTATTATTTATAAAACAACTTTCATTGAAAATAGTGAACTTAAGGGAACTTATTTCCCACTGTATCCGGAGAAACTGTAAGAATCCCATTGTTGCTATGAGCGCGTCAGGTTGATTTCACTATTGCTAGTGTCAACCCTAAGGGTATAAATACCCGCGCACATTCAAATGAGATTATTCTGGGCGCCGGCAGAGCAGAGGACAGTTATATTCAGAGGCTATTCTCTGATTTCATATATTTATGCACTAAGAAGTTTATTGTTCTAAATCTACTTAATTATATTATCTCACTTACATTAAGTCACATCTAACTTTGACTAATATAGGTGGGTATTGTTAGGATGAGTGTATTTTACACATAGTCAATCCTTGTCGGTTTTTGGGGGAAACTGTGGATTTTTATTAATAACCCTACCTCTTGTTATCCCAACCACCGTGATTACCCCTATCCTATGATGGCCAGTTATTTGGCTACTAGAACAACAAGTGTCTATTAGAGAGGTGAAGGTTACCTCCCTTGTTGTGAGCATATTAAGATAGGAGGAGTGAGCTCTCCTATGTATCGTAGCTCCCACATCTAAGTCTGGAAAGCTGTTTCAAGTAGGGAGTTATTTCCCTTAGAACGGTATAGATACTGATCAGTGATAGAGTATATATAGACTCCTCTTGCAACCTCAGCTAAAGGAGATATTTCCTTGGTTACACATTTAGAGAAACATCATCTCTAGTTGTCTCTGCCTGTCGGTAAATTATTCGAACAACAACAAAGATCCCCTCAGCCCAGAATCATACCATATATTAGAGAGGGATAGGTCCACACGACCTCGTTTATTATTGATTTGAAATTGTAAACATTATGGATTGTATGTAAATAAAATATACATGTAGTTATATACCTAATTGTTGTTCCCATCTTACTAGGCCCTTTAAATCAGTCGCGGCCCACGCTACTCAAACCCGTGACATTATATATACTCCTCTTGAAATAAATACATGTAAATGCATATACATGTACGTTCAAATTGTGTGTGCGGGTGTGTCTGCCTCCAATCCATGTCCGCTAGATATATAATGTATTGCTAAGTTTAGTCTGATAGTATCGTTGATGTAAAAACCATTCAAGCTACAATGAGATTGAATCCATGTTACTATATTAGTTATTTTCTATTTCCGTTGTGACAAAAAAGTAACTACGTTGTAAGAAGGGATATAATGCAAACACGTCCGTACCCACTTGTCAACATGTTATATTGTTAGACTGTATTCACAAAAATGTGACATTAAAAAGACACGGAGTGATGGGCTTAATATTATGAAAAAATGTAAATGTGGGTCGCGGTTGAGAAAATGTGCTCCACGATACCTGCGATAAAACGTAGCCCCAGATCGGCTTGTATTTGCAGTATTCCTGTTTCCATATTATATGTTATGTACAACACAATTCACTCGAGTGACAATTTAGCAGGCGAGATCACATTATC
The DNA here is from genome assembly GCA_029237695.1 of Conchocele bisecta. Taxonomy (NCBI): domain Eukaryota; kingdom Metazoa; phylum Mollusca; class Bivalvia; order Lucinida; family Thyasiridae; genus Conchocele; species Conchocele bisecta. The sequence goes on from CM055267.1 coordinate 56,895, forward strand.
ATGCGAAATGCATGTATAAGTCGCTCAAAGATCAGATTGCATACACCCGGTTAATTAATAACGCTGAAAAACTGTTTACTACATGTTTGTACAATAACGCTCGCTCATAAATCAAACAACATACCCGTGTTGCAATACAACGAGCCACTCTCAAACAAAATATATATTCACATACACAATAGTGATTTTACCAGGTATTACACTATGCGGAGCATATGCGTGCACTATACGTGTCAAGACACATGAACCTGTTGTTCGCACGTCCTGGTCATAGTTCTCCCGCAAAAATGACTGTTTTATTTATCTCTGCATATGATCTCAGCCAAACCACCACACTTACCCTCAATAATTACATGTTCGAACATGCTCAACAGTTTTACGTGCGTAATTCACATAACATGCATCTATGAAAGTATATTAATTCAGTCAACCTGGTTACGTGTATACAATACATGATTTAATCACGACCTTCACAAAACCAACCAATACATGCATATAATTATTATGATCATTCTAAGATAACATATGTCTAATAAAATGCATACTTAAACTTCGAAGGCTCAGATCAAGTCTAGTTATAATCTTTCAGTAGAATATTATTCGGAACAGTGGTTCGGAGCATGTAAAATGATATTATTCAAACTCATACTGGTTAACCGTCTGTATCAAGTACTAGTATCCGATGACCTGGCCGTGAAATCATATTACATTTGCAGTCTAACCTTTGTCGACGTCAGACGACTCCAGCTCCTCTGAGAACGATGACAGTGTTGTAGTGGTGTTGCCTGGGTAGCCGAGCGAGCTGGTCTCCGTCTCGATGAACGGGCGAACAGCATGCCCATAGTAGATAAACTCCAGCAGCAGCGTTTCTGTGTCCCCACTGACCTCGATCGCCTATTGATGTAAATACAAAATAAATCAGGATAAGAACACAGTTCGTATATAAACACGACGAGAACGTAAAATAAATCCATATAATAGCATTCACGTCTCTTCACAACAAAGATTGCCCAATGTGAAATTCGAAATGTTATTGCATCGTTGTATTTATTATGAACATGAAATAAAACAAAAACAAATCCACATTTCCAAAAGTGACCAGTTCCCCGGCAATCTAACCAGAACCAGAAAAATAAGAGGGTGAAATGTTTACGCAAATTACTTTAGATGTTTGGACCAAATGACGCTAAATGTTCACATATGTAATAGCTAGAAACGAACCATGAACCTACTGCAATATAATCAAAAACTATTGTTCAGAAATGGTGTGGATACGGAAAGAAAATAAAAATGCTCATGGTATAGTATCAGAGAAAGGCGAAATCAATTAGCAATACTGAAAATAAACTGAGCTGTCGTAGCTGGTCAAGTGTGACACGTATTCACACATATGTGTTCAAGCTAGATGTTATGATGATCTCATAAATGACCTAAAAACATTTGTTCAATTATAAACTCACAAAATATTAGCCTCTATAGTAGTATAGTTTAATGCGCATATGACCCACAAATTAAATAATTTATTAAATATTTGCTACTTAAATAGATAGTATATGCCTACATGTATACAACTCTTTAAATGATAATTCATCAGACGTGGTTTTCTTTGTAATAAACTGATATGCTATGTCCAGGATGCCATCATGGATTGACTATGGCTTGCATCTGTTTGTTGTATTCTTTTTAAATGGTTGCACTTCCTATTTTCTAACCAGGATACCAAACGAACCATGAACCTACTGCAATAGAATCAAAAACTATTGTTCAGAAATGGTATGGATACGGAAAGAAAATAAAAATGCTCATGGTATAGTATCAGAGAAAGGCGAAATCAATTAGCAATACTGAAAATAAACTGAGCTATCGTAGCTGGTAAAGTGTGACACGTATTCACACATATGTGTTCAAGCTAGATGTTATGATGATCTCATAAATGACCTAAAAACATTTGTTCAATTATAAACTTACAACATATTAGCCTCTATAGTAGTATAGTTTAATGCGCATATGACCCACAAATTAAATAATTTATTAAATATTTGCTACTTAAATAGATAGTATATGCCTACATGTATACGACTCTTTAAATGATAATTCATCAGACGTGGTTTTCTTGGTAATAAACTGATATGCTATGTCCAGGATGCCATCATGGATTGACTATGGCTTGCATCTGTTTGTTGTATTCTTTTTAAATGGTTGCACTTCCTATTTTCTAACCAGGATACCAAACGAACCATGAACCTACTGCAATAGAATCAAAAACTATTGTTCAGAAATGGTATGGATACGGAAAGAAAATAAAAATGCTCATGGTATAGTATCAGAGAAAGGCGAAATCAATTAGCAATACTGAAAATAAACTGAGCTATCGTAGCTGGTAAAGTGTGACACGTATTCACACATATGTGTTCAAGCTAGATGTTATGATGATCTCATAAATGACCTAAAAACATTTGTTCAATTATAAAATCACAACATATTAGCCTTTATAGTAGTATAGTTTAATGCGCATATGACCCACAAATTAAATAATCTATTAAATATTTGCTACTTAAATAGATAGTATATGCCTACATGTATACGACTCTTTAAATGATAATTCATCAGACGTGGTTTTCTTGGTAATAAACACACCATTTGTTATCTACAAACTGATAGGCTATGTCCAGGATGCCATCATGGATTGACTATGGTTTGCGTCTGTTTGTTGTATTCTTTTTAAATGGTTGAACTTCCTCTTTTCTAACCAGGATACCAGGGCGGGATTAGTATTTTGAATTAATAATTGAATTATCGTTGTTATGTAGACTGTAGTTTTCAAAATAATCGGGAATGACATAATATGACATATAATGATATAAATGAAATTTATAGTTATCTGATGATATTGATGTGTACAATAATACAATGCGTCACTGGTGTTATTGGTCATGTCAAAAACAGCTAGAAATATGACCTGCCGGCACAATAATGTCCATGCTGGCACCCTTCACAGGGATTTCAGTGATTAAGTCAGTTTCCAACACTGCCGCGTATAACAACATACACAAACCAAACTCACAGGAATACAAGATGTTTGGCTCAGCCAGAAAGCTGAATTATTCAGTCGTTTGCAGTCAGGTGTATTTATGGTCCTCCAAAACCTGGTTACACCCCTACCGAGTGCTGAGAATACAACGCTACTGACAGACAAGTCTGATGGTAATGCCAGTTTAGGCCAGGTCGAATTATCCCGTATTTCATCTGCACGAATGGGGGTGGGGGTAACTGAATATTTGTATAAGACATATATATATATTCCAGCCATGATATTAGACTAACCTGATGTGCTGTCAGGTCCTCACCACACCTGAGTAATTTAGCCCGCATAAACTAATAGGATTAACATTCATCTTGCTCACTCACCAATACAAACCAGGGATATCGTGAATCCGGAAATAAATAGCCCCATCGTTAAATTACCATTCATATGATCCCGACCTGCCGCCCGTACTGTATTTTTATTTCTATTAGGATATATGTATTAGGCAATGATATTGTGTGAATTCACTCAAATTCAGGAGTACCTGGCTGTAATTGTAAATATATACCTGTTTCCTTTGATAGTGTCAACATGTATCCAGAATGATGGTCCTCTTGAAAGCCAAGATCATGATTATGTAGTATTTTTCTATATACAATACTAGATCACTGCTAGAAAGTATTGTTATCAATGTATGCACCAACATGCTGTACAATACTAGATCACTGCTAGAAAGTATTGTTATCAATGTATGCACCAACATGCTGTTGATATTTTAAAACTGTACGCATTATGGCAGCCATCTTGATGACCAAGATTACGACCATACAAATTTCTCTTTATAAAGTTACTGGAAACACTGAAACATTGATAGATTGAGTGTAACATACGACATGTCCATACTGCATATATCGACTTGGCATATGTGTATGCAGTTTGGCGGCTATCTTTGATTTACAGGTTTTGCGGCGAAAACTAATTTGGACAACCAGCCTTGTATTCATAGAAGATTGCAAACAAGAAAACATCGGTTTCATTTATTGATTATTCGCCGAACAAAATTTATAAATAGCTGGTATATTTACTGAAATAAGGCAATATGTATATGAAGCAGCGATACATATCGGCCATATTGAATATCCCAACTGGTACAATAGTAATTATTTTACATATGACACATTTATTCTGTAAAGAACACATGCACTAATAACAAAAAAAATGAAAAAAATTCAGGAAATTCTATTTCCATGTATTTATTTTCGTTAATCCAGACACTACATTTACAGCACATCTGGATGAACATTTGAAAGTCAGCTTGGATTTGTATGGATATGTCAGTGGCGAAGTGCTTTTATAATTTATCTAAACATATTCCCATGTGCATAAACGCATAATATAAGTACCATATAATTAACGCCATACAATTATCAAAATGTTGATACTTGGTGGCCACCTTGAATATTGCGAAATATGCACACATTTAGACCACCAACAAAACTGAATCGTTTCGTATATGTTATGGGTATTGTTATATATATGATATGTATATATATATGATATATATATGTTATGTATATGTTATTCACCCTAACCCTAACCCTTCAAATTATCTCTCCACTATGATGCTGGTGTATCTTCATTGGTAAAATAGAAACATTTTAATGAAATACGATATGGAATATATCGGCAATCAATGTGACCATGTGTATATGTCTTTATAATGAACATGTGTTTTCGTGCAGTAATGTACTAAGCTATACGTTTTTTACTCTGATATATTACGGCCTGTGATTGAGAAGCTGAGAGCGTTTCGTCTTCTGAAATGATTGCGCTGCACGGGTTTACATTAAACTGACGCAAAACTGTGCATCATCGGATACGGCTTATATGTATTGCAGTCTTAATGTTGTGATACAAGTTACAGAGCAGATAGATTAGAAACATATCACAAACGGAACTACACGCTGGCCTCAAATGTGAAACTGTTATTTGCTTACGTATTGCTTAATGCCATTCACCTTTTGTTTAGTGTATATTTCAGGGTGGGAATCATATCGATACCTGGACATATATGTCATGTTGCTATGTGGCTACACTATGTATCCAATATATGCAAAAATGGGGCACTGCTCTTGTCTGGCATATATTCGTGGAAAGCGATATGAAATGGGGTGGGGGGGGGGGGAGGGAGGGGGGGGGGGTAAGTGGAATAATCTGTGGTGAATGAAACACAGGGCTCGGCGTTAATCATTCAGACAACGGCGGCACTAAGAATATACGATGGTATTAATAAGTAAATAAAACGCGTTGTCATTTCCATTCAAAGCATGCAGATACTAGTGGCATGCAGGCGGAGACAATACATCAGCTGAGTTTGGCGATGTTTGTATTTTTATGTAGCATGAAAATGAAACGCTCGCTAGCTTTGATTTTTCGAAGTATTTTTGTATCACACGTTGACTCTTGTTATTCTATATACTTTGACGTGTTTATTTGCTAGGAAGTGACTGTCTTAATATAGATTAGCTATTATGTATTGTCATGTAGAACTGGTGACGGAAGCCATCATATTACTTCAGTGTAGGACTTATCGGCGCTTCTTTCGGTGAATATAGATGGGGTGAGGACGAGACTTGGTTATTTTTTTTTACAGTACTCTACTATTTTGCGAGTGTTTGTATATTGGATGACGACAGCACTGGGTGCCAGTTACTGTACTTCACGTTATGTGAGTATATATAGGTGGGATTGTGGCGAAGGGACCTGATAATACTCTACCTTGTGTGAGTGTTTGTAGATGGGTTGACGGCGGCGGCGCGACTTGGCGTAGGCGACCGTGCTGTGCTGCACGACGGCGTCCGTCTGGATGAGGCTCGCGATGGTCGTGAGTATCAGGTTCTGCAATCGGCCCTCCAGCACCCGGATCGAATAGCCGTCAGCCCAGTCGCCCGAGTTCATATAGTGCCAGAAATCACCTACACAACGGACACAACGCAATATTTCAGTTGGCATGATACATCTGATAACGGAGAATATGTATTATTGTGTATGAGCCACTGTGTGGGGTGGGAGGATTGGAGGTGGGGGCAAACTGCCACTATATTTTCTTGAAAGGTATAACCCTAGATATTATTTCCGCATGACAGCAGTTTGGATCTGGTAGCTTAAGGATGTTATGGCTTTGCACGTGCATTCCCTATCGGGTACATTTACGGCTCATACAAATGCATGTTTAACAAGTTCGAAGAAGAACGGCAGAGAAACACATTAATGTATACAAATAATGACTGAGAATGTGTCATTTGTTGTCTACTGTTTAATGTTTAATATTAATTCACAATGGCCGCCAAAAATAAGCTTAGCTTGGCATATTGAGTTTTACAATACATTTTCAGCCGCTTAAGGTTCATAAAAGCAATGTATCTGTCAAGTAAAGCATATTTGCTAATTACTAGTATTTAACCTCCTTGGATGAACTTGTTATTTATAATAATTCAAGATGGCCGCCAGAAATCCAGTTTCAACTGAATATTGGTATGGAATTATTTAAGAAAATTATAGCAATGTTGTAAAATGTATTTGACACATATTGAATCATTTGTAAATAAAATGTATAATACACTACTGACATTGAATTGTTTAAAGCACATTTAAATGAAACAAAACTACGGTTTAAACCTCTAACCATGTTCCTATAACAAATCATTTGATGCTTAATAAAAAAGTATCTACATACATGGCTGCATGACCACTCACATGCTGCTCTGTACATACAAAAATGTGCATACTATTACCATTGTAACCTTATGATATTATGAATTATGAAGTATATAATGGGACCATGTATTCACACTAGCTTTGCATGTTGATTGCTCACAAGCAACTAAGTTACTTCCATGTCATGTGCACTCTTTATTTCATCACATGAACTATAATAAAATATAAAGTACATGTGCCCCGAAAACATTGTTCTTATTGTCTACAAGCACATAGTGCTGTTATATTGATATGAAAATACAGATTCGTGGCATACACCTAGTTGAGTGACCACCAGGTGTCAACGCACAGCGTCAAATGTACCTTACTTTATGTATCATGCATATAGTTGTCTTCCAAATCCATTACGTTGAAGATCAGGTACACTGATATGATAATGCTTTGGGACTGAAGTACATCACAATACCAATACTGTAAGCATATTATATAAAATAAACATTTTGATTGCAGGCATGCCAATACGATTTTTATCTGGATTACCTACATATAACATCTATGTTGCCTAACCTCGAAGTATGTTCATGTGACGGATATTCTAATAAGTATGTATGAAAATGATGTGAGACCAATGAAGACTATAACATTTAAGAAAAGATAGACCTGCGTGATATAGCTCTTTGATGATGTTCCACAGATTCTGGAGAAATAATCTGTTCTACATGTAGCTACATTAATTTTGAGAATCGCTAAATACGTATGAGTAGAAGTTTTATCAAAACATTTGGTTGGCAACTTATTGTTTATGTATGTCAACATAATTAGTTTGCAAACCAAATAAGCCTGGAGAGTTTATTTAATAGCATTGCATGTTATGTTACCTTTTGAACAACCAACATATATCTCTTAACGCAATCACGTCACAATCACAATCACAATCACGGACTAGCAGGTTGTATCTAGACCTATTGTAAGATCAACACTCCCACGCATCCTTACTGACTTCAGCAAGGAACATAGGAGGGCAGTTACTATTCCTGTCTATAAGTCATGAATTGTGGTATACATGTAAGATTTTAAACTGTCAGCATGTTTATTTTGTTGGAGAACTCGCGGGTCGTCACGCGTTTATACTCACTGATGTGGAATTCACGGGTCATCACGGGTTTATACTCACTGATGGAGAACTCATGTGTCATCGCGGGTTATTACTCACTGCGGGAGAGCTCACAGGTCATCACGAGTATTTACTCACTGCTGGAGAACTATTGGGTTATCACGGGTTTATACTCACTGATAGAGAACTCCCGGGTCACCACAGGTTTATACTGACTCCTGGAGAACTAACTGGCCATCACGAGTTTATACTCACTTCTGGAGAACTGACGGGTCATCACGGGTCTATACTCACTGATGGAAACCTCCCGGGTCATCACGGGTCTATACTCACTCCTGGAGAACTCGTGGGTCATCGTTGGTCTATACTCACTATTGGGGAACTCCCGGTTCATCACCGATTCATACTCACTGAAGGAGAACTCACGGGTCATCACGGGTTTGTACTCACACCTGGAGAACTCGCGGACCATCGTGAGTCTATGCTCACACATGAAGAACTCGCGGGTCATCACGGATTTATACTCATTGCGGGAGAACTCACGGGTCATCGCGGGTTTATACTCACTGCATGAGAGCTCACGGGTCATCACGAGTATTTACTCACTGCTGGAGAAGTATTATGTCATCACTGGTTTATACTCACTGCTGGAGAACTAACGGGCCATCATGAGTCTATGCTCACTGCTGGGGAACTCCTGGGTCAACACAAGTTATACTCACTGCTGGAAAATCACGAGTTTATACTTATCGATCGAGAACTCACGGGCAATTACGGGTTTATACTCAGGCCTGGAGAACTCGCAGGATATCGTGGGGGCTATAGTCACTACTGGGGAACTCCATGGTCATCACGGATTTATACTCACTACCGGAGAACTTACGGGTCATCGTTGGTTTAGACTCATCACTCCTGGCGAACTCGCGCGGGTTATCGTGGGTCTATACTCATTACTGGGGAACTCCGGGGTCATCATGGGCTTATACTCGCTGAAGAACTCACGGATCATCACGGGTTTATACTTACACGTGGATAACTCGCGGGTCATCGTGGGTCTATACTCACACATGGAGAACACGCGGGTCATCCCGGGTCTATACTCACTCCTGGAGAACTCGCGGGTCGTTACTCTTTTATACTCACTCCTGGAGAACTCCCGTGTCATCACGGGTTATACTCACTGAAGGACAACTCGCGTTTCCTCTCGGGTTCATACTAATTCCTGGATAACTCATGGGCTATCACGGATCTATACTTACTCCTGGAGAACTCCCGGGTCATCATGATACTCACTGCTGGAGAACTCGCTGGCATCACGGGTTTATACACACTCCTGGAGAACTCCCAGGTCGTGATGAGGGTTAGGCGATACTCACTGATGGGGAACTCTCGTGTCATCACTGGTTTATACTCACTGAATGAGAACTCGAGAGTCATCACGGGTTTATACTCACTAATGGAGAACTCGCGGGTCATCACGGGTTTTTCGCTGAAGTAATCCTCGATTATGGCGAGCGACTCCAGTTGGCGGAAGTCGATGTTATTGTCGGGCTTGTATCCGTCTAGATCGACGTCCTTGTCCTGTCGACAGTCGATGAGCGGATTCAGGTCGAACCAGGGCCGTTTTACGTGCCGCTCGTTAATAATGTGGCGTATCCGGTTGTATAGGATGTTGTGTTTCTCGTTAAGCGGCGAATATGTGCGCAGTTCGGTCTTCGCTATATCAACAACAGCAGCCATGGTTATCGTGCGCTCGGGTGTTTAACCAGTTGCCTCTGATCTCTAGAAGCATGTCCGATTATAACGACACATCTCCGTGGGCTTCAAAGTTATGGCGTCCCTGTTGTAACGTTATGTTCGTCAGTCGTTGCTAGGATGCACAATTGTGAAACGTAATAAGCGTAAAGACGTTGCGTACAGTGTTGTAATGTCAAACCGACATCAAGCTCTGCATAATTCGACGTATAAACGTCAGCGTCGTGTTTTGCATTGACTCGTTTTTCTAGCGCGTAGATACACGTTGTCTCGTAAATACATGTACAATGCAAGTAGCACATTGTTGTAATCATGCATTAAATCGGAATGTACCAGGTGGCAGAAGGTGAAAAATATGCATTTGTGACATTTTTGCTATGTCTTGAATTTTGTGTTTATTTTCATTCTGAGACACAGTAAAACAAAAAACGAATTGATACCATATTTTTCCCATCACTATCTTGGCCGTCATCTAGAATTCAAAATGGCTACCATTATTGTCAATAATACTGCATATGTGTGTATGTTTGCTCGATAATTTCGTTATAATTGTGTTTATATTTGTCAATTATACATTTATGGATAGTCTATGGAAACAGATATCGGAACATATTTGTTTCCATGTTTTCCAATTTAAATACGGCCGCCATCTTGGATTTAAAAATGGCCACCCAATCCAAAATATATTTTACAATAACAATGTTCACTATTGTGACATATAATTAATTTTTCAACACCATTCCACTTGATACTATTTAAAATGGCCGCCAAGATAAGTACAGTTTGGTACTTTTTGAAGAATTCAGTGTTTCTCTTCCTTAAATGTTACATATTTGTATATGCCTATCAGCACAAACACTGTTTCCGTTAATATCATTATTATATGAACTACACGTATATTACTAACTAACAAACATGTTCAATTTGGAATGCCATAAATAATTCAAAATGGCCGCCATATAAACAAGTCTTTATTTAGTGTTACTGTATGTTCAAATGATGCACTTGAAACTACATGAAAATGATGTTACAAGTGCATCTATATGTGTCATCAATCAATTATATATATATCTATTATATATATATATAATATTTATATGCTATAATATAGACCGGAACAAATGGCTACATAGAGTAGACCTCTAATATGGCTGCCAATATTCACCACATATATATATTCTGCCAAATGTCTTTGGTACTCATCATTGCATACGTAGTATGGTTGAGGCCATGCATGAAACGTGAATTACATGACTTTAATACTATACATAAAATAACTATTGAGCGATTTAAATCAATTTACAGGAAAATAATTCCATATTCAACCCTGAAATTGTAATAACCTGATCTGGTGCCAGGTCCTCGCCATACCAGTGACATAGCTCCAAACACATACTAATAGGATTAGATAGGATTAGTACTAATCATACTACATTCATAATGGGTATCTGTCAAGTAACAAGATAGCCAAAACGTATCTGAGGGTCACTGAAACAAACGATATTGGGATTCCGGATGAAACACATCGTTAAATTGCCATTCACATGCTCCCACACTACCGCCCTTAGCAGACGATTGAGACTTGTCATAACATCATATAACGAAAACGAAAATACATGTATTACCAAAACATGTTGCGATTAGTGTTATACATGTAGGTTCAGGACACATTTTGTGCATATAACGGTGATGAAATTGATAGTTTTAAAGGTACATGCCCACGCAGTAGGCACAACATGTTCTTTATAGGAATTAAATCAGTGAATAATGGTGTCACTATTCCACCGCTTCTAAAAATGATGAGTACCAGATATACAGCTATATTCATTTAGTAATATATATTTAACTGATAGTGACTCGCGGTGGTATCAGGCTATTTTTATATGCAAATTGGGATTACATTTTTAACTATTTATACTAACTAAATGCGTCACCGAAAAACACTATACATTATATTTTCGACAGATTATAAAATATGATCATTGCACATCAAAGAAATAAATACAGAAATTAAATAGTATTGTCCGTAAACATTTTAAGGAAACACAGTTATCGCCCCTGATATCCAGTGTGGAAATTTACGTCTGATATAAAATGTATAATAATGCCAATCAATACGTTGGATAATGGTGAATGAATGTTTATTTTGCCAGAAAATGTCTCATATGAAGTCTCTGATATAAAGAACAGTTTGTGACTACTGAGTGGGCACATACCTTTAATAGCGTGATGCAGTAACTATATACGTTTTGATTCTGTTTAATCCAGATTATTGGTCATTGACACAAATATGAAAACTCCACATTGGAAAAGATTTGTTGGTCATTTATGAGTTCAACATATTGTGCCAATAACAAACTGTAACTATGTGTTATGCGTCTTTTACTCCTTTAGAATTTGGAACATGGGCATATGTATATATTTATTTGCTTAAACTGGGGAATTAAATAACAGCATTGCCAGTGTGTATGTGGTAGCAGATGCTTATGCCAACCAAAGAGGTAACTTAACCTATGTGAAGGTATTGACTGTTGACCCCGTCCTGAGATGTTTAAAGTTGGATGTTCGAACCTGAGAACACAATAACAATGGCCATTTAATAATTAAATAATGCAATAATCGTTACTCACACGTGACTTCTAAAACTATATGGCTTGCAAATTGGGGTCATGTTGTCATGAACACATGATCGAACGACCAATCAATATGTCCTACATTTTCGTTTCGCAGAGATGTAAACACATGCAGTCCAGGCATGCATTGGCATATCTCTAATTGGCAGATCACATACGTATCAGCACGTCTATTTAGAAAAAAACATATCCATTGTAAACACAATACGTTCGTACATGCATGTCAAATACCAATTTCCAGAGTGGGCATTTGGCAAGGTCATCAACAGTGCCATCTGTTCTGAGCATGAACACTCCGCTGTCATTGTAATAAAAGGTGTGCAAGCATGTAAAATAAGGTTGTCATCGAGAAGAGTAGTGTCTCTTCTATAACATAGTATGTTGATGACACGGGGTGCAATATCACAATGTACGTCTGTCACGAATTGTATCCGACTGTCTTCTTTATCATCCATTGTTTGTAACACGGGTAACACACTACTCGAATAGCCATTTCGTGTATGAAATATCGCTCCCGCGGAATACACCGCTGGAAAGAATACCTCTTTATCCGAACCGTGCACGTACCACCAGTATTGGATTTTGCACCGATTATATCTGAGTGATGTACACTGTTTATGCAGACTTGGATGCTAGCCTGAATACCGAGTAGGTAATATCTACTGATGACTGAATTATTTCCAACTAATTCGCCAGATATCTCATGAGCTAGACTGACTGTTAGAACATTAGTCCACTTACGCAGAATTGTAAGCCAAATTTTGGCACAGAGTTCTTATATTGACACGCGGATAATCATAGAAATCTAATGTACTAAGAGTACGTATATAAACTATCGTATCCATATTCTAGCAGTCGGACATTCAACCATTCTTGTTATCAATGTGTGACACAAGTTTTTCACTAGGATCTCTGGTAAGTACATATGCTTATTGTTTACTTTCAATGCAACAAATTACGTCCGACTCATGCAAACACCAGCAATTCACCGCATTATTATCGTATCCTCGATAATACTGTCCTATTTCGTTTACCTGAGCTATTTGGACCCATTTCGACCAAATGGCTGGTCAATAAAAGCCGTATGGCATGTATCCGCTGTTGTAGAGTATCTCCCTTGATCAAATCGAACTGAATCGTTCATAATTCGTGTTTTCGTGTAAATGATAACGATTACAGGTTTCGCATGTGGGAGCATTCCGTGAGTATTGTAATGGCATATTATTCTCATGTGTTTGGTGCATGTCACTCCGACTAATTGCAGTAGCTAATTTGATATATTTGTAAACGAAGTGCGAGAACGATTGAAATGTTTACTAAAATGTAGCTATGCATTTTTATTACGATACAGTCAAATATCGTATCATGCGCCCTGTACAATACATGAGAATATTGCCAATTTTAACCTGTAACAATTGTAACGTGAATTTTCCGGATGAATTTCATTCACTCTATGTTGGACAGATATAACATTCCAATCCAAGTCGTCTGTACATTCATTTTATTAAGTCATGTACGTTCACAGTGTATTGTAAATAGTGAAAATGATATTGCGACCAGGATAGACCAGATCAGACAGTTCTGCACTGAATGCACTGATGTATACGTCGGTAAGCTGTAATAAGGACATGAGGTGAACTATACTGTATTTCAATCACTTTTGCCTTAGGCCAGCCTGTCGAATCCTGAAGTCTGATTAGAGTATACAGTATTTAGCATTAGTAATGTAATAGTGTGAGTATGCACAGTCAAATACTTGGCATGGTTGCTCTTTATTAAATTAGCGCAGCTGGCCACGGGCAGTCTGATCAGGGTAAGGCCGGGTCTCAATTGAATGATTGTTTACTAATGTTAAATAACGGTGAATGACGTCGATATCCACATGTATGGCTGAGAATATATATATTGTTGGTGTACGCTAGATATATCGACTGTTCATTAATGTGCTATATCGCATTCTCCGACACATGCATTCCATCAGCCCCCTTCTTCCAACTAGTGAAAATATATTTGTGTACATTGCAATTTATCATGATTCATCATTGTAATTTACGAGGTTGTTTAGTATTGCCATGCAATCATAATAATGATTTCATGTGCACTACTGTGACTATTATGGAGACTATAGCACGTTACACTCTGGTAACAACACCGTTGGTGTTTTGTAGTCCCAGCCAGCGACGGCACGTCACTTTGGTGATTATCGTAGAGCCAGTACGGTGAACCAATCCGATTCCGGGGTCCAAAACACGACTCCGTGTATCAGCGGGGACTCTGCTCCGTGTGGACCAGGGCGTAATGAGCGGGGCTACTATTCAATGACGTCGTTCCGTCCAAGGACGAGATGAATCTCTAAGGATTTCCACCCATGTGATGTAACCGCCCCATACGCCCAAGTAGTCGACTACAGTTAAAAGTAACGTAACTGAACGACTTCATATAACGTCACCGTTAACATGACGGAATCCTGAGTCAGTTGACAGATAATCTAAGTTCATATCTTTAACGTTATATAAAAATGTTACACGATACTTACCTGTTCCAGAATCGTGACTGCGCCTAAGTTGCTGTCTACCCTCGAGAGGACGTTGTCCATACGGTCTTGAACATTCATATTTGTGTATAAACTCATTTGTAAATATATCATCATTGTAACTGTATACATTGTTGTCTCTTTCTGCAACGTCCTTGGTGTTCCAACCCAACAATAAATCTCAATGTCACCCTGGAGTGACAACGTCCAAAACTGTTGATGTCATCGACAGAGCAGGCGCCAAAATAGTGACAGCCCTGTCTAACAGTCGACTAAAGTGGGTCATACCATTGCGTACATACGCCACATGATTACATATGTATGTACTGTTCGGGATATACGTAGTGAATGTAAGTGCATGTACTTATGATTATGTACGAATGTGGGGGTGGGGTGGGTGATGGGCGAAATCCCTTACATAAAAATAAATATTGAGCCTTGAAATTAGAATAACCTGATCCTGTGCCTGGTCTTCACCACAACACAGTCACTTAGTCCCATCCCCTACAAGTAATAGGATAATAACTAGTTTTACTACTATTATAATGGGTATAAGCAAGTTTAACTCTCAGATATCAGAAAGCCAAAACATATCGGTAATTTTGGGATTCCGGTAAGGATGAACCCCATCGTTAAATTACCCTTTGCATGCTCCCAACCAACAACCCGCATACATACATACATACATACATACATACACACACACACACACACACACACACACACACACACACACACACACACACACACACACTACACACACACACACACACACACACACACACACACACACACACACACACACACACACACACACACACACACACACACACACACACACATACACATACATACATACATACATACATACATACATACCCACACCCCAGCCGTACGTGTGATATATGGGATTCAATCCCGTTATACCGGCCTGAAATGACCATACTGTTAACAGGCCGTTAAACACAACTAAAAGGAATTATACAGTTTGAGCAGTATATATCTTGTACATTATATATCTTGTACATTATATGATTAAGTGTAGGTAACATCTCTAAACGGGATAGCGTATGTTTGCGGAACCTATGTAGATCGGACACCACTGTAAGCTAGGTACATATGCGCAACCTCTATAAACCGGACACCACTGTAAACTAGGTATGTGTGTGGAACCTCTATACACCGGACACAACTGTAACCTACATGTTATATGCGAGACCTCGTTAAACAGGACACCACTGTAAACTATCCGTATGTGCGGAGCCTCTCTAAACGGGACACCACTGTAAACTAGGTATGTTCGCGAAACCTCTTTAGACCGGACACCAATGCAAGCTAGGTATATGTGCGATACTTCTCTAATACGGGCACCACTATAAACTAGGTATGAGTGCGGACCTATCTAGACCGGACACCACTGTAAACAACGTGTACTAAACGGACCGGAACACCACTGTAAACAACGTGTATGTGTGGAAACTCTCTAAACGGGATAGCAATGTAAACTAGGTATGTTTGCGGAAGCTCTGTAGACCGGACACCACTGTAAACAACGTGTATGTGTGGAAACTCTCTTAGCGGGACAGCACTGTAAACTATATATGTTTGCGGAACCTCTATAAACAGGACACCACTATAAACTATGTGTATGTGCGGAACCTCTGTATATCGGACACCAAGGCAAACTAGTTATGTGTGCGAAACCTCTCTAAGCAGGACACCATTGTAAACTGTGTGTATGTGCTGAACCTCTCTCTCTAAACGGGACCTCTGTAGACCGGACATCATTGCAAACTAGTTATGTGTGCGGAACGTCTCTAAACCGGACACCAAGGTAAACTACGTGTATGTGCATAACCTCTCTAAACGGGACAGCACTGGAATATTTGTATGTGTGCGGACCTCTCTAAACCGGACACCACTTTAAATGAGGTTTGTGTGCGGAACCCCTATAGACCAGACAACACTGTAAACTAGGTATGTGTCCTGTGTATTTGGTATTGGAACAGGACTCTCTGTAGAACAACAGTGATTTATTCTTAAAATCTGATTGGTCAATAATAATGGAGATAAAACACGCAATGGGTTATAACATCGCTATGTGATAGACTAGCTATGTAGGTGATGATGTGTCTTAACATGCATATATGACTTCTCCCTCTTTAAGTTCAAATTGAGTGTTCAATAACATGATATTTGTTTCTGAATTTCTGAATGTCAATAAAGTGTTTCTGTCACAAATGTAAATTACGTTATTAATTATGTGAAAGTATATTTACGCTTCGAATGTAACTATTATGCACTGTCACAAATGTGAATGTATCTATGCACTATATGTAAATGTATATATCCACTGTTTTTGAATGTACTAATAGGTCACTAATTATTTGAATGTATTCACTAATGAAAATGTAAGTTGAATATATGTGAATTGACTAGAATTAATGATATAAGGAAAAACTAATACAATTAGTGTTCACAATAACCTCTATATTTACCAACTTTATTATCGCCTAAATGAGTAAACAAATTTGCGGTAAAGTTATCAAAATAAAACTATAGTGTTTTATGGTGATACTTTAATAATGGTTTGTTAATAAGCATTTGTTGTTGGTGTTACGAGGTAATGTCATTTACCTTACACTACCTAAACTAGAGATAGAGGTTACTAGCACATATCTCTTTCATCAAGTTTTCACAACCTGATGTTTGAAACACAAACTATTTATACACAAAACTGGGGTCCCGGTATCTTGCTGGTGGAATCTTGACCCTTGCTGACCGGACTTGTCTCGGTGGCGTTGGTGGTGGAATGGCCCCGATTGGTTGTTCAATAACATCGTTGTTAGGTGGATTTCCATTCGCAGGTTCTGTATAGCGAATGAAGTCGTTATGATCATCTTCCACGAGTGGTGGTGTTTCGTTGGTTTTCAACAGATGCCTTCTGTTTCGTCTTAGTGTGTGTCCAAGTTCATTTCTGATGAAGTATGAACGCGGTACTGTATGTTTTTCGGTTACAACAGCTGGTTCCCACACATTCTCGTGGCGGTACCGAATAGCATCGCCTGGCTTTAGCTGCTTCATGTCTTTGGCATTTCGGTCATAATACCGTTTTTGCTGGTTTTGATTGTTCAGCAACTGTTGTTTCACATTCTTAGGAATCTGAGGGTACAGTAATTTGGATTTTGTTGGAATATGATCCCTCAGCATTCTGTTCATTAATAACTGGGCAGGAGAGTACTGTGATCCCGTTATCGGTGTATTTCTATAATCGAGTAACGCAATAAACTCATCTTTGCCGTCATCGTTTGCTTTCTTTAGCAGGTTCTTTACAGTCTGTATGCTACGTTCGGCTAAACCATTGGACTGACTGTATGTCGGGCTCGACGTAGAAAATTTAATGTTGTATTTCTGTGTAAATTCTCGAAATTGTACACTGTTGAATGGCATATTGTCTGATATTATCTCCTCGGCTATTCCGTGAACTCCGAATATTGTTTTAACACTCGATATAACCGACTGTGCTTTTTTTCCATGTAGGTGTCGTATTTCAATGTACTTTGAGTAGTAGTCAACTACAAGTAAGTAGTCTTTTGATCTGTATTCAAATAGGACCATGCCTACCTTTTCCCAAGCTCTGTTTGGCACTTCATGTGATATCAATGTTTCCTTTTGGTTATTTCTCTTGTATTTGATGCAAATACTTCAACTTGCACATGTTTGTTCAATATCTGAATTCATGTACGGCCAAAATAGTGATTTTTGAGCTCGCGCTTTGCATTTGTCCATTCCAAGATGGCTTTCATGGATTTTCTGTAGCACGTCTTTTCTTTGCTCTTTTGGTACTACCAGTATATCACCAACACAGTATACCTTCCGAGTAGTGTAACTCACTGCGAATGTTCCAGTATTTACTGCTAGCTTCGTCACAGTTTTTCTTATGGTGCGGCCAACCATGATTCATTGTTTTAATTACCGCTTGTAATTCTGGGTCGCTTTTGGTTGCTTCTTTATATTCCGTTAGTTTATGTTCGCTGACTGGTAGAGTTTCTACAACTGTATGTACTTTGATGTTCATTTCCTGCTGTAATTCACTATTTTCTAGTTCTGTTTCGTTTAAAAACGCTCTCCACAGGGTATCTGCAATCAACATTTGCTTTCCTGGCAGAAATGTCAATTTAACATTGTATGGTTGTAGTTTCAATAATAGTATTTGCAACCTAGGTGGCGCTTTGTGGAGTGGTTTATGTTGTATGACCACTAAAGGCTTATGGTCTGTCTCTATGATTACTGCTTTTCCATAGATATACTGATTGAATGTATCTACTGCAAAGGATGCAGATAACAATTCTTTTTCAATCTGAGCGTAATGTTTTTTCAGCGTTGTTTAATGCTCTAGACGCATATGCGATTGGATGTCCTTCTTGTAAGTACGGGGCGCCAAGTGGGACATGGCTCAATTTTGTCAACAAAATTCATTTTTGTGCCACACAATTCAATTCTGTGTCACAAAATTCACTCAAAACTCAATTCTGTGTCACAAAATTCACTTTTGTGCCACAGAATTCAATTCTGTGTCACAAAATTCAATTCTGTGTCACAAAATTCAATTCTGTGTCACAAAATTCAATTCTGTGTCACAAAATTCAATTCTGTCAATTCTGCACACGCATGTAAGAAGGACTACCATTGGTCAGAAACTGCACTGGAGAAATGGGTCACGGTCGCCGATCTACACATTCAATGTCGATGATTCATTTCTCATTTTGCCGATGATTCATTTCTCATTCTGCCATTTTGCTTCAACTATCTCCAAACAGTCAAACGTTGACAAACCCATTCGTATAAATTGTACACATAATTCATGTACATGTAGATCTCCCGCGAGTACTGACCTCATTTATTGTGTATCGCAAGGTACATCTGCCCCAGTTAAGTCAATAATACACGCGCTGTGACCTGTGTTCTGACTGCTGTCTGTGTTTATAAACATAATGTGTGTATTGGGCCATTTGAGGAAACCATTTGTAGTATTTGTGTAGATACCATGGATACTAAGATGGTGTATACTGTAAATAATGCATGTAGACACATAGTTGCGAACACGTAACTTCACAACTAGTAGACACAGATCCAATACCATTTGTTTCACAAGGTTAGATCTACTGTTAGAATATGACGTCATCTAATGTCATTTTCGAGCATAAAACGTTACCTGATAAATAGAATACCAGGCTAGTGTATTTTAATATCAAGTTTATCAGGCTCGGCTCGGAAACGGTAGGAATTCCTCGGCAAGCCTCGGAATTCCTACGCGTTTCCTAGCCTTGCCTGATAAACTTGATATCAAAATACACTAGCCTGGTATTCTCTATATATGGGCATGCTCTCAGGTCTAGCTATGTCCCGGCTACTTTATGTTTGACCCTGTTTACATAATTGAGGGAAAATTCTGAATAATTTTTTTATTTCTCCTTCAAAGTATATATGCTTATATGGTGTGACCACTCATTTGTAATCATAATATAACCAAAATAACTGTCCATAAAGAAGTATAATATTGATATATTGGGTTATATTTTCGCATTGAAATATTTAAACCTGCAAGTGTATTCCACCATCTAGTAAAATGAACTAAGACCGATCTCAACCAATCAACGTAGAGATGACATAGACTATCCTACGCAAACTAATTTGTGTGGACAAAAATGAATTCTGTCCCACAAAACTGAATTTTCTTCACAAAACTCAATTCTGTCTTACAAAATTGAATCCTTTATAACAAAAATGAATTTTGTATACGAAACGTATGCAGAATTGAATTTTGTGACACAGAATTGAATTTTGTGACACAGAATTGACAGAATTGAATTTTGTGACACAGAATTGAATTTTGTGACACAGAATTGAATTTTGTGATTTTTAGTGTTACAAAACTCAATTTTGTACACATAATTAACCTGTCCTGCATGGCGCCCCGTAGTAAGAGACATGCTCCGATTCCATTTTGGGATGAGTCGCATTGTATTTTCACGTCTTTTTCTACATCGTAGAACTTTAACACTGGATTATTTGTCAATACGCTTCTTACTTTCTTCATAGCCTCTTCCTGGTGTTGTGTCCACTCAAATAGACTGTCTTTTCTTAACAACATTCTTAACGGTGCTGTTATTTCCGACATATTCGGAATGAATGGTGCTAGGTAATTCACAGTTCCCAGTATACGTTCAATTCTTTTTTTGTCTTCTGATGGTGGCATCTCTTCAATGGCCTTGACCTTATCAGGGTCTGGTTTCATGCCGTCTTTTGATATTTCACATCCCATGTATATTAATTTGTCCACTTTGAACTGTATTTTGTCTTTATTAAATTTCACATTTTTTTCTTTCGCTCGGTTCATCACTTTCCGTAGTATTTTGTCGTGTTCTTCTTCATTTTTCCAGCTATTATCATGTCGTCGGAAACCATATGTGTTCCTTCAATGTGACCAAATGTTTTGAAATTTCTTTTCTGGAACACTTCACTAGCTGACGAAATTCCAAAGGGGAGTCTGGTGTATCTATATCGACCTTCTGGTGTGTTGAACGTGCACAACATTGAACTTTCATCATCTAATTCTATTTGATGATAACCATCCTTTTCGTCTATTATTGTGAAGATTGTTTTTCCGCTTAAATTCGCTGTTACTTCACTCACAGTTGGAATGCTATAATGTTCCCTTTTAATTGCTTTATTTAGGTCTTTCGGATCTAAACACAATCTCAGATCACCATTTGTTTTTTCTCCTATTACCAGGTTGCTCACCCATTCAGTTGGTTCGTCAACTTTCACGATTATCCCAGATTTTTCTAGTTTTTCCAGTTCATTTTTTAATTTCGGCATGAAAGTGAATGGCACTCTTCTGGGTGGATTTACTACTGGCGGTACAGAACTGTCTATGGAAATGTGATATTTTCCTTCAAATTGTCCCAGCCCTTTGAATACTTCAGCATTTTCTGTAAGTAATGTGTGTTTTGTTAAACCACTTTCATTTTCTCCGACCGTGTCAATTTTAGCTAGAAGTTGTAGCTTTTTGCATGCGTTTATGCCTAGCAACGGTTTTGCTTTGATGTTGACGACGTAGAAGTCAAGGTCATTAGTTTCTCCATTAACACTGCATGTTAAAGTTGTTTTCCCAAGAGGGATAATTTCATGGTCACCGTATGATGATAGTTTGGCTCTCGTCTGCCTAAGTTCGCATGGCAATTTGTAAAATAAACTTGCCGGCATTACATTGGCATCTGCACCAGTGTCAAGTTTGAAATTAACTTTCTTGTCATGTATTTGAACAATCGAATACCAGGAGTCACTGTTTTCATTGTTCTCAACTGCATGTATTTTCAGTTCTCCAACAAAGAAATTTAAGGCATCGTCTTCTTCGCTGTCAATATTTAGAGTTTCCATTTCTTGTATGCCAAGATTTCTTCGGTAATAATAGCAACGATCTGTAAAATGGTTGTATTTTTTGCACTTTTGGCATTTCTTTCCATATGCCGGGCACGAGAACTGACCGTGGTTCTTTCCACATTTTCGACAATCGAATGTTTTTGGTATTTTCTGCTTTGCGGTTCTATATGGATACTTTGTTGGTTGCTGACCTGCAAACTTCACCGGTTCAGGCTTTTTGTTGTCTGCTTTGTACATGTTGTAGGGTGCTTTTTGATTCGTCTGTTTTTTCTTCAGAATATGCACTTCAGGTGCTGCCCATAGTAGTGTGTAAGGACCCCCAGTCGCCTATCTTTAAGTGCAAGTGCTACCTGTCAAGAATGATGGACGAGGTCACGTAGATGGATGACCTGTCAAGAATGACGGACGAGGTCACGTAGATGGATGACCCGTCAAGATTGACGGACGAGGTCGCGTACGTCTTTAGACGGATGATGGATGAGGTCGCGTACGTCTGTGATGTATTAGGAAGTCGTTAACACGCTAATGATGAACGAGGTCAGCGTCGAGAACGATGGACGAGGAAGCAATTAAAACGTCTAGTTGATTGATGGGACAGGCGCCATTCAAAAGCATATTAAGTACCTATTAAGTAGTCGGAGCGCCGCGCTCGTCACGCGACCGCGATGACATTATATAAAGGCTTCGTAAGTCACATTTCAATCGACATCGTCTTAGATATACACCGACAACAATGGTTACCGAAACAGTTTCCAGAAACATCGTCTAGTTGATCGATGGGACAGGCGCCATTCAAAAGCATATTAAGTACCTATTAAGTAGTCGGAGCGCCGCGCTCGTCACGCGACCGCGATGACATTATATAAAGGCTTCGTAAGTCACATTTCAATCGACATCGTCTTAGATATACACACCGACAACAACGGTTACCGAAACAGTTTCCAGAAACATGGACCACAAGGGGACAGTCGTAGAAGAGTCATCTTCCCAAGACACACGAGAATCGAAGCCTCGGTTCGAGAAAGAGCTGGACAATTCCGTATTCGTCGTGGTCA
This sequence comes from Conchocele bisecta, assembly GCA_029237695.1. NCBI lineage: Eukaryota > Metazoa > Mollusca > Bivalvia > Lucinida > Thyasiridae > Conchocele > Conchocele bisecta. Next base: position 80,173 of record CM055267.1, read on the forward strand.
ACGAGTTTAGAGGGAATCCGCTCGTCCATATAAGGAAGTATGACGAGAAAAACGGGAAGAAGTATCCAACCAAAGTAGGAGCTGCGTTGACTCCTACGAGATGGAACGAATTTGTCACGCGGTTACAGGAAATTGACGACAGCGTAAAAAAGCTATCCGCGGGAGGAGATCTTCAGTACACGCGGCATTTGGGCGGAAACTGGTACGTGAGTATGAATTCGGAGTTTCCCTGCATGAATATCAGAAAGTTCTGGTTGCCGGAAGGTGCGGAACGGGTGGTGGCATCGCGTAAAGGGATTGCGTTAAGAATCGACGAGTTTAACGTCTTGGTCGCGTCCATGAATGATATTAACTGCCATGTTCCTGAACTATCAGATGTCGTCCCTTGTGCGATGAGAGATGATCATCAGAACCAGCTAGGCATGCTAATGTGCTCGGAATGTAATCCGAACGATTTCGGAAATTGGTGATATTACCGTAATTGAATAGTGACAGTGTACGTAATGACACAAAGACAATTGGACGTGGAAAATTTTCGTTTAAATTACGAGGACTTTCGTAACGTTAATTGTTCCGAATGCGAGGTTGTGTGCGAACTAACAGATAGATACTCGATCGTCGTAAAACGTCACACGTCTTCCATATGCGTTCTGATAAAAAGTAGTAAGAAGCGTATAAAATTACCTATTCATATATTCGATGCGATATGTAACTCTCAATTCACAGTTTCCTACCTAAAGTGCTTTTTGGAATGGCATTAGTTATATATTATACTTTGTAAGTAGATATCTAGGTTGAGGATAATGCATTGTGGGAACGACTGCAATAATGTCTAAAAATAGAATAACCCGTTGGAACCAGTTCCGCGAAAAGGACATCGAACATGGAAACCGATCGTGCACCGTTTAAACCGAGATAAGATGTTTTACGAAGATCGTCTGCAGACCTCTTTCTCGTGGCCTCCGCAGATTTCTGCGGACAAATACTCTTTAGCAAGAGACGGATATCGTGACACGTTTCGCCTGCGGCGATAAAGGAACGACGCTCCGAACGAACATAGCGAGTGGTTTTCCGATTGGACAAGGAGGACCTACCGTTTGACATTAATCAGAAATTTCCGGGATTTTAAACGGAATGGATCGAGCGAACGTGTTGTTGAGGATTCTTATTTGGATTACTTGTACGCGAAATCGATTACGAATCAAATGGGAACTGTCGTTAGAAGCAAGTGCGGCGGTTGCCGGACCGGAAACCTATCTCAAACGAAACACGAGTGCTTGACCTTATCGAACGAGGAACTGTTGGAGCATTATTTCGACGACATCGTGAAATCCGTGGACGAGAACATTGTGCTGTTACGTTGGGAAGAATCGATGTCGTGTTCGAACATTCCTAAAGAATTGATATATTTATGCAAACTCAAACTTTCTTGTAAAGACTGGAGGTAGACGGAGATGAAATCTGATGACTGCAAGAGAAAAATTATCGAACTTTCTCTCCGAATTAAGAGTAATACGTTATAATGTGTATATATATGGGTCTTCTTCTTTATATTCTGTAAATAAAGGTCATTAATTTATATTGTTGTTCTTCTTCATTTACGTCAGATAATACTTTAACACGTTATGTACGCGACTCGCGCATAACTTGTCAAAGTGTTTATATCGCCCGAAATGTATAGTATCCGGGTCGTATTGGGTGGATCAAACGAAAAGATAACACTACATACTATTTCAATACATTTTTTTATTTACAAATCTGACACATGTCATATCCACGTTTCATACATAATATAACTGATAAACGAATACAAGGTTGTTTGTTCTTGGTTTACAAAAGCAGTTCAGTATAATATTTAGGGTTCATTCTTATCCATTCGGCATTATTTTATAAATGAGCTGTTCGCGTGCATATTCACACAAATAGAACGGGGTATCCGAAATAGTCGACATTTTCACATATATGTTTCCGAATGCCGAATGAATAGGAAAGAAACCTTAAAGCACGATTAGTCACAATATATATCATTACTAAAGCTACACATTTCATATCATATACAGAACTACTTCAGAAATAGAATGTAACTGATAAAAGGTTTTGTTTTAGAATGGTTTACGTAAAAAAAAACACAAAAAAACAATCATTTGTGAAGTAGTTCAGTATAATAATTTAAGTGTTCCTATTCATTCGACAAGCTTTCCCAGCGCTAGATATGTATCCGTAATTTCGATTGAAGAAACGACTACACTCATTCATTTATTAATGGTCCAAAACTCTGATTATATTTACACGTATTCTGCATACACATGTCATATACACGCATCATAGTATCGTAAACGTAATAATCGTTCAGAGAACGATTCGAACTATAACGTTGTACAATTTTGTTCAAGCTGCGTCCTAATAGTCTCTGCCGAAGATAATATAGACAGTATAATCCGCACAGTTTGGAAAAGTCACCCTGTATCTTTTCGGTGTTATAAGTCGCTTTATATCCGTGTTGGGATATCCACATTCCGAAATAGTCGTTATAATATCCGCCGCTATGTCCGTAACTGTCGAAGAATTCGACCACTCCCGGCTTCTCGACGTAGATAGCGCACCAATGGTCACCGGGCTTGGAATAAATGTCCGTATTGGCGATAAAACCGCACGGGAATTTCGTCAGTGTCTCGGGTAGTAGATCGGCCGCAAACACGCCCACGATGCTCGATCTCAACGCCGGATCGCACTCGATACAACACAGGATTTGCGAAATGTTCATCCCGTGAATATGTCTCGCTCCTTGGTGATTTCGAAGTACCCAGGACCCTCGCTGTACACGATGCAACTGATGGGTTCTGTAACGAAAAAATAAAATGAAACGTTTTATATACGCGAATACGAAACAAAGACACCGACAGTACGCGACATGTACAAAAAGACACTTACAAAATAAATATTAGATGAACGTGTAGAGAGAGAGAGAGAGAGAATAATAGTTTCAACCGTTTTAAATAACTCACCCGTCAATGTAGTCTGGAACTGCACATCCAGTCTAACGTTCCCGGTCTTCAATAAAGATATGTACTCTCCGTGTTGGGCGAAGTTAGGTTCCAGTTGGAAGGCGAACAGCGTTGTCCCCGAGACGAAATTTGCTACGGTTAGACCATTTCCCTCGTCTCGATTCCATTTCCCCGTTGTGGTGAACGTATGTCGCGGATATCACATTATCGTCGAACGTCACGCGTTTCTTTCTACGTATGGCTTCGAATCTAGTCGTCTCCCGTAAACAGCCGGATAGTAAACACAAAACGGTAATAAACATGTTCGAATCTGCTATGCTACTGACGGTGAAGCGTCCGAGGCGGGCGCAGTCTACATACTATTCGTCGAGGAGTTCGACTAAAATATCTACGAGGTCTCGATCATCGATCTCGTCAGACTGTTGCGGACACAACGCGATGTCCAGAGGAGCGGTGCGGATCCCGTCGTGCAGAACCCTCCTCTTGCAATAGAAGTACGAAAAGCCCCTCCGTTCTTGAGTGTAGGTAAACATGGTACTGTTTCTTACTCGAAACCCGACGTTTATCCCGGATCCAGATTTTCCCGTCTTGAGTACGCGGCGAAATACGCTCATTGGCGCTTTCATTCTCCTTTTGCTGACTCCCTTCGAACTGAATTTGCACTCGTTCGTAAGGCGAGACGTCAATCGCTTGACGTTTTTCCCTTGGCGCGCTGTAGAAGTCGATGAGCGACGACGCGGGTACTGGTAGGCTTAACTGTTTTCGACTTACGAACGATGTAGGTCTTGGAGCAAAGCCCGATCATCTCGTCCCCTCGGTACTCCAATTTAAAGAGACCGGGCGTGCGCTTGTCGCAGCAGGTGCGCGGAAACCAGTGCTCGTTCGTGTCCGCTTCTATTTCCTCGTCGTCGCAGAAGCCTTTCAATCCGTGGACGTATTTTCCCCTCAGTTCGTGTTTGATGACGTCACCCAGGGAAGAGCCGGCGATAGCCATGTACGCGCTGTCTGTGTCCATTTCGCAGTACTCGAAATCCTTTCTCGAGACGTAAACTTCCACGAAATCGTAGTAGAAATCGAGCATGCGTAATTTGGCGTACTGCAGTATGAACTATCCGAGCTGAATGGGTAGGTCTAACTTTATTTTTCTCTTGGCCATTTCCATCTCGTAGTATTGCTCTTCGGCGTCCAGGCAGTCCAGTTTTCGAAAGAGGGGATCGTTGACTAGCATACAGGTTTCGTTTTCGCCCTGTACGTACTTGATATTGCGATGCCTAGTCTTGTCCATGATGAGGGAACCGTAACCGGAATTGTCTATCACTTTCATAGTGTCGGCGATTATGGCGGTATCCGGATCGGCGTCTCCCGTTCATCTCGCCACGCTGACCTCTCGCACGAAGTTAACGAAACATTGGTGAGGTCGAAACTCTACCACCTGATAGACTCTCGTCGCGACCATTCCGTGTTCGAGATACCACTTTAACAACGGCGTGGCGAGCAATATCTTGCGAGCTTTCGTTCCGCCTACCTACCAAGAGACGTCTGGGCGCTTTGGAGAGATCGAACCGTTCCACGTGTCTCTGCATGTGTTCGCCGAAAGCGTCGAATGGGATATCGGTTGTGCAGAATATGGGCGACATTTCTTCGAAGTATTCGGCCAGCTTTCGGGAACTTCAATATCCACTTCGACCGCGCCGAAGAGCAGTCCGTCGGATACCCCTCGCAAGACGCGGTTATCGGTGATCTTTCCCTTGTGACCTCTAAAGAATCCCGGCCGCCTGGAGTCGATGAAGTCGTAGATCAACGGGTTTTGTCGGCAGTATCGTTTGAACCGACATTCCCACATCTCGACGACTTCGTGTCCTTTGCGTTTCAGGTATGCGGTGATTTCCAGGGTCTTGCGATATTTCTTGTCCCTGTTCTCTCTCCATTTTTCGACTTTGACGTACCTAGTGACTTCGCACAGGTGTCCGTGCCAATAACACCCGTGGAACTGGAACACCTTGGCCTCCGCGGGGGCGTATCCGTCGACTAGGTACTTGCATACCCTGACTTCTCTGCCCGAGTTCAGTTTATGCTGCATGATTATGCCTTGCGTGCGGATGATCCAGTTCATCCAGTAGTAGGCCGACATGTATTTGTCTCGCAACTCCGGTCGAAAGTCGTTTTCCGCTCGACGCCGCACGAAAGGGCCGACCGGCATGTCCTTGCCGATGGCATGCAGATAGAGGGCATTGGCGTCGAACCCGAGGATTGCCTCGCACATTTTTTCGCCGCCTCGAATACGGGTTTGTCCGGCTTTGTGATGACGTGTGAATATCATGCTAGGCCCACCCACGATGTTCCGTTTGACGGTTTGGTAGAGGTCCTCGTTCTGTTTGTCGAACAGCGCGAATTTGACGTTTTCTTCTTTAGCCGTTCTAAAAAGGAGTTGTCTAGCTATGACCGGTACGGATACTGCTGTATTGAATACGTCGACTCCTTTGTCGAAATAAAACTTTTGGAAACGAGTCACGGCTTCGACGAAGGGGTCCACGTCCAGGTTGTTGTACCAGATTAAAAAATCTCGAAACGTGGACATTTCGGAATCCGTCCATACCTTTTGACAGTAGTCGTATTCTTCCTGATCGATGTTTTTTCCTTTCAGATCGCTGTAGAAAGCTTCGTGCGACGGTAAAGCCGTTTCGTCCAGCTTACCGACGTCGTCGAACCATTGATACGGGAAATAACCTTTCCGTTCTTCTACGCGATATGCTTTCAAAATACCGGCGTAGGACGATCCTGCTTCCAGGAATTGCGACATGTCGAGAAATTTCAACTGATCCGTGGCGATGCAGGCGTAAGAGTTGTCTTTCTTTATTACGATCGGGCGTTCGACTTCGTGCATACCGAGGTGCTTCGCCAGGCATCTCTTGACGAGGTTTAAATCGTATTTGGCCGAGTTGAAACCTATTACGGGCACCTGCGACATGTACCTTTCCAATCGACCGCATACCTTTCTCAACGGATGACTAGGCGTCTCCTTCTCCTTATCGTCATCTCCTTCTTCATCGTCAGCTTTTTCTTCGTCCTCCTCCTCCTCTTCTATTTTACGGTCGATTAACTCCGACACCCAACCCCATCTTTCTTCCGCTAATTCGCGTACACGATCGGCTATCTCGGTCATAGCGTCCACCATACCCCGGATCAACTCGTTTAGATCGAGCTGTACGATGCATAAAGGCTTCGTGTGTCCCTCGACGTTACTGCAAATAGACACGCTGATTGCCGCGTGCTTTTGCGTCCAGTACAGGAACTGCGTCGGTCGGTCGTCGACGTCTTCGAGTATGGCTTCGTAATAGTAGCAGATAAACCACGGAAAGGTACGTGCCGGAACGTCGATTCCGAACTGGTCTAGTTCGTCGAAAATCGTTTCCTGGCTTTTGTGGAAGCCGCCCGGATAAACGTATCTGATTTTGTTGGCGCATACCCGCCGGTGTTCATGTAAATTGCCTGCATGGTCGAAATAACGATCGCAGGTTCTACATCTATATTTCCGGGCGTAGACGGAGCAATCTCGAATGTACGACATGTGATTTTCGTACAGGTTAACGTACATGGTCGTATCCCGAAGACCTCTCGACTTGTATACGGACCACGCCAAGCCGTCTTCTTCTAAACTGTATACTTCCAGGTTGATGTCGAAGACATTTTCGAACTCGGGAAAATCGTCGTAATCGACTTCTCCGTGACTGACCTCGGACCATTCTTCGAAATATCCCCTCGCCTGACCGTCTACGCTTTTAATGTCGTGTCCTCGATGAAGGGCGAGACAACGAAAGGCGCAAATGTCGTCGTCGTCGTACGGCTGTCCCGTCTGTCGTTTTTGACTAAGGGGTATAAGCTGACCGTATTTAGTAAATGTTTCGGGAGATCGCCGAATCCGACGGGATACTGTGTGTCGTAGACCGTGAAATGCACGTTAGTTACGAGTACTGGTATCCATTTCGTGTCCGGTCTCTGCCTGAGGAGTTCGTTTGTGAGGTCCATCTTTTCGAGACGAAGTCGTAATCGATCCAGTTCCCTCCGCCTCGAAACGTATAACGGTCTCTCGAAAATTCCGGTTCTGTCGTACGGGACGAAATAACGATACTGACCCGTCTCTCGATTGCGCAGTATCACACAGAACACCAAATTCAAACGAAAACCTCTCTGTCGTCGTTCGAAAATCTCCCGGGCGTAATCCATCAACCGATCTACGGTGATGTCGTTAGCTATCGGGAAATTATAAACGTTTTGTACGGGTCCATTTATGTGTGGTTCGAGTATGAGCGGGGAGTTCGCCTCGTATATTCCTTTGAGATCTCGGTCTACGGTCCCGTCTTCGATTTGCCATGGCGCAACGTCTTCGCTCCATGGTCGTGTCTGCAGACCCCCACCGGACTGATAATGTTGACTCATACCATGGAGATAGAGGTCGTGTCTGTTTTCGAATGTGGAGGAACATTTTCGGCATCGAAAGGTAGACGGACTTGGTTTGGGAGATGTCTCTGTCGCTTCTATTTTCCGTTTCTTTCGCTGGACGTTGTCCACTCCCGATTTTTTCTGGTTACTTACGGGCGCCTTGTCGTGCCACTGCAAGCGTCTGGTTAGACCGTAGCCCGTCGAGCAACGCTTTCCGCATTTAGGGCACACGTGCTCTCTGCCGTCGCAAGTCTTCTCGTGTCGGGTCTTGTAATATATACTCAACAAAACTAGAAACGTCCCTGTTTTATAGCCGGTGTAGCTCTGTCTATGTATGTACCACATGTTCAAAGTACATGTATTTTAAACCGTGGCGATGTTCAGAATACGATCGTGTAGAGTTTAGCCGATACACACGGTTTACATAGCGGCCAGTGACCGGAACGTTGATTTCCACTTTTTGCACGTGCACGCTATACTTGTCATCGATAAGGTGATTCAGTTCATGTCGTACCATTCATGCGATAGGGGCTATTCGGAAAATTAAAAAACTTTTTATTTTTCACTGTTTTCGATATGCCACGGCTTTCCGAAAACGAGCGAAATCAGGCAATTGGGATGCTTGCGGGTGGGATGGCCGCCAGGGCGGTCGCGCCTCGGTTTGGTTGCTGTCGGAAGACGATTGATCGTCTTGCAGCCCGGTACCAGCAGACTGGGGCTGTTCACGACCGGCAGCGACCTGGTAGGCCTCGTGTAACGATGGCTAGAGCCGATCGTTACATTACGTTGACGCACTTACGTCAACGTCGATTGGCAGCCACAGTCATTGCTAGGCGATACGGTGTCGTCTCTGGGCACCATTCGCAACCGGTTATTCAACCGGTTAGTCGTAACGCCCAACCAATCCGGGCACGCCGCCCGTACACTGGTCAGATAATGACTCAACGTCACCGTGCTGCCAAACTGTTATGGGCGCGACGTCATCTGAACTGGAGAAGGGCTGACTGGAACCGAGTTTTGTTCACCGATGAATCTCGGTTCACAGTTAGTCATGCTGACGGAAGATTACGGGTATATGGCGTAAAAATGAAAGATTCACCGATTGTTGCATTGTTGAGAAGAACAGGTTTGGGGGAGGGAGCGTAATGGTTTGGGGTGGGATCATGGGAAACCGGAAGACAGATTTGGTTGTTGTACAGGGCAACATCAATGCACAACGTTATGTTGCGGATGTGCTAAATGCACATGCCTTACCATTTATCCGTCAGCATGGTCCTGGTGTGACATTGATCGCAGACAATGCCCGCCCTCACGTAGCCAGGGTCACCACTCAATACTTACAGCAAAACAACGTCGACGTCATGCCATGGCCCGCGGTCTCCCCGGATCTCAATCCCATTGAGCACATATGGGATGAGCTGGGCCGCAAAGCGCGAGCTAACCATCAGATTGACAATGTTCGCGATCTTACACGGGCGTTACAACGGGAATGGAGGAATTTGCCCAACGCACTGGTATTGCGTTACGTCACGTCGATGCGGCGTAGGATCATTGCATGCATTCATGCAAATGGTGGCCACACTCGGTACTAACGAGATTTACTGAATTTGCCACATTACTTATTGAAATTCCATCTCTAAACATTAAGTAACACATTTCTGAGTTTTTGTGATTTTTGATTTTGACCCCTACCGCCCTTGGCCGGCTATCTCTCGAATATTTAACAAGATATCTAAATGCAATTTATTGGCTTTGATACAGAAATGAATGAACTTGTTTTTCCATTTTGATTTTTAAAAGTAACCCTTTTGGTTTTTGATGAATCTTTCCTTAAACATGGAGGGACGTTTCTAGTTTTGCTCAGTATACTTGTTTAAAACGCTTCTTGAACTTAGAGCACTGAAACGCATTACCGTCGTGTTCCAACTTTTTATGACGCGTCAGAGATCTCTTAGACGCATAAGTCTTGCCACACTCTTCACAGCGAAAGTCGGCGGCTGGCACTGCATTCTGAAATCGTTTATACGATGGGAGGGAGGATTCATATTACTGAAAAAAAAAGAAAAAAGGATTGACATTTTTTGAATAATCGAATGGCTACAACACTGTCCTGTGTTGAATAGGCCTATATTCAATGGGGTTGAATCGGATCGGGATGGTGTACATATAATTATTATACGGACAAGACTCCGGACGTAATTCACATTATTTTCAGATGAATTTGAAGGATTACTAAGAGTTGTTTCGCGTGCGGAAGTTTATAATGTCCTTACCGTAGGTGGAACTTGCTCATTTAAGGTGTCCAGAAACGCGTCGACATCGAACTGCATATTTGTCTGAAAGGTAACGATGTCTCGTGTATACTTTTCTGTCAACTTAAAATATTACTCACGTTCTAGTCTCATTTTTTAATATCATACTTTAAAAAAAAAAATAAATAGAATATGTACCCGACGGAGACCGAACCCCAACTATGAACATTTAGTACCGTACGAAAGCATAGTAAGCGTACAGTGGTAATTGCGTTGTTCATTAAAACAAAACTCCCTGACTAGCGATGTACGACCCCGAATGAACGTTGAATGTCGCTGTAATAATCATGTGAAATGAAATCGCGGTTTGGTTAATTCCGAGCACTTACGAGATCGCAAGAGTCTATATCCCGGTGGAATTGTTCGTGTTCATCCAATACGCTCGGATCATCGAACTATGAGCCGCACCACCTACACGCTCTCCCGTTAGAAGCCATCTGAAATAAAAACGTTGAATTTATTATTATATATATAATATCTGACTTGGTGTAAACAGAAATAAGCGATAACGTGCTCTTCAAACGAGATCATTGAAGCGGAAGAAAAATAGCCCATAAGATCGCTACGATATATAGAAAACGAGATAGCGGAACGTCAAAGAAATAACCCCTACTAGGATCGCTTTGGTATAGTCATATAACTTATATCTCGCATAGAAAACGAGCTATAAGCCAAAGTCACTCGTGCGGAGCGACAAAATTATTTTTTGTTTTTGTTGAAGATTTCGATCACGTATGTACCCTCTAATCGACGATAGCACTCGTCGTTATCGATTTATAGCCAAAATCACTCTAGCGGAACGACAAACAAGAGGTTTATGTGTTTTGTGGTTTAAAAAAAAAATTGTGCTCTTTTTTAGATGGCGGTCATCTTCGATTAAGCGATGACTCTCATTTTACCAAATCTGAAAATGCTTCACCCAAGGATCTTAACTTCCTATGAAGTTTGGCCAGCATCGGCCATGTGGTTCCTGAGAAAAAGACGTTCAAAATCTCGAATAAATGGACCTTTTGGTGGCCATCATGGATGTTATTATCATCCGATTCCGACAAATCTTGCACCAGAGCAATCGCCTCATCGATACCTTCAATTTGATACATAACATGACCCTATTCGGTCAAAAATAAATTTTGACCACAATTTGACCCCACGGGCCACGCCCATTTTTGACCCCGGTGTCACCATTTTAACAACTTTGAAAGAGCATTGTAAATCGATCATTCCTACCAAGTTTAGTCGAAATCTGGCTAGCGGTTCATGAGAAGAAGATTTTTGAAGAATTTATGCTGTTTTTAGACGGCGGCCATCTTGGATTATCGATGACCTACATTTTAACAAATCTGAAAAGGCTTCACCCATGGACCATAACTGAGAAGTTTGGCTACCATGGGCCGAGCGGTTCATGTGAAGAACAATTTTGAAATCTCTAATAAAAGAAAGACATTTTGACATTTCGGTGGCCATCTTGGATGACATAACAATCCGATTTCGACAAAAAAATGTAACAGAGTGATCGCCACATTGATACCTTACATTTGATACATAACATGACCCTATTCGGTCAAAAATAAAATTTGACCCCAATTTGACCCCACGGGCCACGCCCATTTTTGACCTCGGGGTCACCATTTTAACAACTTTGAAAGAGCATTGTACATCGATCATTCCTACCAAGTTTCGTCGAAATCCGGCCAGCGGTTCATGAGAAGAAGATTTTTTTAAAGAATTTATGCTATTTTTAGACGGCGGCCATCTTGGATTAGCTATGACCTCCATTCTAACAAATCTGAAAAGGCTTCACCCATGGACGATAACATTTAAGTTTGGCTACCATGGGCCAAGCAGTTCATGTGAAGAAGAATTTTGAAATATCTAATAAAAGAACGACCTTTTGACCTTTCGGCGGCCATCTTGGATGACATAACCATCCGATTTCGTCAAAACATGCACCAGAGTGATCGCCTCATCGATATCTTCAATTTGATATATGACATGACCATATTCGGTCAAAATTAAAATTTGAAGATTTCGATTCACCGATCACGTAGGTACCCTCGAATCGACGATAGCACTCGCCGTTATCGAGTTATAAGCATGTCTCTAAACGACTAAATGAAGGGGATATAGCACTGTTCAGTTGAAATTAATTTGACTCTCAAAAATAGCACTGTTCAGTTGAAAGTAATTTGACTCTCAAAAGATGTTTATAAGTGTTAAATGACGTTTCCTGATATGCACAGTAAGACTGAACTTACCTGTGATTTATGGTAATTCGTTACTACAATGAAATCTTTACCGTGGATAATTAATTGACTGTCGGCGATTTAATGTTAATGGGGGCATCTGACCTACATATATATATATTTATTCATGTTAGTGTCATCTTGATATTCGAGAAGGTGTTAACTGTTATGACATTTCTATTCAAAAATGGATAACTATATTGGAACTATTAGTGAAATTAACCACACTTTGGTATATTTTCTATTAAAACAGGCCATTCATAATTTGTCTTTCGGGGGAAATGGCCAATATACATTTTCTCAGTGTCAATTTTACTTTCAAACTGATGATTCGTTGCAATGTGTTTCTTTCAATGACATTCAAAATCTTCATGGATATAACGGTGAACAATTATGTGTAGTACAAAGTTCTTTGTGTACTTATATCAAACGATCAACTGTATTGATTTCTTTAAATGACTGTGAAAATTTACTGAAACTTGTTATGGACAATCTTTATCCATTTTTACAAAATAGAAAAACAAGTGCTAAATCATTCATTTTCCATTTATCGCATGCAACATCGGATCATATCTATGCCACCACGAGATTTGCTTTAAATGGTGATTGTATAATAATAACTTTCTATCTTAAAAAAAATCATTCTTTAAATGATTTGTTGAATTCTATAATACACGAAGTGACACATAGCTTGAATACGCCAAGCTCGGACAATGGTGGACATACTAATGGATTATATGACATTGGATGTTACATCAGTGGAATTTTAAAGTGTGCACCGGATTTTAAAGCCTTCAAAATGTATCCGGTGTCGCAGTACTTGGATGAACATTAGTATTCAATCGTAAGTCGTTGCTTACTTCGCATTATATTACATTGTTATTATATGTATTATTTTATGTATATACTTACGAAATATAGAATAACAAATAATTATACTCACCTTAAGTGTTGTTTCTGGATTTATCTATCAAATGTAAATCACTTGTTCGTGTGGTCTCGCTGATGATTCATTCAAATCATCTTCATTTCGTCATTGTCTATATCCATAGTTATTATTTCGATACATATGTCGCATAACTGATAACCGTTATATACACCGCAACAGATGCATTGTTGTGAACAATAATCTTTGAGTTTGTCACACTTGTCACAAATTGTCATTGAACCGTCGCAATCGTCGAAGAATCCTTCATCAATATTTCGACATCCATGCTTTTGACCGAAATAATCCAATACAACAAAACATTTACCACATTTAATGTAGCAGTTTTTACCGCAAACGTTGCATATAACGTTATTTTCCATTGTGTATGAAATTTGATTTAATAATCTTTAATCTCGACTGATGCCAAACAGTTTGTCACAATCTGAATATTATTTGATTGCCTGCCATCGCCAAAGGTTCAACGTTTTCTAATTAAATTTAAATGTGTATCCGTTGTTTAATAATGCGGAAATTAATGGTGCGCCTAAGTTGCATCGTTGACTGCTTCATAACAGATATTACATTCCAAGTTAAAACTGTAATTGTCGCCTTCGTCATCCGATAGAATTTCATGTTGTTGGATTGCAAAACGGTCCATTTGCCTAAAGAATTTTAATAGTTTGCTGAGATACACGTGCTGTAAACGGAAATGTGACTTACGAAGCCTTTTTATATTCTCATCGCGGTCGCGTGACGAGAGCGGCGCTCCGACTACTTAATAGGTACTTAATATTCTTTTGAATGGCACCTGTCCCATGGATCAACTAGACATTTAAATGGCATCGTGATAAACGACTTCTCCTCGTCCATCATTCTTGACAGTTAACGACTTTTGTAGTACTCGCGTGCGTTTTATGTTAATGGAAACGGCGCACGGGAAAGGCGTACCTACTTAATATTATTTTGAATGGCGCCTGTCCCATTGATCAACTAGACATTGTAGTCCATCATTAGCATTTTAACGACTTCCTAATACATCACAGACGTACGTGACATTGTCCGTCATTCTTGACGGGTCATCCATCTACGTGACCTCGTCCATCATTCTTGACAGGTTATCCATCAACGTGACCTCGTCCATCATCCGTCTATAGACGTACGCGACCTCGTCCGTCATCCGTCTATAGACGTACGCGACCTTGTCCGTCATTCTTGACGGGTCAGCCATCTACGTGACCTCGTTCATCATTCTTGACGGGTCATCCATCTACGTGACCTCGTTCATCATTCTTGACAGGTAGCACTTGCACTTAAAGATAGGCGATTGGGGGTCCTTACACACTACTGCCCATTTTATTGTTTGTAATTGATTTTTAGTCGCTTCGGCTGCTCGACACATATTGATTACATTGTCAAGTGTTGGATTTTCACTTTCTCGCAACATTCTTTCTTTCAGTCGTTCATCTGCTATACAAAATATTATTCGGTCTCTTATCATCACCGTATTAACAATTTTTTTACTTTGTTTTTAATTCAGTGAAGAAATGATCAACTGTTTCAGCGTCTTTTTGTTTTGTTTCCCAAAGCTTATACCGTTCAATGACCGTGTTCTTTCTGGGATTACAATAGTCCCTGTACTTTGTAAGCACTTCTGCAATTTTGTCTCCATGTGTTGCATCTGCAAATGTGAAATTATTGAAAATGTCTATTCCCTCATCTCCTAAGCAATGCAGAAGAATGGCAATTTGCGTTTTTTCATTTTCTTTAATCTTTCCGCTTGCCTTCAAATAGAGGTCAAAACGCTGTTCCCAGCGTCTCCGCGATTCTGACAGATTTGGACTACCACAGAATATCAGTTTCTGGTGGGTTGAAACTAAACTCAGCCATTTTAGGCTTTTATTTGGCTAATTGGTATTGGAACAGGACGCAGACATCTTGTAGAACAGCAGTGATTTATTCTTAAAATCTGATTGGTCAATAATAAAGGAGATGGATAAAACATGCAATGGGTTATAACATCGCTATGTGATATACTAGCTATGTAGGTGATGATGTGTCTTAACATGCATATATGACATGTCCGGAACCTCTCTTTACAGGATACCACTGTAAACTATGTATGTGTCCGGAACCTCTCTAGACCGGACAACACTGCAAGCTAGCTATATGCGCGGAACCGTATAATGCCGGATATGGGTATTGACTGTTTTAGCTAAGTACTTGAGAAATGTTCTCCACAATAGCGAACATGGGTTCAAATATAACTGTAGTCGCTTCGAACGCCTACAGAGTTATATATTATAAGAAACTGTTTCATTCGTAATATCTCAAGCGAATGTGCATGCAATGGTTCTCGACTGGGAAATGCCGTGCAGCGGCCACACACCCTCTTACAATGCACACAATGATAGACGATTTCACTGGCGTGGTAGCAGCCATTTTCTGTATTGAGTGCTGATGAACGGAGAAACTTACTCACAATACGTCTAAGTGGCATACGGTTGCGCTTGATTAAAATAAACGAAACACGAACACAAGTAAAAAAATATGTTCACTGGATTCGAACCCGCAAACGCAGCGGTCATATACTTTGTCGATACACACACTGCTATATTTTTCACATGAAAAAGCTTTGAAATTAAGAAGTATAAACAGAGGCCTTGATAAGCTGCGTATTTGCGTAAATACGCAATCAAAAATCAATTCAAATTGAAAGCCCTGCGTACCAAAACCCAATTAAAACATCGAGTAATCAATTGGCTTGAAAATATATGCGTACTGACAGTTTTCAATAAAATTATTGAAAAATGCCAAAGACGTCGATGGCAAAATCAGTCACAAAATCACCGCTAGCCTATCTGTCTTATTTGGTTACAATAAGCGTCTATATCGATGATGCAACTATACATATAATAAGCGTCTATGTATGTTTTATAAATAGGATACGCACGGTCACTATTTTTTAGCAGATTACACAGTGACGGTATTTGTGAAAAGCACTTTAACACGCACAGTGTTTGCAGGTGACGACGTGTAAGTAATTGCTTTGATATGTGACCGAAACAATAAGGATATGGCTGACTCGACGCTGGTCCGAAACGTTTGTGATGCGAAACGTCCAAGTTCGTGCAAATAGACTAAGTTTCTTTTCATTCGGATATACTTCGGATGTTATTGTTTAAGATTTGACAGACCGCGGTAAATATGTCTTCAACAAAAACGTGGAGAAAAAAGACGCAGCAAAGGCCCAATTAAACATAATTTCTAATTAGTTTTAACGAACACTTAAAATATGCCACATGCACGTATTAAATGTTTTGTGTAGCCATGTTTATTGCACATTTTGATACCAGAATTGGAAAATACCCTATTCAATTTTATTTTACACAATGGGGTAACGGTTGTAAGGTACCCAATTGATAATTGAAAATACCCAATTGAAAAAAATATCATGGAGTGAAAATACTCAATTAATAAATCCTTATAAGCCCTGTATAATAAACGTTGTAATACAAAATGGCCGCGCTCAAATACTATTACAATTAAAATAATGAATTATGGTCAAAAGCAGACTACATTATATTCAAAATTGAATATGATTCATAAACCCTTGCAACTTTTCGTATGTGGATTTGGAAAGTGTGGTAATCATGTGGTCTCGCCCACCAGATACTCTTAGTCTCGTCGTCATCCGGAGGCCGAGTGCCCCTGTAGGCATTCCAGCACATCTCGGTTCTCGTGTACTAGGTGCCCGCGCTGTTCCATGCTTCAGTTTCCAGTCTAACTCGTTTGAATACCCCCACCCACGCCATAATATCAGCAAATAGTGACGTTCGTTGTATCCGGGGTGGCCGTTAATCACAGGTGAGAGCTCTAGCCAGAAGCGAGATGTGCCAGAACGCCTACAGGGGCACTCGGCCGACATCGTACACCAGGTTGCCGCGCTGTTCCAGGCTTCTGTTTCCAGCCTAACTCGTTTCCAATACCAGCAAGCTGAAATAATAGTAACAGTGAGGTTGGCTGTGTTCGGGCTGGCCACTAAGCACAGTTGAGAGCACGAGTCGGGATGGAGGCATGCTGGAACGCTTACGGAGGGACTGGGCCCACACCGTGTACAAGGTGGCCGCGCTGTTCCATGCTTCAGTTTCCAGTCTAACTCGTTTGAATACCCCCACCCACGCCATAACAGCAGCAAATAGTGACGTTCGTTGTATCCGGGGTGACCGCGGGGTGGCCGTTAACCACAGGTAAGAGCACTCCGTGATAAGTACATAGTGATCAGGTGATCGTGATCGTTCTCCAAGTAGCCCGTGCAGGTTATATTGGTCGATAACTGAGTGTATAGGTAAAGCAGCGAATATATAGTTAAGTGAAATTGTCATGTTCGCTATGTAAACGTCCGTTCAATGTACAAAATTTAACATCATTAAGGAATTCGAGACCGTGCTGATTTACATTTCTGTCCAATACCTGTCTTTGCGGAAGAGATTCGGTTTCTTTCAGTACATCGCATAACGAGTCTATCCTTGCATTAAAATCGCCTGTTAAGAACATACTATCACAGTCGCTATTCATGTAAATTTGTGCTAGAATATGACCGAGAAAGCTTTCAGCGTTGCGACCTCTTACTGAATCATCTGGCGGTAAATAACATGTTATTACTATAAACGTGTAATCTGTAACTTTATGTATATATTTGAGACTGAGTATGCCTTCGTAGGATCTGCCTACAATGCATATGTTGCATTCACCGCATATAGAGTTTTTCACAAGTAGACCGACACCACCCGAGGGTTTAGGCGCGTTTCTATGAATAGCAGTGTTATTAAATCGAAACCACGTGTAATCATGTACCGTTATTACATTCTGGTCTTTTAGATGGGTTTTCACAAATTGAGAATATATCAGCGTCAATAGCGCGTATAATACTCGAACGTAGATCACTATTCTCCGTAGTCCAGCCACATACGTTAAGGTGTGCGAATGTAATGGATCCAACGGGACGGGGTGTTTCCTATTCCATATCATTATGCTCATAACTACGCTGTTTAATTCTGCCGTTCGCATCGACACGTAGTTGTCGTCCTTGTGGTAGTTGACGCAGAACAGCACGTGTGATGTGCTGCTTTTCAGGAACACTTGCTTAAATTCAAGGGCGTTGCGGATTTAAAATTGTATAGGACAGGTAGTCGTGTTACGCCAGTAATTATCTGCGTGCTGTTCAAGCGTGTCGACCCTGGATTTGATGGACTGAATTGTAGAGGTGTACCGCTTTGAGCTGGCGCGTTATTATTGTGAATATTATTGTAAACACGTGCTATTTTTAAATAGTTTACGTCATATGTTGTAGACATGGTATTTGTATACCAGCGCAAACGCATTACCATTCGATAGAATTGCTAATAATAGTAACATCGTTTAGTGCTCTAGTGGGTAGATCTGCTGTTTGGTGATCGGACGGTCGTGAGTTCGAATCCTACCAATGGAATACATTTTTCTCTCGCTTTTACTATTTTGGCGCCAGAGGTAACGCACACATCCCGAAACAGTCGTGCATTTACTTTTACACAACATTATAAAACACTTAACTTTGAACCTAATCATTGTGAAATGCATTCTGCACATTCGTGTGTTATTGTGAAAGTCCAGCTCGACTACAAATGCAAATATGTTACAGAGAACACCATGTGGAAAATAAACCTCTCACTTCAGATAATAAACTAATAAATAAATAAACGTGGATGCATGAGGTTCATAATTACCATGTCAATTGTTGTTACATGTAATAAAGATTCATTAAAAAGAAAAAGAAAACAATATTTAAAAAAAAATTAATATATATATATAATGGCCAAAGTGAGGATCGAACGCATGCAGTGCAAAATTAAAATCAAGTGCCACCGTTGGCCGCCAGTTTACCCACTGCTCCAGTATGAGAAACTGTTTTGTCAATCGCAATATATCGATCATGACTATAGCGACGCGCCATAATAAACAGGGAAATACCTACAGGAATTCCATGTTTATTTATACACCAATGTTTATATAAACAAAGCATGTAAACAACGCCATGTCAGGCTGGTATACTTATAGTCATCATCTCCGAGATACGGTTGCCTTCCCTGGCTAAGTCCATGGAGAACTCGTCACGAAGTGATTTCACCTTAGTTTCTATATTTTCCATCAAATCAATGTGGAGCCAGTCTAACTTAGACTCAGACATACGTCTAATCACCTCCCCTGTATATGCTACAGCGACAGAATGTAATCAACAGAAAGGAGATAATTTGCACAGTTCGTAATTTCAGTCGTACACTTGTATAACAATTGTATGCATATACGCCGATAATTAAAGCCTCAAAATCTACTGAGGTTGGACGAAATTGCAACATTTAGTTTCTCAACGGTTTTCAATTCTTTGATATTAGTTATTGAACAAAAAATATCTGAAATTAGGTCAAATCAGAGATCGCCACCATTGAAATAAAAGCAAAGTCATAAAATCGGAACTAATCACGAAATAAGATGCAGAAGTGTATAATTATATATGGATGAATAAAATAAATCCAACCAACGTAGAGTAATATTTTTGGGTACCTAACCCTAACCCTAGGCAATCCAGATTCCAAAATGGCCGCCGAGATATAAGAGGAAAACACATTTGACAATTGATGAAACAAAATATTTTTGTCAGGTTGAAAAAAAATAATGCCACAAATAGATTCTAAATTGAATTTAGCTGAATGATGTGTTTACATTTCAGGAACAATATGTCTATACATAAATTGGGGAAACTCCCTAAAATAGGTGAAATCCAAGATGGTCCCATTGCAATAAAAACGATATTTACGTTAAAGGTACTGTGTCTCAAATGAGGTTGGAAAGTGAGTTAGTTTAATTGAGATAGGAAAACAGCGTTTAACTGAAGATTTGTATTGGTTTCCTGAATACATTTGCCACTTGTGAGTGATCTGAGAAAGTGAAAAACATATGAAAAACAAATTATCAAAAAAATAACCAGCGTTAGTAACGTTAGTTTTGCTAAATATAGCATTCAAGGTTCCCATGGATACACTCGCCATGAGTATTCACGTGACAACCTTGTTTTGACTTTCAGCGGTAACATTCTGTTCTCACATTGTTAAATTATGTTATTTTACTTATCATGCACGTATATCGTGTGTTGTTTGTTTATTGGTTATTAATGGCCTTATTAATATTAATATCAACAGCTAAGGTCATGATGTCGTGTGTTAAATTATTACAGTGTTTATGTTTGTTTGTTTGTTTATTGGAGTTTAACGGCCTATCAACAGCTAAGGTCATGTAAGGACGGGCAAACATGTTCGATCCCGTTTTAACCTGTTGCATAGAAAGGGAAATCCCAAAATCAAAACGGAATATTTACATCGGGGGTTTGTCTTTGTGTCGTATATGCAGCAAAGCATTAGTCAGTGGAAATCGAATTGGGGGTGAACCTTGTAGTAGTGTACTACTAGCGTGTTTTGGTTGAAATTATATTCACAATGACAATGTTTGATACTAACTAGAGTAGAACTAATCAGTTGTATCACCCATATTATGTTTTTCTCTACATGTGTTCACTAATGTTTTACAGTCATCACATGCCAACGTTAAAACAATATATGAATGGCCAAGAAGTTGTAATATGCTAGTGGTGTTACGGAAATTGATTGATATGCAGAAATAAGCATAGACAGGTAAGCCATTTACCTCGTACACATATAAGCCATTTACCTCATAGACAGATAAGCCATTTACCTCGTACACAGATAAGCAATTTACCTCATAGACAGATAAGCCATTTACCTCATAGACAGATAAGCCAATTACCTCGTACACAGATAAGCCATTTACCTATTGACATATAAGCCATTTACATCGTACACAGATAAGCTATTTACCTCATAGACAGATAAGCTATTTACCTCATATACAGAGAAGCCATTTACCTCGTACACAGATAAGACATTTACCTCATGAAGTTTGGTAATGATCCGACTAACGGATCAAGAGATATATACAATATTTTGAAATGCGTCCATAATGTACGACGACAACGCCGGAATTGTGGCACTATGTCTCACTGTCATGAATCAGTAAGCTAATATAGGTAGAATATATGCTGATTTCGCCCCTTCATAGTTGTACCAATAAAAAGAACTATATTCGGCCCTGAAATCAGAATAATCTGATGCCAGGTCCTCGCCACACCAGAATCACCTGGACCCCTCCCAAAAGCAGTAGGCTCAGCAATAATCTTACTACTTTTATAATGGACAATAACCCAATTCAACTCCCAGGTAACAAAAGAGCCAAAGATGACATGGTGTCCTTTTTTAACGGTTAGTTAAACTTTGTTGTGCTGGAAACGAATATTGCTGTCTTTCCAAATTTGTATTATTTATCAACAAAAACACGATTTGATAGCGCATTAGAATCCATAATGGAAGACGGTGTTTTGACAGCCGTGGTATACAATCATGCGAAGTGTCATGCTTGTACGTAAAGTAGCTCAATTCTTCTCAAA
Organism: Conchocele bisecta; assembly: GCA_029237695.1. Taxonomy (NCBI): domain Eukaryota; kingdom Metazoa; phylum Mollusca; class Bivalvia; order Lucinida; family Thyasiridae; genus Conchocele; species Conchocele bisecta. The sequence continues at coordinate 101,652 of CM055267.1, forward strand.
ATGTATCCCACTAATATTCATCTTAGAATGGTTGTTGGTTCAATCCGTCATTTCACTCGTTTAACAGTTAGGTGAATTACGGTGCGAACATGTTTGGTTCATGAGAATTGTATACTTTACATAACATTCTACGATTTACTGTATCTGACATGTTGCATTCGGTAGAATCTGATGAAATTAGGTATTAGTATATATCTTGCTGATATATGAATCCGTTGGTATTTATGCATGAAAGCAAGAGTCCGGAATAACTGCAATACTTCACTAGGTTATGTTGGATCCATGTACTGTGCAATATTGTGCAAATAGAAGCTTATTTTATGTAATGTATGTTTCAGAAATATCTACTCGTTTATACGAGTGAATAAAACTAGAACTCGAGTCCGTGTTCCGCGGTACATATTACACAACTTGCGTAACAACAGCATATCTCCCACCATGAGCGAACCGGGAAGGGGTAATGACACACACAATACATTATAATGTTGTTTTGTGTCACCGTGTTGATAATACATGGGATATAGTATTGTATGGTGTTGTCAAACATAACAAAAAACAGTTTATATACAATGTATTATTTATGCTAAAATAATAATGAAATCGTCATTATTCCAACCATTTCACGCACATGTAACTACCCGGCATCCAGTAGGTGCATGCAGAATCACACTGAAATATAGTTCATGAAATGTATGTACAATTGGAGTTAATACTAATGATCTACATGTTGATAAATGATTTTAACTCCAAACACCAGTAGCCTATTTCACAAACATTGCAACATATACTTATCTAGCAAAGTATACTTTGAGGGAGTAATCATTTATTTTCCCCGAAATGCATATATATATTGCATATTTTTGATGATTAACAGTATGCAGAATTATTATACTGAATTATATTATATTACAATGTAATACATTCAGTATAATACAAATTAATAGTTATCCTTAAATTAAAAATGTCTCCATCAAAGTGTACTTAGCAAGAAAAGTATACTTTGCAATTTTGGTGAAATATGCTCCATTTTCTGCCAACAGTAAGTAAATCAGATGATAAATTGAAAACAATCAATAGCCCTGTTACATGAAGCCAATACCATCGCAGTCATAAGTAAATGTAACAACAAACTGGACCTTGGCATTGGAGCATGAGATGAGGGCATTGACAACAAACTTGACCTTGGCATTGGGGCATGAGGTGATGGCATGGACAAGAAACTTGACATTGGCATTGGGGCATGAAGTGAGGGCATGGACAACAAACTTGACCTTGGCATTGGAGCATGAGATGAGGGCATTGACAACAAACTTGACATTGGCATTGGGGCATGAGGTGATGGCATGGACAAGAAACTTGACATTGACATTGGGGCATGAAGTGAGGGCATGGACAACAAACTTGACCTTGGCATTGGAGCATGAGATGAGGGCATGGACAACAAACTTGACCTTGGCATTGGGGCATGAGGTGAGGGCATGGACAACAAATTTGACCTTGGCATTGGGGCATGAGGTGAGGGCATGGACACAAAACTTGACCTTGGCATTGGGGCATGAAGTGAGGGCATGTACACCAAATTTGACATTGGCATTGGGGCATGAGTTGAGGGTATGGACAACAAACTTGACCGTCCAGCATGAAGTGAGGGCATGGACAACAAACTTGGCCTTGGGGCACGAGGTGGGGGTATGGGCAACAAACTTGACATTCGCATTGAAGCATGAAGTGAGAGCATGGACAACAAACTCGACCTTGGCATTGGGGCATGGACAACAAACTTGACCTTGGCATTCGAGCATGAACAACACATCTTGTCCAGACACACATTGTTGTCTAACATTATCAAATTCCGTTAGTGGGGTAAATAAGGCTTGGCAAAAATAACAGTCTGACGTATTCGATGTATGTGCTAAACACCAAATGAACGCAAATCAGAGTCTTAAAACATGTATTGAATACTGGGACATGTGGGGTATTCACCGCAAAACAAGTCGAGCCAAACATTGTTATTCAAATACAATACATTAAATCTAGGTTGGTTCTTCTGGTAGCCACATTAGCCATTTGGCTACTCGGCTACTGATATTTCAGAAATGGTCAATTTGATTACTGTGTTCTTGAGATTTACGGACTATCGGATAGTCATATTCACCGAGGCAAAAGGCCTTAAATCTCGTGTATACACACTCGTACGAAAATAATTATTTTATTATACGACTTAATCTATAGCTATGAGAACGGTGCCAAGGGCAGGTGACGTAAGAACAGACGGTGTGAATGGCAGGTGACGTACGAACGGACGGTGCCAAGGCCAGGTGACGTGAGAACGGACGGTGTCAATGGCAAAGGTATGATCCTGGTGTAGAACAATGGTGGCTCTGCACAGTTTTCTTGGACTTTCATTCAGCATACACCAGACTAGTATCATCATGTACTCTGCTGGTTGGAATCAGTAGCGTGCACACTTCTCATTACCACTCTAGAGAAACACAAATGATATAGTTGTTTGTCCATTGCTCCGTCTAAGAAAACTATAGTGTCAAGTCTTTGTTAAAATACATGAATCACCGTTCTCGGCCCGGCTGCTTGCTGCTGATTCTCCCAATTGCATAATGAATGCATAACGTTTATGAATTAAGCGATCAGCGATCCACATATGGAAGCTGCTATGACGTAGGTAATATATACATGAATCCTAATGAGCCCACCGCGTTCTCTTCCTGGGAAACTAGTAGTCCGTTTGTTCCACTCTTCTGAAATAGTGATACCTTTCGGCCAAATTGTAACAGGAGTTGTCAGAAGACAACAAAGCTCGAATGCTGGCAGCCTTCACTCAAACTTGGCACAGTCGTATAAAAAAACATGAATATTATATAACTGGACCTTGGGTTAAGGGGTGTGCGGTGAACATTGACATTGGGGTCAGTGGTGGAAGGTGGGTCGTGGATTTGCTATAGTATGATATAGCATATTAAGATGAATGCATGTATGAAATATCAATGCGCTCCCTGAAAACAGAAGTTAGACAAAATTTAACCCAACGTTAAGTTTATGAACGCACTAAGTTGGTGATTTTTTACAGCATGATAGCTATTCACATGAGGAATGCATGTATGAATGTGGTAAGTGTGTGACCTTGACCTTGGGGAAAGGGGTGGGGGTGGGTCATGGATTTGCTGCAGCACAATAGAGGATCATCGGATGAATGCATGTATGAAATATCAAGGCGTTCCCTGTAAAGAAACAGTGAGTGAGTGAGTGAATAGGGTTTAACGTCCGCTTTTCTGACATAGAGGTACAAGCCTCAGGGAGTCTACACGCAGACGGGTCAATGGGGTCGTGTCCCGTATCCACCTGTCCGAGGGGGGTAAATCCCAACTTCAGAACTCAATATTTACAATCAAAATATATATTCAGTCCTGAAATTAGAACAACCTGATCTGGTGCCAGGCCCTCGCCACACCAGCATCATTTATCCCATCCCCTAAAAGTAATAGGATTAGCGCTAATCTTACTTTTATATATGGGGCATAGCCTGACTCAACTCTCACATAAAAGAAAGCCAAAAATGTACATGAGGGCCAAATCCGGTATAGTGGGTTCCGGAAAGTATGAACCCAATCGTTAAGCCAGTTTAGTCGCCTTTTATGACAAGCAATGGCTACTGCAGCACTATTCTCAGGATCAGTTGATCCCGCCCCGGTTGTAAAGAAACAGAAATTACTAGAAACTAGTTACTAGCGTTAAGGTTGTGATCTTGAGCCTGGGCTTAGCAGGAGCGGGTCGAATGTGGATTTGTCACAGGGCGGTGGAGGACCATTGGAGCAATGCGTGTGTGAGATGTGAAGCAGATCCGAGCAAGGAAAAAGAAATTACTATAAATGTGGCCTGTCGGCACACGAATGATCCCGCCGGCAGCCAAAGAAAACGAGGCACATTTGAGTATAAGCCATTTACCCAAGCGTTAAGGTTTGGAACGCACCAAGTATGTCAGCTTGACCCTGGGCTTAGCGGGGGCGGGACGAATGTAGATTTGTCACAGGGCAGTAGAGGACCATTGGAGCAATGCGTGTGTGAAATGTGAAGCAGATCCGAGCAAGGAAACAGAAATTATAAGCCATTTACCCGAGCGTTAAGGTTTCAAACGCACCAAGTCTGTGACCTTGACCCTGGGCTTAGCGGGGGCGGGACGAATGTGGATTTGTCACAGGGCGGTATATGACCATTGGAGCAATGCGTGTGTGAAATGTGAAGCAGATCCCAGCAAGGAAACAGAAATTATAAGCCATTTACCCGAGCGTTAAGGTTTCGAACAGACCACGTCCGTGACCTTGACCCTGGGCTTAGCCGGGGTGGGACGAATGTGGATTTGTCACAGGGTGGCAGAGGACCATTGGAGCAATGCGTGTGTGAAAACTGAAGCAGATCCGAGCAAGGAAACAGAAATTATAAGCCATTTACCCGAGCGTTAAGGTTTGGGGACGTACGTACGGACACCGGTAACACAATATGCCCCCCTCACCATTCGGTGGCGGAGGCATAATAAAAAGTCATTTACCCCAAAGTTAAGTTTATTAACATGCTAAGTTTGTGACATTGACCTTGTGGTAAGGGTTGGGTGGTGGGTCGAGGATTTGCTACAGCATGATAGAGGGTCATCCATCTGAGGAATGCATGTATGAAATATCGAGGCGTTCCATGAAAGAAAACAGGTGTTACAAGACATTTACCCCAACGTTAAGTTTATGAATGTGCTAAGTTTGTGACCTTGACCTTGGGGTAAGGGGTGGGAGGTGGGTCATGGATTTGCTATAGCACGATAGAGTATCATCAGATGAATGCATGTATCAAATATCAAGGCATTCCATGAAAGGAAACATATGTTAGAAGACATTTAATCCAACGTTAAGTTAATAAATGTGCGAAGTTTGTGACCTTGACCTTGGGGAAAGGGGTGGGTCATGGATTTGCTATAGCACGATAGAGTATCATGAGATGAATGCATGTATGAAATATCAAGGCGTTCCCTGTAAAGAAACAGAAGTTACACAACATAGTGTTAGGGTTAACCCTAAATGTCTTATAACACGTTTCCTTTCATGGAACGCCTTGATATTTCATACATGCATTCATCTGATGATACTCTCGTGCTATAGCAAATCCATGACCCACCCCCACCCCTTTCCCCAAGGTCACAAACTTCGCACATTCATTAACTTAACCCTAACCCCTAACCCAACGTTAAGTTTGTGAACATGCTAAGTTTGTGACCTTGACCTTGTGGTAAGGGTTGTGTTATGGGTCGTGGATTTGCTACAGCATGATAGAGGATCATCTGAGGAATTAATTTATGAACTATCAAGGTGTTCCATGGAAGGAAACAGAAGTTATAAGACATTTACCCCAACGTTAAGTTTGTGGACGCGGACGCCGACGACGCCGGGGGTATGCCATAAGCTCTTTTGCACTTCGTGCAGGCGAGCTAAAAACCCTTAAAATAGTATTATAAAATAAAAACACTACATAGAAGTACATGTACTACTAAATTAGACAAGAATTCCGCGGAATCAAATATCTCGCCTTGTCCCGCCGCCTTGACCTCGAGCCTGGGCCAGAAAGCAATTTTCACTGGCCCGAACATATACAATTATTTACCAGTGAGCCATAGAATATCAGATTATATTCTATGGCTCACTAGTCAATAATTGTTTTAGTATATGATAATAGTCGGTATATAGCACTTACGACCTTATGCTACTAGACAAAAAAGGAAAAAGAATCTGAAAAAAAAACCACAAGAAACGAGGCAAAGCCACAAAGGCCAGGTTTTTTCCAAGCATAGACATTTGGATAACATAATTATACCCACTTTTTGTAGACTAGATGGCCGTGACCTGCATGTCGCGCCTTGGGGCGAGGCATGGACACTAAAAAAAAAAGAGATATAGTAGATGGAAAAACTTTAACCGGACACACGGACGGACGGACGGACGGACGGACGTATGCCAAAATGCCGACTATATCGCGCTTTCCGCAAGCGGGCGCGACAATGATGATAAACACCCATGTGAAGTATCAAGGTAATGGGTGAAGCAGTTGCAGAGATATAGTACACAAACAAATCAAAGTAATTTGACCTTGACATTGGGCACAGGGGCCGCACGGTTGGTGCGTAGAATGAAAATATGGATGATGATAAACACCCATGTAAAGTTTCAAGGTAATGGGCGAAGCAGTTGCAGAGATATAGTATAACGAAAAACTTTAACCAAAAAACTTTAACCAGACGTACGTTAAAAAGTTAACGTTGAAAAAGTCAATTACGTAGAAATAATAGGTGAAGGTAAAAAAAAAGGTCACATGTTGGATAGTTGTATGTGGTGGGCACCCCTTGGTTATGAAGCTGTGAAAGTTTGGTGGTCCTAGGTGGTACAGTACCAAAGAAATGGACTTAAACACGAAAACTTAACATTGTAAACGCGAAAAGTTAACATTGACTGCGCGGAAAAAATGGGTAAAGTTCAAAAAAAGGTAACATGTTGGATAGTGATATGTGGTGGGCACCCCTTGGTTATGAAGCTGTGCAAGTTTGTTGGTCCTATGTATTACAGTAACACAGAAATGGACTGAAACACGAAAACTTAACATTGATTGTGGACGCCGCCCGCCCGCCTGGCTTTCGCCAATCCAATAGCCTGGATTTTTTTTCCAAAAAAAAACCTGGCTAAAAATGAAAAAAAGTTAAAAAAAAAAAGGAAGTTTAAAAAGGATTTTTTTCTCCAAAAAAACCTGGCTAAAAATGGAAAAAAAGGTTAAAAAAAAAGTTTAAAAATTAACAAAAAAATAATGCTCGCTACTGGAGCCCAGAATTTTTATAATAGTCCTATATTTATCTACATATCATATCTGCACAGGTCCACATATTGCCACAATATTGTCAACACAGTTTACGGAAATGTAATACCCAGGTATAATAATTTACCTGTATAAATTACCTGTAATAATTTAGCTGGACATTTAGTGGTCAAGTTGGAAATTTGCACATGCTTGCACATGCACACGTGTTCTACTGGAGAAGGCTATTGTTCTCTCGACAGGTAAGGTGTACAGAGTGCACGAGAACACGGGTCTTCATGCATTAATGTTCAGTTTGTAGCATATAAAGAAATAGAGTTCGACCTTGACCCTGGAGCCAGGAATTTTTTTTAATAGTCCTATATTCATCTACATATCATAATAAAGGTATGTATAAAGTTTGATGAATGTAGCTGATAAGGTGTTGAAGTAATGATCGCAACACGAAAACTTAACATTGAATGATGACGCCGACACCGACACCGGCACCGTCGACACCTCCAGAAAAGCAAAACCTATGTCTCGCTTTCCGCTTCGCGGGCGAGACAATAATGATTGGACATCTATATATTTTAGTTGCGAATTGGACATATTGTTGACATATTAAATTTATAGTGTAGCTTAATTGTAATGAGTTTAAATACGGGACACGATTAGAATAATAATACAAGTAGACAACGTGCATTGGGGTATGAAGTGAGGGCATGGACAACAAACTTGACCTTGGCATTGGGGCATGAAGTCAGGGCATGGACAACAAACTTGATGTTGGCATTGGGGCATAGACAACAAAATTGACATTGGCATTGGAGCAAGAGGTGAGGGCATGGACAACAAACTCGACATTGGAGCATGAAGTGAGGGCATGGACAACAAATTTGACCTTGTCATTGGGGCACGAGGTGAGAGCATGGACAACAATCTTGACCTTGCAGCATGAATTGAGGGCATGGACAACCAACTTGGCATTAGGGCATGAGGTGGGGGCATGGACAACAAACTTGACCTTGGCATTGGAGCATGAAGTGAGAGCATGGACAACAAACTTGACCTTGGCATTGGGACATGAGGTGAGGGCATGGACAACAAACTCGACCTTGGCATTGGAGCATGAAGTGAGAGCATGGACAACACATCTTGTCCAGACACACATTGGTGTCTAACATTATCAAATTTCGTTAGTTGTGAAAATAAGGCTAGGCAAAAATAACAGAATCTGACGTATTCGATCATGGATGTATGTGCTAAACACCAAATGAACGCAAATCAGAGTCCAAAACATTGTATTGAACACTGGGACATGTGGGGTATTCATGGACATGTGGGGTATTCACCACAAAACAAGTCGAGCCTAACATTGTTATTCAAATACAATCCATTAAATCTAGGTTGGCTCTTCTGGTAGCCACATTAGCCATTTGGCTACTTGGCTACCGATATTTCAGAAATGGTCAATTTGATTACTGTGTTCTTGTCAGACATTTACGGACCATCGGATAGTCATATTCACCGAGGCAGAAGGCCTTAAATCTCGTGTATGCAGACTCGTACGAAAATAATTATTTTACTATACGACTTATGCTATAGCTATGAGAACACTGCCAAGGGCATGTGACGTAAGAACGGACGGTGTCAATGGCAGGTGACGTACGAACGGACGGTGCCAAGGCCAGGTGACGTGAGAACGGACGGTGTCAATGGCAAAGGTATGATCCTGGTGTAGAACAATGGTGGCTCTGCAGTTTTCTTGGACTTTGATTCAGCATACACCAGCCTAGTATCATCATGTACTCTGCTGGTTGGAATCAGTAGCGTGCTCACTTCTCGTTACCACTCTAGAGAAACACAAATTATATAGTTGTTTGTCCATTGCTCCGTCTAAGAAAACTATAGTGTCAAGTCTTTGTTAAAATACATGAATCACCGTTCTCGGCCTGGCTGCTTGCTGCTGATTCTCCCAATTGTATACTAAATGAATAACGTTTATGAATTAAGCGATCAGCGATCCACATATGGAAGCTGCTATGACGTAGGTAATGTATACATGAATCCTAATGAGCCCACCGCGTTCTCTTCCTGGGAAACTAGTAGTCCGTTTGTTCCACTCTTCTGAAATAGTGATACCTTTCGGCCAAATTGTAACAGGAGTTGTCAGAAGACAACAAAGCTCGAATGCTGGCAGCCTTCACTCAAACTTGGCACAGTCGTATAAAAAAACATGAATATTATATAACTGACCTTGGGTTAAGGGGTGTGCGGTGAACATTGACATTGGGGTCAGTGGTGGAAGGTGGGTCGTGGATTTGCTATAGTATGATATAGCATATTAAGATGAATGCATGTATGAAATATCAATGCGATCCACAGATGGAAGCTGTTATGACGTAGGTAATGTATACATGAATCCTAATGAGTCTACCGCGTTCTGTTCCTGGGAGAGAAACTAGTAGTCCGTTTGTGATCTAAGTTCCACTCTTTTACAATAGTGATACCTTTCGGCCAAATTGTAAAAACCCTTAAAAAAGTATTATAAAATAAAACGAGAGGGCCATAATGGCCCTAATTCGCTCACCTGACTCCATGAACACCAGAGGAGAATGTGACATTGAGTTCATGTTTTAAACTAGATGGCCGCGGCCTGCATGTCGCGCCTTGTGGCGAGGCATGAACACTAAAAAAAGAGATATAGTATAACGAAAAACTTTAACCAAAATACTTAACCAAAAAACTTAACCAAAAAGTTTAACCGGACACACGTACGTACGCCAAAGTGCCGACAATAACACGCTTTCCGCAAGCGGGCGCGACAAAAACATTAACCAAAAACTTCAAAGTAATTTGACCTTGACATTGGGCACAGGGGCCGCACGGGAGGGTTAACCAAAAAACTTAACCAAAAACTTCAAAGTAATTTGACCTTGACATTGGGCACAGGGGAAAAACTTTAACCAAAAAACTTAACCAAACAACTTAACCTAAAACTTCAAAGTAATTTGACCTTGACATTGGGCACAGGGGCCGCACGGGAGGGTTAACCAAAAACTTCAAAGTAATTTGACCTTGACATTGGGCACAGGGGAAAAACTTTAACCAAACAACTTAACCTAAAACTTCAAAGTAATTTGACCTTGACATTGGGCACGGGGGCCGCACAGGAGGGGGGTAGAATGAAAATATAGATGATGATAAACACCCATGTGAAGTTTGAAGGTAATGGGCAAAGCAGTTGCAGAGATATAGTATAACGAAAAACTTTAACCAAGAAACTTAACCAAAAACTTTAACCAAAAAACTTAACCAAAAAAGAAAAAATTAACCACTTTAACTTTAAAGAAGAACTTAACCAAAAACTTCAAGAATAATTTGACCTGGACATTGGGCACAGGGGCCGCACGGGAGGGGGTAGAATGAAAATATAGATGATGATACACCCATATGAAGTTTCAAGGTAATGGGCAAAGCATTGCAGTTGCATTGTTGGATATAGTATAACGAAAAACTTTAACAACCAAAACTTTAACCAAAAAACTAACCAAAAACTAACCAACGAACTTAACCAAAAAACTTAAAACTTTTAACAATTTAACCTTAACCAAAAATTGAACTTAACCAAAAAACTTAACCAAAAAACTTTCCAAAGTTAATTAAAGTGACCTTGACATTGGGCACAGGGGCCGCACGGGAGGGGGGTAGAATGAAAATATAGATGATGATAAACACCCATATGAAGTTTCAAGGTAATGGGCAAAGCAGTTGCAGAGACATAGTATAACGAAAAACTTTAACCAAAAAATTTAACCAAAAAACTTAACCAAAAACTTTAACCAAAAAACTTAACCAAAAACTTCAAAGTAATTTGACCTTGACATTGGGCACAGGGGCCGCACGGGAGATGGGTAGAATGAAAATATAGATGATGATAAACACCCATGTGAAGTTTTCATCAAGGTAATGGGCAAAGCAGTTGCAGAGATATAGTATAACGAAAAACTTTCCAATCCAAAAAACTTAACCAAAGAACTTAACCAAAAACAAAAATTTAACCAAAAAACTTTAACCAAAGAACTTAACCAAAAATTTCAAAGTAATTTGACCTTGACATTGGGCACAGGGGCCGCACAGGTAGGGGGTAGAATGAAATATAGATGATGATAAACACCCATATGAAGTTTCAAGGTAATGGGCAAAGCAGTTGCAGAGATATAGTATAACGAAAAACTTTAACCAAAAAACTTAACCAAAAAACTTAACCAAAAACTTTAACCAAAAAACTTAACCAAAAACAAAAAATTCAAAGTAATTTGACCTTGACATTGGGCACAGGGGCCGCACGGGATGGGGGTAGAATGAAAATATAGATGATGATAAACACCCATGTGAAGTTTGAAGGTAATGGGCAAAGCAGTTGCAGAGATATAGTATAACGAAAAACTTTAACCAGAAACTTTAACCAAAAAACTTAACCAAAAAACTTAACCAAAAACTTTAACCAAAGAATTTAACCAAAAACTTTAACCAAAAAACTTAACCTTACAGCTTAACCAAAAACTTTAACCGGACACACGTACGTAAGTATGTACGTACGCCAAACGGCCGACTATATCGCGCTTTCCGCAAGCGGGCGCGACAAAAAATTGTGCTATTTTTAGATGGCGGTCATCTTGGATTAAGCGACGACTCATTTTACCAAATCAGAAAATGCTTCACCCAAGGATCTTAACTTCCTATGAAGTTTGGGCAGCATCGGCCATGTGGTTCCTGAGAAAAAGATGTTCAAAATCTTGAATAAATGGACCTTTTGGTGGCCATCATGGATGACATAATCATCCGATTCCGACAAATATTGCACCACAGCAATCGCCTCATCGATACCTTCAATTTGATATATGGCATGAGCATATTCGGTCAAAAATAAAATTTGACCCCACGGGCCACGCACATTTTTGACCCCGGGGTCACCATTTTCACAACTTTGAAAGAGCATTGTAAATCGATCATTCCTACCAATTTTAGTCGAAATCCGGCCAGCGGTTCATGAGAAAGATTTTTTAAGAATTTATGCTATTTTTAGACGGCGGCCATCTTGGATTAGCGATGACCTCCATCTTAACAAATCTGAAAAGGTTTCACCCATGGACCATAACTTTTAAGTTTGGCTACCATGGGCCAAGCAGTTCATGTGAAGAAGAATTTTGAAATCTCTAATAAAAGAACCTTTTGACATTTCGGCGGCCATCTTGGATGACATAACAATCCGATTTCGACAAAAATGTACCAGAGTGATGGCCTCATTGATACCTTCGATATGATATATAACATGACCATATTCGGTCAAAAACAAAATTTGACCCAACAGGCCACGCCCATTTTGGACCCCGGGGTCACCATTTTAACAACTTTGAAAGAGCATTGTACATCGACCATTCCTACCAAGTTTCGTCGAAATCCGGCTAGCGGTTCATGAGAAGAAGATTTTTTAAGAATTTATGCTATTTTTAGACGGCGGCCATCTTGGATTCGCGATGACCTCCATTTTAACAAATCTGAAAAGGCTTCACCCATGGACCATAACTTTTAAGTTTGGCTACCATGGGCCAAGCGGTTCATGTGAAGAAGAATTTTGAAATCTCCAATAAAAGAACCTTTTGACATTTCGGCGGCCATCTTGGATGACATAATCCGATTTCGACAAAAAATGTACCAGAGTGATCGCCTCATTGATACCTTCGATTTGATATATAACATGACCATATTCGGTCAAAAATAAAATTTGACCACAATTTGACCCAATGGGCCACGGCCATTTTTGACCCCGGGGTCACCATTTTAACAACTTTGAAAGAGCAATGTACATCGATCATTCCTACCAAGTTTCGTCGAAATCCGGCTAGCGGTTCATGAGAAGAAGATTTTTTAAGAATTTATGCTATTTTTAGATGGCGGCCATCTTGTATTAGCGATGACCTCCATTTTAACAAATCTGAAAAGGTTTCATCCATGGACCATAACTTTTAAATTTGGCTACCATGGGCCAAGCGGTTCATGTGAAGAAGAATTTTGAAATCTCTAATAAAAGAACAACCTTTTGACCTTTCGGCGGCCATATTGGATGACATAACCATCTGATTTCGACAAAAAATGCACCAGAGTGATCGCCTCATTGATACCTTCAATTTGATATATGACATGACCATATTTGGTCAAAAATAAAATTTGACTCCAATTTGACTCCAATTTAATCCCACGGGCCACGCCCATTTTTGACCCCGGGGTCACCATTTTAACAACTTTGAAAGAGCAATGTACATCGATCATTCCTACCAAGTTTTATCGAAATCCGGTAGGCGGTTCTTGAGAAGAAGATTTTTGAAGAATTTGTGCTATTTTTAGACGGCGGCCATCTTGGATTACGTAATGACGTCATTTTAACAATTTTGTAATCCCCCTACCTAAGGACCATGTGCATGAAGTTTGGTGACTATAGGCCCAATGGTTACCGAGGAGAAGACGTTTGAAAATGTTCACGGACGACGGACGACGACGGACGACACATTGCAGTAACAATAGCTCACATGAGCTTCGCTCAGGTGAGCTAAAAACACTACGTAGAAGTACTACTAAATTAGATAATGATTGGACATCTATATATTCTAGTTGCGAATTGGACATATTGTTGACATATTACATTTATAGTGTAGCTTAATTGTAATGAGTTTAAATACGGGACACGATTAGAATAATAATACAAGTAGCCACCGTGAAACACTATATGGTATCAACATTTCTCCAGTAGTTGCCGAGATAGGGAGGCAACTGTAACAGCTTCAGCTGTGACGAGCAAGGTTCCTCGCTCAATGCAAGTTAATCTCGAGGATTTTAGGAAGTTGCAAGTCTACTTGGGTTTAAATATCTAGTTGTTTGTTTGTTGGTGTTTAACAGCCCATCAACAGCTAATGTCATTTAAGACGGGTTCGATCCCGTATGTAACCTGCTGCATTGGCAGGGGGTGGGGAATATTTACCATCAATTATTTTTTTATATTCAACTCTGAAACAATAACCTGACCAGGTGCCAGGTCCATACCACACCACTTCCCCTAAAATAGGATTACGAACAATCGTAATACTTAAATAAGGGGTACAACAAGGGTACAGATTCAACCCACAGATTCGACTTCCACATCCAAAATGCCAAAGAAGTGTATGTGAAGGCCAAACCAGGTCTCCAGTTGGGATTCTGGTAAGGATGAACCCCGATCGTTAAATTACCCATCGCATTGTCCCACCTGCCACCCACTTAAATATCTAGTGAATGCGACATACATTAACACTGGTATAGATATCACAACAGACTAACTGAACACAACTGTCTACCTTCTGCTGTAGCCATTTTACTGTCACATGCGAAGTACATTTGTAAGCTCCTTGATTGGATGATACAATTTGTGTGGTTTTGTTCAATCGGCTCGTCGCTGAGCTGTGTTTTGTTTTGGTTGCATGATTAGTGACTCACGCATCCAGGACTCGTCACGCGAAACAAGTCTTAGACATTTATAACAAGAGTTGTCAGAAGACAACGAAGCTCGCCTGTTGGCAGCCTTCACTCAAAATTGGCACAGTTGTATAAAAAACATGAATATTATATAACTTGAACTTGGGTTAAGGGGTGAGCGGTGGACATTGAGGTCAGTGGTGGAAGGTGGGTCGTGGATTTGCTATAGCATATAGCATATTAAGATGAATGCATGTATGAAATATCAATGTGCTCCCTGAAAACAGAAGTAAAACAAAATTTAACCCAGCGTTTAAGTTTATGAACGCACTAAGTTGGTGATTTTCTACAGCATGATAGCTATTCACATGAGGAATACATGTATAACTGTACTAAGTTTGTGACCTTGACCTTAGGGAAAAGGGTGGGGGGGGGTGGGGTGGGGTCATGGATTTGCTGTAGCACGATAGAGGATCATCAGATGAATGCATGTATGAAATATCAAGGCGTTCCTTGTAAAGAAGTTATAAAAAGACATTTACTCCAACGTTAAGTTTATGATGTTGATATTGGGGAAAGGGTGGGGTGGGTGGGGGGGGGAGGGGGTCATGGATTTGCTGTAGCACAATAGAGGATCATCAGATGAATGCATGTATGAAATATGAAGGCGTTCCCTGTAAATAAACAGAAGTTACACAACATGTACCACAACGTTAAGTTTTTGAACATGCTAAGTTTGTGACCTTGACCTTTGGGTAAGGGCTGGGTGGTGGGTTGTGAATTTCTACAGCATGCTAGAGGGTCATCTGAGGAATGCATGTATGACATATCAAGGCGTTCCATGAAAGGAAACAGATGTTATTTGGGTTTTTTTATTAGTGTTTAACGGCCTATCAACAGCTAAGGTCATGTAAGGCCGGGCAAACGGGTTCAATACCATTTTAACCTGCTGCATTGGGGGGAAAATCCCAAAATCAGAACGGAATATTTACATCGAGAACAAATATATTCAGCCCTGAAATTAGAATAACCTGACCTGGTGTCAGGTCCATACCACACCAAGTCACTTGGCCCCTTCCCCTAAAATAGGATTACGAATATCGTAATACTCACATAAGCGGGTATTACCAGATTCAACTGTCACATACAAAATGCCAAAGACGTATGTGAGGGCCAAAACAGGTCTCCAGTCGGGATTCCGGTAAGGATGAACCCCAATCGTTAAATTACCCATCGCATGCTCCCACCTGCCACCCACCAAACAGATGTTATAAGACATTTACCCCAACGTTAAGTTTATGAATGTGCTAAGTTTGAGACCTTGATCTTGGGGTAAGGGGTGGGGGGGGGGGGGGTTAGGTGGGTCATGGATTTACTATAGCACGATAGAGTATCATCAGATGAATGCATGCATGAAATATCAAGGCGTTCCCTGTAAAGAAACATAAGTTACTAGAAATGTGGCCTATCGGCACACGAAAACTATCTGGCAGCCAAAGAAAACGAGGCATATTTGATTATAAAGCATTTACCCGAGCGTTAAGGCTTGGAACGCACCAAGTCTGTAAGCTTGACAATGGGCTTAGCGGGGGCGGGACGAATGTAAATTCCGAACGCACCGAGTCTGTGACCTTGACCCAGGGCTTTGCGGGGACGGGACGAATGTGGATTTGTCACAGGGCAGTAGAAGACCATTGAAGCAATGCGTGTGTGAAATGTGAAGCAGATCCGAGCAAGGAAACAGAAATTATAAGCCATTTACCTGAGCATTAAGGTTTCAAAGGCACCAAGTATGTGACCTTGACCCTCAGCTTAGCAGGGGTGGGACGAATGTAGATTTGTCACAGGGTGGCAGAGGACCATTGGAGCAATACGCGTGTGAAATGTGAAGCAGATCCGAGCAAGAAAACAGAAATTATAAGCCATTTACCCGAGTGTTAAGGTTTCAAACGCACCGAGTCTGTGACTGTGACCTTGACCCTGGGCTTAGTGGGGGCGGACGAATGTGGATTTGTCACAGGGCGGTAGAGGACCACTGTAGCAATGCGTGTGTGAAATGTGAAGCAGATCCGAGCAAGGAAACAGAAATTATAAGCCATTTACCCAAGCGTTAAGGTTTCAAACGCACCAAGTTTGTGACCTTGACCCTGGGCTTGGCGGGGGCGGGACGAATGTGGATCTGTCACAGAGCGGTAGAGGACCACAGTAGCAATGCGTATGTGAAATGTGAAGCAGATCCGAGCAAGGCAACATAAATTATAAGCCATTTACCTGAGCGCTAAGGTTTCAAACGCACCAAGTCTGTGACCTTGACCCTGGGCTTGGCGGGGGCTGGACGAATGTGGATTTGTCACAGGGCAGTAGAGGACCATTGGAGAAATGCGTGTGTGAAATGTGAAACAGATCCGAGCAAGGAAACAGAAATTATAATCCTTTTACCCGAGCGTTAAGGTTTCAAACACACAAAGTATGTGACCTTGACTCTGGAATTGGCGGGGGCGGGACGAATGTGGATTTTTCACATGACAGTAGAGGACCACTGTAGCAATTCCTGTATGAAATGTAAAGCAGATCCGAGCAAGGCAACAGAAACTAGAAAATGTGTTCATAGAACACGGATGCCCCACATATCGCTTTGATAATAAATGAGGCCAAATTTACCCGAGCGTTAAAGTTTCGTGACGGATGGATGGGACGGGACGGACGGACGGACGGACGGACAAGGGTAACACTAAATGCCCCCTCCACTATCGTGGTGGGGCATAATTATAAGCCATTTACCTGAGCGTTAAGGTTTCAAACGCACCAAGTCTGTGACCTTGACCCTGGGCTTGGCGGGGGCGGGACGAATGTGGATTTGTCACAGAGCGGTAGAGGATTACTGTAGCAATGCGTGTGTGAAATGTGAAGCAGATCCGAGCAAGGCAACATAAATTATAAGCCATTTACCGGAGTGTTGAGGTTTCAAACGCACCAAGTATGTGACCTTGACCCTGTGCTTGGCGGGGGCGGGACGAATGAGGATTTGTCACAGAGCAGTAGAGGACCACTGGAGCAATGCGTGTGTGAAATGTGAAGAAGATCCGAGCAAGGAAACAGGAATTATAAGTCATTTACCCGAGTGTTAAGGTTTAGAACGCACCATGTCTGTGACCTTGACCTTATCGGGGGCGGGACGAATGTGGATTTGTCACAGTAGAGAACCATTGGAGTAATGCGTGTGTGATAAGTGAAGCAGATCCGAGCAAAGAAACAGAAATTATGAGCCATTTACCCGAGCGTTAAGGTTTCAAACGCACCAAGTCTGTGACCTTGACCCTGGGCTTAGCGGGGGCGGGACGAATGTGGATTTGTCACAGGGCAGTAGAGCACCATTGGAGCAATGCGTGTGTGAAATGTGAAGCAGATCTGAGCAAGGAAACAGAAATTATAAGCCATTTACCCAAGCGTTAAGGTTTCGAACACACCAAGTATGTGACCTTGACCCTGGGCTTAGCGGGAGCGGGACAAATGCGGATTTGTCACAGGGTGGTAGAGGACAATTGGAGCAATGCGTGTGTGGAAACTGAAGCAGATCCGAGCAAGGAAACATAAATTATAAATAAGCCATTTACCCAAGCGTAAAGGTTTCGGGCCGTACGTACATACGTATGTACGTACGGACACCGGTATATGCCCCCCTCACCATTCAGTGGCGGGGGCATAATAATAAGACATTTACTCCAACGTTAAGTTTATGATGTTGATCTTGGGGAAAGGGGTGGGTGGGGGGGGGGGGTGGTGGGTCATGGATTTGCTGTAGCACAATAGAGGATCATCAGATGAATGCATGTATGAAATATCAAAGCGTTCAAAGTGTAAAGAAACAGAAGTTACACAACATTTACCCCAAAGTTAAGTTTATGAACATGCTAAGTTTGTGACCATGACCTTGACGTAAGGGTAGGGTTAACCATAACCCTAACCCGTGGTGGGTTGTGTATTTACTACAGCATGATAGAGGGGCATCTGATGAATGCATGTATGAAATATCAAGGCGTTCCATGAAAGGAAACAGATGTTATCAGACATTTACCCCAACGTTAAGTTTATGAATGTGCCAAGTTTGTGACCTTGACCCAGGGTAAGGGGTGGGCGTTGGATCATGGATTTGCTATAGCACGATAGAGTATCATCAGATGAATGCGTGTATGAAATATCAAGGCATTCCATGAAAGGAAACAGATGTTATAAGACATTTACCCCAACTTTAAGTTCATGAATGTGCTAAGTTTGTGACCTTGACCTTGGGGTAAGGGGTGGGGCATGGATTTGCTATAGCACGATAGAGTATCATCAGATGAATGCATGTATGAAATAACAAGGTGTTCTGTGTAAATAAACAGAAGTTACACAACATTTACCCCAACGTTAAGTTTATGAACATGCTAATTTTGTGACCTTAACCTTGGGGTAAGGGTTAGGTGGTGGGTCGTGCATTTGCTACAGCATGATAGAGGATCATCTGAGGAATGCATGTATGAAATATCAAGGCGTTCCATGAAAGGAAACATGTTATAAGACATTTACCCCAACGTTAAGTTTATGAATGTGCTAAGTTTGTGACCTTTACCTTGGGGTAAGGGATGAGCGGTGGGTCATGGATTTGCTATAGCACGATAGAGTATCATCAGATGAATGCATGTATGAAATATGAAGGCGTTCCGTGAAAGGAAACAGATGTTATAATACATTTACCCCCAACGTTAAGTTTATGAATGTGCCAATATTGTGACCTTGACCTTGGGGTAAGGGGTGGGCGATCGGGCATGGATTTGATATAGCACGATAGGGTATCATCAGATGAATGCATGTATGAAATAGCAAGGCGTTCCATGAAAGGAAACAGATGTTATAAGACATTATACACAACGTTAAGTTTATGAATGTGCAAAGTTTGTGACCTTGACCTTGGGGTAAGGGATGGGCGGTGGGTCATGGATTTGCTATAGCACGATAGAGTATCATCAGATGAATGCATGCATGAAATATCAAGCCCTGTAAAGAAACATAATTTACACAACATTTACCCCAACGTTAAGTTTATGAATATGCTAAGTTTGTGACCTTGACCTTGGGGTAAGAGCTGGGTGGTGCGTCATGTATTTGCTATAGCACTATAGAGTATCATCAGATGAATGCATGTATGAAATATCAAGGCGTTCCATGAAAGAAAACAGATGTTATATGACATTTACCCCAACGTTAAGTTTATGAATGTGCTAAGTTTGTGACCTTGACCTTGGGGTAAGGGTTGGGTGGTGTGCCGGGGGTATGCCATAAGCTCTTCTGCACTGCGTGCAGGCGAGCTAAAAATGAATATCATGTCTACAATTATGTGACCCGATATTGGACAATCTGATTGCTTGAATTTGTCAGTCATATAATAAAAAAATATTATGGTAGTCATTATTTTTTCACACGAACAGTTCATTTTGGCTACTAATTTCAAAAGTGTTGTGCCAACATTGAATTAATGGCATTCACAACAAAGCAGCATTTCAAAATGTGTCATGGGATTGAAAAGTTGCGAAATTAAACAAGAATTCCGCCACGGAAGCGGTATCGTGCCTGCCGAGGCATTTGACCGTAACATGATCATGGGCATGTGCTAAAGTAAGCATCACAAAAACCATCAAAGAAATGCATGGTTTAAACACGAAAAAGGTCATGGTTATGTTAATGACAGTATGAGTGTATGCCAACTGCTCACAAGTGTCAAAATATTCAAGCAATGTGTCAAGTAATATTAAAGTTATATCATGATGAAGAAACTTGAAGAAACTTGTACAAACTTGTACTTTTTGATGTTAAAAAAATATTTAAATGTTTCCACAACCATTTGAAGGTAAACAAGAAATGCGTCTGTCGAACGCGGATGCCACATGCAGCATATTTGAGAAACTGTGACAAAGTGGTTAACCGAAAAGTGTGACGGACGGACAGACGGACGGACGTCCTTACGTGACATCCCTTAGGTGGTTTTTACTATATAAAAGATCAAAGGAATGACCACCTAAGGAACAATAGGCTTAAGTGGTCAACGGAATAAATCTATTGTATTCTTTTGTCTTAGGCCACGCCTCTAACCACCTAAGACCCTGTATGTGTGCCCGGACAGACAGACGGACAGACGGACGGACGGACGGTCCAAACACTACAGTGGGCAGAAAAAAAGAGATTAGACTGGATTAATAATGAAATCAGGAAACAAAATCACGTTGCTTAGCAACTAAGACGTTTGATGATGTGGACGAAGCTATTAGAGAATATAATGTTGTAACTGCTCCAGTTACAGGCGCACAACGATTACAATCGTTTCAGAGAGAGCCAACTTTGAGGGATTACTATACACATTCACAAAATCAACAAGAAATGCGTCTGTCGAACGCGAATGCCACCTGCAGCATATTTGAGAAACTGTGACAAAGTGGTTAACCGAAAAGTGTGACGGACGGACAGACGGACGGACGGACGGACAGACGGACGGACGGACGGACGGACGGACGGACGGACGGTCCAAACACTATATGCTACCCGTTTCTTCGAAACCCGGTGGCATAAAAAGGTCATGGTCATTTTAATGGGCGAATGAGTGTTTCAAATGCTCACATATATCAAGTATCCAAATATTGAAGCAATCCATCAAGTAATATTAATTTTATATCATGATGGATGAAAGCTGTACTAAGTGTTTCTGCAACGATGTGAAGGTCAAAAAGGCCAAGGTCATGTTAATGGTACCATACGTGTTCCAAATGCTTACATTTATATAGAATCCAAGTATTGAAGCAATCCATCAAGTAATATTAAAGTTATATGGTGATGAAGAAACGTGTACAAACTTTTCGACAAAGAATTACCAGTGCTTTCACAATCATGTGACGGGTTTGTATGTTTATTAATGTTTAACGGCAGATCAACAGTTACGATCATTTAAGGCCGGGCCAACGGGTTCGATCCCGTATTTAACTTGCTGCATTGGGGGGAAAATACCAAAACCAGAACGGAATATTTACATAGAGAAAAAATATGTTTAGCCCTGAAATTAGAATAACCTGACGTGGTGCCAGGTCCATACCGCACCAAAGTCACTTGGCTCAACTGTCACATACAAAAATGCCAAAGACGTACATGAGGGCCAAACCAGGTCTCAGTTGAGATTCAGGTAAGAATGAACCTCGATCGTTAAATTACCCACCGCATGCTCCCACATGCCACCCACCTGTGAGCAGACAAACTAAATAGTGAAAATCCTATCACAAAATACCAACAAGTCAAACGTTACAACGGTTTAAATATCTGCATAAATTATGCAAATTAGATTCTCATATGACATCATTGGAGTACATAAATATTTTCAGCTCATTAAAATTTCAAACCTGTGTATAACTTTTTAACCACTTTGCATTTTTCAACAGTCATTTCATCTTATCAAGTACTCTCAGAAGCAATAATAAACAAAGCAAGAAAATGTGGCCTGTCGGCACACGACTGCCCCCAGTGGCAAATTGGAGAAACTGTGGCAGTTAATTAACCAAAAGTGATAAGTATTCATAAGCACAGTTGTGAAGGAGAAAAGATCATGGTCATGGTTAAGGGCAGCATGGATGTGTGACATGTGTGCACAAGTATTATGTAAACTCTGGTATCCGGTAAACTTCTTCATGTGTGAAAAGTTCCAATGTTGTGAAGGTCAAAAGGAGGTCATATTCAGGGCAGCATGAATGTGTGGCATTTGTCAACAAGTATGTTGTGTTTAAATATTTAAGTAATCCTTTAAGAGAAAAGGGAGTCATGACAGAAATGAGAAACTCCGGCGAACTTCTTAATGTGTGAAAAAGTTCAAAGTTGTGAAGGTCAAAAGGTCATGGAGGCGAGTGGTTGGTTTGACGAACGCGCCAGTGCAAATTAATGGTTGGAGTTCCTCCATATAGGAATCACGATTTGCCTGGTTTGGCCCTCAGGTACGTTTTTATCTTGGGCTCTTTTGTTACCTGGGAGCTGAATTGGGTTATTGCCCATTATAAAAGTAGTAAGATTATTACTGATCTTACTGCTTTTGGGAGGGGGCCAAGTGATTCTGGTGTGGCGAGGACCTGGCATTAGATCAAGATTATTCTGATTTCAGGTCTGAATACTGTAAACCAACAAATATTCGCGCGCGAGATACCTTCGCGTTCTTCGCGAGGGATTGAAATTTGCGAACATAAATCTCCGCGAATGTTTCCACATTTCCTAGCCTAAGATTGTTAAAAATATTTGGCTAATAGATGCCGGGCCTCTTTTTAACTAGAATTACCTTTCCTCTAAAGTGACATGCCTGTGACAAGTCAGCTTGTTGCGTTGTCGAGTTCAAAGAGATACACGGTGTAAATTTGAAGCAAACGTAAATCCACGCCGTGGGCACCAAGTCATTTACCGATAATTCAAATATTAATACACACGATTGCCGACATCATTCTCACATAAAAAAATTATGACACTTACCAAGCGGCTTGTGTTTTCTGAATCGGACTGCTATCCTGATAAATCACGGCTTATTGCGTCAGTGGGAAGTCTAGAAGAGCAATTTGCGGATTCTTGTCAGGCTTTACAATGTTCGAAATTCACTCGACAAAATATTGATTATACATCAGCGGACAATGCGACTCAGTAATATGCTGTTTATATACACAGGGTGAAGATATCTCACTCGGAACTATTGTTGATTTACTTAAATGGGGGATTATGATCGACACAGTGAGGTCTGCCTAATGTAAAGTGTATACCGTTTCGTTCTCTGACAAACTCGTCCACTGTTTGTAGTTGGTTTGCAGACGAGTTTATCAACAGACGAAATTCATGCAGCAGTTCTGTTTCCGGGTCAAAAATTGCAAGGAAAACATATTATTTCCAAAATTGATCGTGAAAGTTAACAGCGCACCTCGTCATACCGCGAATGATAATATATGGCCAGATATGAAAATCAAGAAATTTAGTGCCGCAAAATTTAGTTGGTTTACAGAAACTTTTTTTTATTGTAAATATTCAGTTCGGATATTTTGATTTTCCACCCATTTGTACATGTACTTGAACATGTACAGGTAATATATGGGATTTAGTACTAAACCCATTGACCAGGCCTTAAATGACCTTAGCTGTTGATAGGCCGTTAAACCCCAACAAACAAACAAACAAACAAACAAAAGGTCATGGTCATATTAAGGACAGTGTGGCATTTGTCCACAAGTTTGCTATGTTGAAATATTTAAATAATCCTTAAAGAGATATAGAAGTTATGACAGAATCGAGGCAAACTTCTTAATGTGCCGGACAGACACACGCATTTAAGGCCGGGTCAATGGGTTTAGTACTAAATCCCATATAATACATGTACAAGTACATGTACAAATGGGGGGAAAATCCCAAAATCAGAACTGAATATTTACAACACCAAAACTATATATTCAGCCCTGAAATCAGAATAATCCTGATCTGATGCCAGGTCCTCGCCACACCAGAATCACTTGGCCCCTCCCAAAAACAGTCATACATGCATTATACAATTACAATTCAGTTGTACAAGTATTCAACCAATCTGGCTATATTGTGACAAAAATAAATAAATGTTAAATTATTGTCAGAGTACCGCCTTATCGGCACGATAAATGACATGCAGGAGTGTACCAGTATCTATGAGGGCAACAATGAGTTTACTATAGTATAGTATACACATATATATATTGGGATAGGGGTATATTATAGGGCAGTTATTGAACTTAATATGATCACCGTGGAAGAAAAACAATCAGGTAATATTAGGCAACCTCATTATAATATGAACTATGTTACTCATCTAGTTTAGTTATAAATAGCTCCATTTCGACTTAAACAGTTCATGTTTGTTTTTCTTAATTGCTATTGTTTCTTCAATTGAAATTGTTTGTAGAAGGCAGAGATTAAATGAGGTTAAAGTAGGTACTGTTGAAGAACATTTACATTTGAAAATAAAGTATTTTGCTAACAGAATAATGAAACTAATTAAGATAGATTTCTATTTGGATAATATGTTATTATTGCAAAATTAGATGTATTTGTAAGTTAAATTCATTGTATATCCCACTACTTTTGATTTTATCAGTCGATTTATATCCGTCCAAAATGATTGAATGATTAAACATTCCCAAAACATGTGTTTATTAGAGTCCACTGACAAATGGCAAAATTCACACAAGTTGCATGGTTTTATCTTGCATTTGAATAAAAAATAATTGTTTGGAATGATTCTCATTAGGTATTTATACTGGAATTCTCTCAGTTTGGTACTTAATAGTACATTTGTCATACAGTTCTAGGACTGTGTTTATATTTAAAGAATCAGTTGGTCAAATCAGTTGTGAAATGTGTCATCAGAAAGCTGGTTCTGTTCTGCAGACAACACATCGGTTCCATGAAGTAAAACGTATACTTTTGTTTTGTTTTTTGTTTGTTGGGGTTTAACGGCCTATCAACAGCTAAGGTCATTTAAGGCCGGGTCAATGGGTTTAGTACTAAATCCCATATATTACCTGTACAAGTACATGTACATTTTCAAGTACATATACAAATGGGGAGAAAATCCCAAAATCAGAACTGAATATTTACAATAACAAAACTGTATATTCAGCCCTGAAATCAGAATAATCCTGATCTGATGCCAGGTCCTCGCCACACCAGAATCACTTGTCCCCTCCCAAAAGCAGTAGGATCAGTAATAATCTTACTACTTTTATAATGGGCAATAACCCAATTCAACTCCCAGGTAACAAAAAAGCCAAAGATAAAAACGTACCTGAGGGCCAAACCAGGCAAATCGTGATTCCTGTAAGGAGGAACCCCACCGTTAATTTACGCCATCGCGTTCACCCAACCAACCACCCAGTACAGTAGTCAATTATTCATGGGCATCTCCGTGGCCACGGAGCAGTTTGACATCGTCTTACATACGTAAAATTACTGTAAAAGATTAAATAACATTGTTCCATTGGCTTCCAAATAGATTTCCGCAATCCCAAATACAATTTTTTCATTTAAATTGTGACATTTTACCCCAAATGTGATGACCTTATTCAGGTAAAGTTGGGCCAGGTATAGTCAAATATATTAATAAATTCTTTACAAATGTGTGACCATAACTATTTCAACATGAAAATGGATAAATCCAAAGTATAATTTGACCTTTGACCCTAAGTGACCTAATTACTACCATAAAGCTACTAGATAGAGATGTCCAGGAATATTTGAAACCTACAGGTGTTAAGCTATTAGGAAAGTATGGTCTTGTTTAATACCTCTTTGTGGTACCACTAAACATGGCGGCTGGCCCATGGACTAAAACGAATTATGTCACTACTCGCAGGTTTTTCGATAGATGACTCAATCCTGCTAAGTTGAATGTAGCATTGAATTTCCTTGACTTAATGTTTACGACATCATTTGCTAACATGAAAATGCGATACTTAGCCGACAAACCCATGTTTATGACCAGGAACAAGTTGCGACTGAATTCATACAATATACATGTACATTGATATATCTCAACTGTCAAATGCTTCTAAGGAGGTACCATCTGATACACAGCCACTTTAGACAATGTCCGTTTTGCATTCAAGCTTATGGGATTTGTAAAATTATTCCACATTTATGGCACAGAGTTATACATTTATATCATTCTGTCTATATGATGCATACAGAGGGTGCAAATATTCCAAGTGTGGTAATTCTAAATCCATAGTAGTCCCTGCATTTCATCCGAGGTGGGGGTAAAATAAACAGTTGGTCTGGCACACAGGGACACATAATGTGAATGCTGCATGTGATCCTGGAGAGATAGAACAGGTGGCAGGTAGCAGGTGGCTGTTGTAACATCATTGGTGGTTGCTGTACCAGCGTCTATCCGATAGTGGCTGTTGTAACGTCATTGGTGGATGCTGTACCAGCGTCTATCCGATGGTGGCTATTGTAACATCATTGGTGGTTGCTGTACCAGCGTCTATCCGATAGTGGCTGTTGTAACGTCATTGGGGGTTTCTCTACCAGTATCTATCCGACAGCATCAAGTGACCATCTATGTAGTCACAGTAACAAACAGTATGGTACATGAAGTGACTAGTCTAAGCATCAGCCTGTCTATGAAGTGAGCCTGAGAGACTATATGAGAGTATACACGGGGCAGGAGGGTGGGGAGCGGATTTAGTGCGAGTGGGCGAAGGCGGGATTAACGTCTCTCCTGGGGGAGGCTGTGGGGCTGGAGGGCGAGTTCCACGTCTCGTGGCTCACGCCCGGGGCCAGGTGTGTTATCTGCACATGCACAGCCTGATTCTTGGCAGCATTGAACGGCAGGTGGCACAACTTATAGGTGACATCATCTCCCTCTTTGGGTACATATTCTCCCTCAATACTGAAACAAAGGGAGATAATATTAGTGAATACACAGATTTTACTTTTAAGACAAACAGGGCATATTGCAGTTTACTGTTGAAATCTGTGGCTGGATCATAGCCGGCCGGGCCAACACAGGCGGGAGAACTAGGTCCACTGGTACCGGCACATCCATGCAGAATTTTGGAGACCTATTTATCTCGGGCATGGGGCATCATGGGTGTGGTGGGAAATGTAAATATGGATGATGACAAATATACACATGAAGTGTCGAACAAACAGCTCGTACCGTGAAGGAGTTATAGCCTACTCACAGGTGTCAGAAAACATAATGATGACTTACTTTCTAATATAAATTATAAAGTATGCAACACGGTGAAACACTCGCCTTTTTCATAATGATATAAATCATTAATACCGTATTATAAACATTTCCTGTTGAAATATTTGTAGAAGGGTTAGGGTTAGCCGTTTAGTGGGTTAACAAGAATTTGATGTCTGACACAACACTGTTTTGTCAACATTGCTTTCCCCCACAAAAAGACGTAGAAATCTATGGTCCCCTTTAGCTGCGAAACGCGTTCTGATTTGCTCTTTCTACAAATGATGTCACATCACGTGTGTTTTGCTGTAACAATGACAGCCAATCTTGACAATTATTAGGCATATCGATGTTGGAATAATGCACATTTCGTTCTAGATAGATTAATTTATGTAGTTGCTGTAGATGTAGTCTGGAAAATGCTCTGGGAGACTAACAATACCTGCCCATCTGCATAGATTATACTATTTTCCGGGGCCTTCGATTTTGACAACTTTTGTGGGGAAGGCGACAAAACTAGTGCTACATTTATATCACAGGCACAATGTACTTTTTAACACGGTAAATGGCACTGTGACACTCAATGACTTATGTTTACAAATATTCCAGGTCACTTGTTATAGTAGGATACTGATTTCTCTATCATTTTAATGGCTTTCAAAAATGCATGTGTTGACCTTACATTGTTGACCTTACACTTATATTAGAGACGATGCTGACATGCACACTTTTTCAGTCACCTGTGAGCCTACTGAACCAGAACTTACAAAGTTATTTGACCATGCCCATTGGCATGGCAGGAGAATGAATGAGAATGACAGACAAGTTCCTATATTCCCCTCCTATAACTTAAGATTTATTACTTTCTTTATCTATATACAGTGAAATCGCGATGGCTCGTAATGATGGACTCGCTCGAAATAGCATCGCGGTCCTGATAATTTTCCCTATATGTTTAATGTAATTTACATGCAATGTCTCAAAATGCAACTCCTCGAAAAATGAGATCCCTCGAAACATTTTTCAAGTCCCGCGGACTCATTTCTCTCTATTTTGCTATACGATGACTCGAAAGTCATGTCGATGTTTGTGTTTGGCTAATCTTCACTCCTCCGCGTCCGACTCATTACGATCAAAGGCAGAGCCGCACTCTACCTGTCTATGAAATGTGGTTTCTTTTCAAGTGCAGTTAATTGCCAAAAGTGGTGCAATTTGATCGTTGACGTGGTTGATTGCGATCAACGATATACGGCAATTTATTACATATTGTGGGCTTCGGCCACTTGGCGCATTTAATAGAGCCTGTCGTAAGTCATTGGTCGTTTTTCGTGGTAACTAACAGTTTATACTCGAGTAACCCGAGTATCACAGGAACAACCAGTCATTGCTCGGGTTCAAGTCGTGTTTGAACCCTAGTAACCCACGTTCTAGTAGTCCTCGTGTTATTCGTGTGGCTACCCGGGAGTTACAACGAAAAACGCCCATTAATAATACCGTACTTCCTAGTTAGGCAGAGATGACTGGTCGTGACAAAAGGATTTGCTCTACTGAATTTCCAATCAGTGCAGCATTAAATCGGCCTGCAAATTCAGTTCAGGACCTGAAATATTTGTCCTCGACAGTTATAATATATTGAAATAGTAAACCCATATCAAGTTGCAGGAGTCTGCAAGTTGATCAGCGTTTACACTGGACACACATGCAGAAATACACGTTTTGTTGCATCGCAACATTTTACGATTCAGGACTGATTCCCGATTTTTTATGGGCGCCGTACAACAACATCGTTTGAGCTGGGCACATACTATTGTTTCGAGTGACGTCACAACCACCTGCGACATTAATTATGTGCGCCACTATTTATAGTAAATACTAGATATTTATAGTAAATACTAGAGCTTTTCTCCTTTGATAAGACAGTTTTGTAAATACCTTTAAATACAGTTTATTTAATTTCACATGATACCTTTAATTTGTGAATAAATAGTCATCTAAAACATGGATACACTCTATTATGCTTCATTATTTCCTAAATCCGACGGGTACAGTAGTCGACAAATATGCCAAAATCACAAGATGCGATGGCTCGAAAGATGCGATCACTCGAACAAAATATGCAGGCTCGTGGCATTTCGAGCCATCGCGATTTCACTGTAGTAAGTGTTAGGGTTAGAGCAATACATCAGGACGAAATTGTGATGGAAACATTAATATTTATTTCTGAGATTATGAGCGTAAAGGCAAATATGTACCAATTTGTTAGCTTCGGCACATACTTATGTCGTTTTCGCGAAGAATCGATTACCGTGTCAGTAAAGATGGTAAATATGGAAATTTATTCTTCGCAAAAACAACAGAAGTTTGGGCCAAAGTACCGAGACCACAAGATGTAGCTCAACAAGACGCGTTTAATGCGCCATATTTCATCAACATCCGTTACATAATAAGGACAATATAAAAGAATACGTACCTTGAATCGGAGTTGCTTCTGGAAGTTTCAGTAATTATTGTTGTTGTAACCACGTGATCATGCACCTTGAACTAGAGCAAGTGAGCAGGGGCTCCCAGATACTCCCGGCCACAGCCTAGACCGACAAACCAAAACACAAGTGTGTTACAGACAGACGCAGACGGAAAGGCTAAAACTATATACACACTCGACATAGTCTGTAATGCCGGGGGTATAATAATGACTATACAACCGGAATACATACTCAGATATATGAACAAAGACGTTTGGGTTTTCTTCTTCCTCAGGTATTATGAATCCATGTCCCTTATTTCTACAAAACTCCTTCACTTGTCCCTTAAGTGTCGGGCCCTGAGATGCACGTTCAGACCTGCAAGATAAACAGGGACATGCATGACACATCTTACATGTACATGTATTTGGCATATAGCATAGGAGGAATTATGGATATCATGTATATCATGGACACTACATTTTGACTGTATTATCGTGGACACTAGAGTTTGACGTACTATCGTGGACACTTAAGAGTTTGACCATACTATCATGGACACCAGAGTTTGACCACCTTATCATGGACACCAGAGTTTGACCACCATATCATGGACACTAGAGTTTGACCGTACCACCATGGACACTAGAGTTTGACTGTACATTCGTGGACACTAGAGTTTGACTGTACTTTCGT
Source organism: Conchocele bisecta (assembly GCA_029237695.1). Taxonomy (NCBI): domain Eukaryota; kingdom Metazoa; phylum Mollusca; class Bivalvia; order Lucinida; family Thyasiridae; genus Conchocele; species Conchocele bisecta. The sequence continues at coordinate 131,922 of CM055267.1, forward strand.
GGACACTAGAGTTTGACTGTACTTTCGTGGACACTAGAGTTTGACTGTACTTTCGTGGACACTAGAGTATGACTGTACTATCGTGGACACTAGAGTTTGACTGTACTTTCGTGGACACTAGAGTTTGACCGTACCACCATGGACACTAGAGTTTGACTGTACTTTCGTGGACACTAGAATTTGACTGTACTATCATGGACACTAGAGTTTGACTGTACCATCATGGACACTAGAATTTGACTGTACTATCATAGACACTAGAGTTTGACCGTACCATCATGGACACTAGAGTTTGACTTACTTTCATGGACACTAGAGTTTGACTTACTTTCATGGACACTAGAGTTTGACTTACTTTCATTGACACTAGAGTTTCACCATACTATCATGGACACTAAAATTTGACTGTACCATCATGGACACTAGAGTTTGACTTACTTTCATTGACCATACTAACATGGACACTAGTGTTTGACCATACTATCGTGGACAATAGTGTTTGACTGTACTATAGTGGACACTACAGTTTGACCGTACTATCGTGGACACTACAGTTTGACTTACTATCGTGGACACAAGTGTTTGACCGTACTATCGTGGAGACTACAGTTTGACTCTACTATCGTGGATCGTAGATACTAGAATTTGACCATACTATTGTGGACAATTGACCATATTATCGTGGACATTAAACTTTGACCATAAACTGTATTATCGTGGACACTAGACCTTTGCGTTTTACCGTACTATAGTGAACACGTAGACTCTGACCATACAATAGTGGGCACTAGAGTTTGACAATATTATCGTTGACACTAGAGTTTGACTGTATGTTCTGGGACACTTGAGTTTGACTGTCCGTTCTGGGAGACTTGAGTTTGACTACGTTATGGGACACTAGAGTTTGACTGTACATTCAGGGACACTAGAGTTTGACTGTACGTTCTGTGACACTCGAGTTTGACTGTACGTAATGGGACACTAGAGTTTGACTGTACATTCTGGGACACTTGAGTTTGACTGTACGTTCTGGGACACTAGAGTTTGACTGTACATTCTGGGACACTTGAGTTTGACTACGTTCTGGGACACTTGAGTTTGACTATGTTATGGGACACTAGAGTTTGACTGTACGTTCTGGGACACTTGAGTTTGACTGTACGCCTGGGAAACTAGAGTTTGACTGTACTTTCAGGGACACTCTGTACGCCTGGGAAACTAGAGTTTGACTGTACTTTCAGGGACACTAGAGTTTGACTGAACGTTCTGGAACACTAGAGTTTGACTGTACGTTCTGGGACACTACAGTTTGACTATGTTCTGGCCCACTACAGTTTGACTATGTTCTGGGACACTACAGTTTGACTATACGTCTGGGACACTAGAGTTTGACTGTACATTCTGGGACACTTGCATTTGACTGTACATTCTACATTCTGGGACACTACAGTTTGACTGTACATACTGGGACACTTGAGTTTGACAGTACGTTCTGGGACACTAGAGTTTGACTGTACGTTATGGGACACTAGAGTTTGACTGTACATTCTGGGACACTAGAGCATGATTGTACATTCTGGGACACTTGATTTTGACTATACGTCTGGGACACTAGTTTGACTACGTCTGGGTCACTAGAGTTTGGCTGTACGTTCTGGGACACTAGAGCTTAACTGTACATTCTGGGACACTTAAGTTTGACTGTACATTCTGGGACACTTGAGTTTGACTACGTTCTGGGACACTTGAGTTTGACTGTACGTTCTGGGACACTACAGTTTGACTACGTTCTGGGACACTTGAGTTTGACTGTATGTTATGGGACACTAAAGTTTGACTGTACGTCTGGGAAACTAGAGTTTGACTACTTTCAGGGACACTAGAGTTTGACTGAACGTTCTGGAAGACTAGAGTTTGACTGTACGTTCTGGGACTACACTACGTTCTGGGACACTAGAGTTTGACTGTACGTTCTGGGACACTAGAGTTTGACTGTACGTTCTGGGACACTAGAGTTTGACTGTACGTTCTGGGACACTACAGTTTGACTGTACGTTCTGGGACACTTGAGTTTGACTGTACATTCTGGGACACTAGAGTTTGACTACGTTCTGGGATACCAGAGTTTGACTATGTTCTGGGACACTAGAGTTTGACTACGTTCTGGGACACTATAGTTTGACTGTACATTCTGGGACACTAGAGTTTGATGGTATGTTCTGGGACACTAGAGTTTGTCTGTACTTTCTGGGACACTTAAGTTTGTCTCTATGTTCTGGGACACTAGAGTTTGACTGTACGTCTGGGAAACTAGAGTTTGACTGTACTTTCTGGGACACTTCAGTTTGACTCCATGTTCTGGGACACAAGAGTTTGACTGAACGTTCTGGGACACTAGAGTTTGACTGTACGTTCTGGGACACTACAGTTTGACTACGTTCTGGGACACTTCAGTTTGACTGTACGTTATGAGACACTAGAGTTTGACTACGTTCTGGGACACTAGAGTTTGGCTGTACGTTCTGGGACACTTGAGTTTGACTGAATGTTCTGGGACACTAGAGTTTGACTACGTTCTGGGACACTAGAGTATGACTGTACGTCTGGGAAACTAGAATTATACTGTACTTTCTGGGACACTTGAGTTTGACTGTACGATCTGGGACACTTGAGTTTGACTGTACGTTCTGGGACACTTGAGTTTGACTGTACGTTATGGGACACTTGAGTTTGACTGTACGTTCTAGGACACTAGAGTTTGACTGTACTTTCTGGGACACTTGAGTTTGACTCTATGTTCTGGGACACTAGAGTTTGACTGTATGTTCTGGGACATTAGAGTTTGACTACGTTCTGGGACACTAGAGTTTGACTACGTTCTGGGACACTAGTTTGACTGTACATTCTGGGACACTAGAGCTTGACTGTACATTCTGGGACACTTGAGCTTGACTGTACTTTCTGGGACTCGTGAGTTTGACTATACGTCTGGGACACTAGAGTTTGACTATACGTCTGGGACACTAGAGTTTGACTGTCCATTCTGGGACACTAGAGCTTGACTATACGTCTGGTACACTAGAGTTTGACTATACGTCTGGGACACTAGAGTTTGACTGTACGTTCTGGGACACTAGAGTTTGACTGTACATTCTGGGACACTAGAGCTTGACTTTACGTCTGGGACACTAGAGTTTGACTATACGTCTGGGACACTAGAGTTTGACTGTACGTTCTGGGACACTAGAGTTTAACTGTACATTCTGGGACACTAGAGCTTGACTATACGTCTGGGACACTAGAGTTGACTATACGTCTAGGACACTAAGAGTTTGACTATACGTCTGGGACACTAGAGTTTGACTGTACGTTCTGGGAAACTAGAGTTTGACTGTACGTCTGGGACACTAGAGTTTGTCTATACGTCTGGGACACTAGAGTTTGACTGTACGTTCTGGGACACTAGAGTTTGACTGTACGTCTGGGACACTAGAGTTTGTCTGTACTTTCTGGGACACTTGAGTTTGTCTCCATGTTCTGGGACACTAGAGTTTGACTGTACGTTCTGGGACACTAGAGTTTGACTGTACGTTCTGGGACACTACAGTTTCACTGTACGTTCTGGGACACAAGAGTTTGACTACGTTCTGGGACACTAGAGTTTGACTGTACGTTCTGGGACACTTGTGTTTGACTGTACGTTCTGGGACACATCAGGAGTTTGACTGTAATTTCTGGGACACATGAGTTTGACTCTATGTTCTGGGACACTAGAGTTTGACCGTACATTCTGGGACACTTGAGTTTGACTGTACGTTCTGGGACACTTGAGTTTGACTGTACGTTCTGGGACACTTCAGTTTGACTGTACGTTATGGGACACTTCAGTTTGACTGTACGTTATGGGACACTAGAGTTTGGCTGTACGTTCTGGGACACTTGAGTTTGACTGAATGTTCTGGGACACTAGAGTTTGACTACGTTCTGGGACACTAGAGTTTGACTGTACATGTACGTCTGGGAAACTAGAGTTATACTGTACTTTCTGGGACACTTGAGTTTGACTGTACGTTCTGGGACACTTGAGTTTGACTGTACGTTCTGGGACACTTGAGTTTCACTGTACGTTATGGGACACTAGAGTTTGACTGTACGTTATGGGACACTTGAGTTTGACTGTACGTTCTGGGGGGACACTTGAGTTTCACTGTAAACGTTAAGGGACACTAGAGTTTTGATACGTTCAAGGGAAACTGAGTTACTGACGTTTGCACTATAGTTTGGAACTACGTTCTGGGGACACTAGAGTTTGACTGTTTACTTTCTGTGACACTCGAGTTTTCGATTCTATGGGTTTGGGACACTAGAGTTTGACTGTACTTTCTGGGACACTAGAGTTTTTTTTTTTTGTCGTACTTTTGGGACAATTGAGTTTTTTTTTTTTTTTGTCTCCATGTTCTGGGACACTAGAGTTTGACTGTACGTCTGGGACACTAGAGTTTGTCTGTACGTTTCTGGGACAACTTGCAGTTTGACTGTCGTTTGGGGCCACTTGTTGTTTGGACTGGGTACGTTTGGGACAATAGTTTTGATTCGTTTCTGGGATTACTAGAGTTTGACTAAGTTCTGGGACACTAGAGTTTGATGTACGTTCTGGGACACTATAGTTTGACTGTACGTTCTGTGACATTTGCTACGTTTCTGGGGACTCTGGGAGTACGTTCTGGGGACACTTAGAGTTTGACTGTCGTTCTGGACAATGAGTATGGATAGTTTCTGGGATACTGAGTTTGGACTACGACTTTGGGGACAATAGAGTTTGACTACGTTTCTGGGACACTATTGTTTGACTGTACGTTTCTGACACTCTTAAGTTTGACTGTACGTTCTGGGACATTTAGAGTGTCTGGGTATCTGACATCTAAGTTTGTTCTGTATGTTAATGACACTGAGTTTGACTGTACGTTTGGGAAAATAGAGTTTGACTGTACGTTCTGGGACACTAGAGTTTGTCTGTACTTTCTGGGACACTTCAGTTTGTCTGTATGTTCTGGGACACTAGAGTTTGACTGTACGTCTGGGACACTAGAGTTTGACTGTACGTCTGGGACACTAGAGTTTGTCTGTACTTTCTGGGACACTTGAGTTTGTCTCCATGTTCTGGGACACTAGAGTTTGACTGTACGTTCTGGGACACTAGAGTTTGACTGTACGTTCTGGGACACATCAGTTTGACAGTACGTTATGGGACACTAGAGTTTGACTACGTTCTGGGACACTTGAGTTTGACTGTACGTCTGGGAAACTAGAGTTTGACTGTACTTTCTGGGACACATGAGTTTGACTCTATGTTCTGGGACACTAGAGTTTGACTGTACATTCAGGGACACTAGAGTTTGACTGTACGTTCTGTGACACTCGAGTTTGACTGTACGTTATGGGACACTAGAGTTTGACTGTACATTCTGGGACACTTGAGTTTGACTGTACGTTCTGAGACACTAGAGTTTGACTTTAAGTTGTGTGAGACTAGAGTTTGACCGTACGTTCTGGGACACTAGAGTTTGACTACGTTCTGGGATACTAGAGTTTGACTACGTTCTGGGACACTAGAGTTTGACTACGTTCTGGGACACTATAGTTTGACTGTACATTCTGGGACACTAAAGTTTGACTGTACGTTCTGGGACACTAGAGTTTGTCTGTACTTTCTGGGACACTTAAGTTTGTCTCTATGTTCTGGGACACTAGAGTTTGACTGTACGTCTGGGACACTAGAGTTTGACTGTATGTCTGGGACACTAGAGTTTGTCTGTACTTTCTGGGACACTTGAGTTTGTCTCCATGTGTACGTTATGGGACACTAGAGTTTGACTACGTTCTGGGACACTAGAGTTTGGCTGTACGTTCTGGGACACTTGAGTTTGACTGAATGTTCTGGGACACTAGAGTTTGACTACGTTCTAGGACACTAGAGTTTGACTGTACATGTACGTCTGGGAAACTAGAGTTATACTGTACTTTCTGGGACACTTGAGTTTGACTGTACGTTCTGGGACACTTGAGTTTCACTGTACGTTATGGGACACTAGAGTTTGACTGTACGTTATGGGACACTTGAGTTTGACTGTACATTCTGGGACACTTGAGTTTCACTGTACGTTAAGGGACACTACAGTTTGACTACGTTCTGGGACACTTGAGTTTGACTGAACGTTCTGGGGCACTATAGTTTGACTACGTTCTGGGACACTAGAGTTTGTCTGTACTTTCTGTGACACTTGAGTTTGACTATGTTCTGGGACACTAGAGTTTGACTGTACGTCTGGGACACTAGAGTTTGTCAGTACTTTCTGGGACACTTGAGTTTGTCTCCATGTTCTGGGACACTAGAGTTTGACTGTACGTTCTGGGACACTAGAGTTTGACTGTACGTTCTGGGACACTACAGTGTGACTGTACGTTCTGGGACACAAGAGTTTGACTACGTTCTGGGACACTAGAGTTTGACTGTACATTCAGGGACACTAGAGTTTGACTGTACGTTCTGTGACACTCGAGTTTGACTGTACGTTATGGGACACTAGAGTTTGACTGTACATTCTGGGACACTTGAGTTTGACTGTACGTTCTGAGACACTAGAGTTTGACTTTAAGTTGTGTGAGACTAGAGTTTGACCGTACGTTCTGGGACACTAGAGTTTGACTACGTTCTGGGATACTAGAGTTTGACTACGTTCTGGGACACTAGAGTTTGACTACGTTCTGGGACACTATAGTTTGACTGTACGTTCTGGGACACTAAAGTTTGACTGTACGTTCTGGGACACTAGAGTTTGTCTGTACTTTCTGGGACACTTCAGTTTGACTGTACGTTATGGGACACTAGAGTTTGACTGTACGTTCTGGGACACTTGAGTTTGATTGTACGTCTGGGAAACTAGAGTTTGACTGTACGTTCTGGGACACTAGAGTTTGACTGTACATTCTGGAACACTAGAGTTTGACTGTACATTCTGGGACACTTGAGTTTGACTGTACGTTCTGGGACACTTGAGTTTGACTGTACGTTCTGGGACACTTCAGTTTGACTAAGTTCTGGGACACTTCACTTTGTCTGTACGTTAAGGGACAATATAGTTTGACTTTACGTTCTGGGACACTTGAGTTTGACTACGTTCTTGGACACTTGAGTTTGACTGTACGTTCTGGGACACTAGAGTTTGGCTGTACGTTCTGGGACACTTGAGTTTGATTGTACGTCTGGGAAACTAGAGTTTGACTGTACGTTCTGGGACACTAGAGTTTGACTGTACATTCTGGGACACTACAGTTTGACTGTACATTCTGGGACACTTGAGTTTGACTGTACGTTCTGGGACAATTGAGTTTGACTGTACGTTCTGGGACACTAGAGTTTGACTGTACATTCTGGGACACTTGAGTTTGACTGTACATTCTGGGACACTTGAGTATGACTGTACGTTCTGGGACACTTCAGTTTGACTAAGTTCTGGGACACTTCACTTTGACTGTACGTTATGGGACAATATAGTTTGACTGTACATTCTGGGACACTTGAGTTTGACTACGTTCTTGGACACTTGAGTTTGACTGTACGTTCTGGCACACTAGAGTTTGGCTGTACGTTCTGAGACACTACAGTTTGACTGTACGTTCTGAGACACTACAGTTTGACTGTACGTTCTGGGACACTATAGTTTGACTGTACGTTCTGGGACACTTGAGTTTGACTGTACGTCTGGGACACACTAGAGTTTGACTGTACTTTCCATGGGCGTAGATAATGGTGCGACTGGTGCGACATACCAATAATTCAAAATAGGTCAAAATGTCCCACCAATAATTTCTGCCAAAACCCGTTTTTGACGATATGTCGCACCAATATTTTAGCCGGGAATTATTTGATTGTTCAGAATTGTATATTTCATATTATAGAAAACAGGCAGGTAGATTTGGAAACAAAAGTAACCGTTGTATACACCGTTCCCCGAATTCCAGATATTCATATGACCACCGTCACTTACATGTACACTTGATGATTTGGACTTCGGTTTAACCCTGCCTACCAGACTGATCATTGTTATGCACACGCTTTGCATCCGCTTACATGACACAGACGAAACCGAAAGTAAACAGACGCTACATGTTTTAAATTATCAAGTTATCATGGGTGTCTTCGGTCGTTTAGAGCAGCTGATCGTCAGCAAAAATGCAGAGCAAATAAAGTATATGTTCCAGAATCGGCAGGATAAGCTAATGAAAGCTGTCACTGCGAAAAATTTGACATTCGACGGTTCTAAACTTGAGGTGGACCAGTTGTCGGACGTGCTACTACCGTCATAAAATGAACACTTATCTGCATTCAAAGCAAAGGGAGACGGGAATTGTTTGTACAACGCCGCTTCTCTATGTGCTGTTGGTGAGAATCCATTCTACGTTTGCAAACAGTGTTGATCCAGTTTCAGCCTGGCTGTTCGAAACGAGACGTCGTATCCGGGACTGGTTTGAATTTGAGTAATGAAGAGTCCGTATGCATATGCCCGATTTTTCATACTGGATATTCGACTTTTTGTGTTTTTACTGATATTTTTAAACCAAAACATCCTCTAAAAATGTTACAATTATAGCAATATAATATGAAAATATCAACATTATAAACTAAAGCAAACTATGCCCGATTTTTTTCATGATGTTTCACCAATATCTTTTAAACCCCAAAAAGCCTCCAAAAAGTGAAAATATCTACATTATAAGGCAAACCTATGCCCAATTTTTTCATGACATTGGACTTTAATTATTTCCACAATATTTTGAACCCCAAAAAGCCTACAAAAACTGAAAATAGCTACATTATAAGGCAAACCTATGCCCGATTTTTCATTATATTGTACTTTAATTATTTCACCATCATTTTTTAAACCCAAAAAGCCTAAGTGAAAATACTAAAGCAACATTATAAGACAACCTATGCCCGATTTTTCATGATATCTGACAATATTTTTTAACCCAAAAAGCCTCCAAATTAGTGAAAATAGCAATATTATAAGGCAAACATATTCCAGATTTGTATATACTGCTACTTTCAGGAAAAAAAATGTCTACTGTCTGTTCCAAGTCATTTTGCCGGTGCATTTTGGCCAAATATTACGTACTAAAAATATGACAATTTAAAAAAAATACATGTAATACAAAAAACATATTCTCCAAAATGTTAGTTTAAAAGAAATTCGATCAAATATTGATTTTAGGGGCAAACAACGATTCTCTATGGGAGTTCAACATGGGATCTATAAATAGATTTTCTTCCATAAGTTTCGTTTTACTGGACCGATTTTCACGAGCTATCTTGCCAGGTTTCGACATCAATTTCTTAAAAAAGGCTGATCCTTTTCCACGGCCCCAGAGAAATCAATTTTTTTCCATAAAATCAACATTTGATCGAATTTCATGCAATATTTTTGATACACACATTTTTGACACACTCTGACACACACACATTGGGACTTGGCTATTACTGTCTTCTTATCTTCACATGATTATGTGCCCACGGTCAACAAAATGTGCATGAATCTTAACACGTTTGCCACCTTCCTAGTTCAAGATCACCATGCACAATCTTACATGTTACTGGCATACACTGTTCGTTATTCAGTCAGCAAATTGTTATTATCGCCACTACATATATGAAAACAACCTAATTGTGTGAGTGTAAAGACTGACTTGGAAATATACGTACACCTGGCCACCAAACGTTTTATTAAGGTCCCTTGCCCATCGGCAGCCCATAATTACTACGGTATTGCATATGTTCACATAAATGGTGGATTCGCCACCGTGACTCGGTAGGTCTACCAGTTGTTACTTATACATCCACCAATTAGTGTCATAATTATCATTATGATAGCATGACTATTAGTAACGGAGAAATATCGACAATGACACTGTGAAGTCGGCATATGTGTATCATGTAGTAGGTCTATGTGCCGAGTGCATTGTGTCGTTGTCGACAGGCCAGATCTAGACTCGCCAGCTATGTCGCACCAATATGAAATTGATAGCTATGCCCCTGCTTTCTGGGACACTTGAGTTTGACTCTACGTTCTGGGACACTAGAGTTTGGCTGTACGTTCTGGGACACTTGAGTTTGACTGAACGTTGTGGGGCACAGGAGTTTGACTACGTTCTGGGACACTTGAGTTTGACTGTACGTTCTGGGACACTAGAGTTTGGCTGTACGTTCTGGGACACTTGAGTTTGACTGAACGTTGTGGGGAACAGGAGTTTGACTACGTTCTGGGACACTTGAGTTTGACTGTACGTTCTGGTGTTTGACTGTACTTTCTGGGACACTTTGAGTTTGACTCCATGTTCTGGGAAATTAAAGCTTGACTGTACGTTCTGGGACACTACAGTTTGACTATACGTCTGGGACACTAGAGTTTGACTGTACGTTCTGGGACACTTGAGTTTGACTGAACGTTCAGGGGCACTAGAGTTTGACTACGTTCTGGGACACTTGAGTGTGACTGTACGTTCTGTGACACTAGAGTTTGACTGAACGTTCAGGGGCACTAGAGTTTGACTACGTTCTGGGACACTTGAGTGTGACTGTACGTTCTGTGACACTAGAGTTTGACTGTACGTTCTGGGACACTAGAGTTTGACTATACGTTCTGTGACACTAGAGTTTGACTGTACATTCTGGGACACTAGAGCTTGACTATACGTCTGGGACACTAGAGTTTGACTATACGTCTTGACTGTACGTTCTGGGACACTAGAGCTTGACTGAACATTCTGGGACACTTGAGTTTGACTGTACGTTCTGGGACACTTGAGTTTGACTACGTTATGGGACACTACAGTTTGACTGCACATTCTGGGACACTTGAGTTTGACTACGTTCTTGGACACTATAGTTTGACTGTATGTTCTGGGACACTTGAGTTTGACTGTACGTTTTGGGACACTTGAGTTTGACTGTACGTTCTGAGAAACTTCAGTTTGACTGTAAGTTCTGGGACACTTCAGTTTGACTGTACATTATGGGACAATAGAGTTTGACTGTACGTTCTGGGACACTTCAGTTTGACTACATTCTTGGACACTGAGTTTGACTGTACGTTCTGGCACACTAGAGTTTGGCTGTACGTTCTGAGACACTACAGTTTGACTGTACGTTCTGGGACACTATAGTTTGACTGTACGTTCTGGGACACTTGATTTTGACTGTACGTCTGGGACACTAGAGTTTGACTGTACTTTCTGGGACACTTGAGTTTGACTCTTATGTTCTGGGACACTAGAGTTTAACTGTATGATCTCGGACACCATAGTTTGACTACGTTCTGGGACACTTCTGGGCACTAGAGTTTGACTATGTTCTGGGACACTTGAGTTTGACTGTACTTTCTGGGACACTTTGAGTTTGACTCCATGTTCTGGGAAATTAAAGCTTGACTGTACGTTCTGGGACACTACAGTTTGACTATACGTCTGGGACACTAGAGTTTGACTGTACGTTCTGGGACACTTGAGTTTGACTGAACGTTCAGGGGCACTAGAGTTTGACTACGTTCTGGGACACTTGAGTGTGACTGTACGTTCTGTGACACTAGAGTTTGACTGTACGTTCTGGGACACTAGAGTTTGACTATACGTTCTGTGACACTAGAGTTTGACTGTACATTCTGGGACACTAGAGCTTGACTATACGTCTGGGACACTAGAGTTTGACTATACGTCTTGACTGTACGTTCTGGGACACTAGAGCTTGACTGAACATTCTGGGACACTTGAGTTTGACTGTACGTTCTGGGACACTTGAGTTTGACTACGTTATGGGACACTACAGTTTGACTGCACATTCTGGGACACTTGAGTTTGACTACGTTCTTGGACACTATAGTTTGACTGTATGTTCTGGGACACTTGAGTTTGACTGTACGTTTTGGGACACTTGAGTTTGACTGTACGTTCTGAGAAACTTCAGTTTGACTGTAAGTTCTGGGACACTTCAGTTTGACTACATTATGGGACAGTAGAGTTTGACTGTACGTTCTGGGACACTTCAGTTTGACTACATTCTTGGACACTGAGTTTGACTGTACGTTCTGGCACACTAGAGTTTGGCTGTACGTTCTGAGACACTACAGTTTGACTGTACGTTCTGGGACACTATAGTTTGACTGTACGTTCTGGGACACTTGATTTTGACTGTACGTCTGGGACACTAGAGTTTGACTGTACTTTCTGGGACACTTGAGTTTGACTCTTATGTTCTGGGACACTAGAGTTTAACTGTATGATCTCGGACACCATAGTTTGACTACGTTCTGGGACACTTCTGGGCACTAGAGTTTGACTATGTTCTGGGACACTTGAGTTTGACTGTACTTTCTGGGACACTTGAGTTTGACTCTATGTTCTGGGACACTAGAGTTTGACTGTACGTTCTGGGACACTTCAGTTTGACTGTACGTTATGGGACAATAGAGTTTGACTATACGTCTGGGACACTAGAGTTTGACTATACGTCTGGGACACTAGAGTTTGACTGTACATTCTGGGACACATGAGTTTGACTGTACGTTTTGGGACACTTGAGTTTAACTACGTTCTGGGAAACTTCAGTTTGACAAGTTCTGGGACACTTCAGTTTGACTGTACGTTGTAGGACAATAAAGTTTGACTGTACGTTCTGGGACACTTGAGTTTGACTACGTTCTTGGACACTTCAGTTTGACTGTACGTTATGGGACAATAAAGTTTGACTGTACTTTCTGGGACACTTGAATTTGACTATATTCTCGGACACTAGAGTTTGACTGTACGTTCTCGGACACCAGAGTTTGACTATGTTCTGGGACACTTGAGTTTGACTGTACGTTCTGGGACACTAGAGTTTGGCTGTACGTTCTGGGACACTTGAGTTTGACTGTACGTTCTGGGGCACTAGAGTTTGACTGTACTTTCTGGGACACTTGAGTTTGACTATGTTCTGGGACACTAGAGTTTGACTGTACGTTCTGGGACACTAGAGTTTGACTATACGTCTGGGACACTAGAGTTTGACTACGTTCTGGGACACTAGAGTTTGACTGTACGTTCTGGGGCACTAGAGTTTGACTATACGTCTGGGACACTAGAGTTTGACTGTAGATTCTGGGACACTAGAGCTAGACTGTCCATTCTGGGACACGTGAGTTTGACTATACGTCTGGGACACTAGAGTTTGACTATACGTCTGGGACACTAGAGTTTGACTGTACATTCTGTGACGCTAGAGCTAGACTGTACATTCTGGGACACTTGAGTTTGACTGTACGTTCTGGGACACTTGAGTTTGACTATGTTCTGGGCCACTTGAGTTTGACTGTACGTTCTGGGACACTTGAGTTTGACTACGTTATGGGAAACTAGTTTGACTGTACATTCTGGGACACTTGAGTTTGACTGTACGTTCTGGGACACAAGAGTTTGGCTGTACATTCTGGGACACTACAGTTTGACTGTACGTTCTGGGACACTAGAGTTTGACTGTACTTTCTGGGACACATGTGTTTGACTCTATGTTCTGGGACACTAGAGTTTGACTGCACATTCTGGGGCACTTGAGTTTGACTGTACGTTCTGGGACACTACAGTTTGACTGTACGTTCTGGGACACTAGAGTTTGACTGTACTTTCTGGGACACTTGAGTTTGACTATGTTCTGGGACACTAGAGTTTGACTACAAATCTGGGACACTAGAGTTTTACTATACGTCTGGGACACTAGAGTTTGACTGTACATTCTGGGACACTTGAGTTTGACTGTATGTTCTGGGGCACTAGAGTTTGACTATACGTCTGGGATAGAGTTTGAATGTAGTTCTGGGACATGTTTGACTATACGTCTGGGACACTAGAGTTTGAATGTACGTTCTGGGACACTAGAGTTTGACTATACGTCTGGGATACTAGAGTTTGACTGTACGTTCTGGGACACTACAGCTTGACTGTACATTCTGGGACACTTGAGTTTGACAGTACGTTCTGGGACACTTGAGTTTGATTACGTTCTGGGACACTGGAGTTTGACTACGTTATGGGACACTAGAGTTTGTCTGTACTTTTCTGGGACAAAACTAGAGGTTTGACTAAATTACGACTGGGACACTAGAGTTTGACTACGTTCTGGGACACTAGAGTTTGACTGTACGTTCTGGGGCACTAGAGTTTCACTGTACGTTCTGGGACACTAGAGTTTGACTATACGTATGGGACACTAGAGTTTAACTACGTTCTGGGACACTAGAGTTTGACTGTACGTTCTGGGGCACTAGAGTGTGACTATACGTCTGGGACACTAGAGTTTGACTGTACATTCTGGGACACTAGAGCTAGACTGTCCATTCTGGGACACGTGAGTTTGACTATACGTCTGGGACACTATAGAGTTTAACTATACGTCTGGGACACTAGAGTTTGACTGTACTTTCTGGGACACTAGAGCTTGACTGTACATTCTGGGACACTTGAGTTTGACTACGTTCTGGGCCACTCGAGTTTGACTGTACATTCAGGGACACTTGAGTTTGACTACGTTATCGGACACTAGTTTCACTGTACATTCTGGGACACTTGAGTTTGACTGTACGTTCTGGGACACTTGAGTTTGACTACGTTCTGGGCCACTTGAATTTGACTGTACGTTCTGGGCCACTTGAGTTTGACTACGTTATCGGACACTAGTTTGACTGTACATTCTGGGACACTTGAGTTTGACTGTACGTTCTGGGACACAAGAGTTTGGCTGTACGTTCTGGGACACTACAGTTTGACTGTACGTTCTGGGACACTAGAGTTTGACTGTACTTTCTGGGACACATGTGTTTGACTCTATGTTCTGGGACACTTGAGTTTGACTGCACATTCTGGGACACTTGAGTTTGACTGTACGTTCTGGGACACTACAGTTTGACTGTACGTTCTGGGACACTAGAGTTTGACTGTACTTTCTGGGACACTTGAGTTTGACTATGTTCTGGGACACTAGAGTTTGACTACAAATCTGGGACACTAGAGTTTTACTATACGTCTGGGACACTAGAGTTTGACTGTACATTCTGGGACACTTGAGTTTGACTGTATGTTCTGGGGCACTAGAGTTTGACTATACGTCTGGGACACTAGAGTTTGAATGTACGTTCTGGGACACTAGAGTTTGACTATACGTCTGGGATACTAGAGTTTGACTGTACGTTCTGGGACACTACAGCTTGACTGTACATTCTGGGACACTTGAGTTTGACTGTACGTTCTGGGACACTTGAGTTTGACTACGTTGTGGGACACTGGAGTTTGACTACGTTATGGGACACTAGAGTTTGTCAGTACTTTCTGGGACACTAGAGTTTGACTACGTTCTGGGACACTAGAGTTTGACTGTACGTTCTGGGGCACTAGAGTTTGACTGTACGTTCTGGGACACTAGAGTTTGACTATACGTCTGGGACACTAGAGTTTGACTACGTTCTGGGACACTAGAGTTTGACTGTACGTTCTGGGGCACTAGAGTTTGACTATACGTCTGGGACACTAGAGTTTGACTGTACATTCTGGGACACTAGAGCTAGACTGTCCATTCTGGGACACGTGAGTTTGACTATACGTCTGGGACACTAGAGTTTGACTATACGTCTGGGACACTAGAGTTTGACTGTACGTTCTGGGACACTAGAGCTTGACTGTACATTCTGGGACACTTGAGTTTGACTACGTTCTGGGCCACTTGAGTTTGACTACGTTATGGGACACTAGTTTGACTGTACATTCTGGGACACTTGAGTTTGACTGTACATTCTGGGACACAAGAATTTGGCTGTACGTTCTGGGACACTACAGTTTGACTGTACGTTCTGGGACACTAGAGTTTGACTGTACTTTCTGGGACACATGTGTTTGACTCTATGTTCTGGGACACTAGAGTTTGACTGCACATTCTGGGACACTTGAGTTTGACTGTACGTTCAGGGACACTACAGTTTGACTGTACGTTCTGGGACACTAGAGTTTGACTGTACTTTCTGGGACACTTGAGTTTGTCTCTATGATCTGGGACACTAGAGTTTGACTGTACGTCAGGGAAACTAGAGTTTGACTGTACTTTCTGGGACACTGGAGTTTGACTCCATGATCTGGGACACTACAGTTTGACTACTTTCTGGGACACTAGAGTTTGACTGTACATTCTGGGACACTAGAGTTTGACTGTACATTCTGGGACACTTGAGTTTGACTGTACATTCTGGGACACTTGAGTTTGACTGTACGTTCTGGGACACTTGAGTTTGATTGTACATACTGTGACACTTGAGTTTGACTGTACGTTCTGGGACACTTCAGTTTCACTGTACGTTATGGGACACTAGAGTTTGACTGTACGTTCTGGGAAACTTGAGTTTGATTGTATGTCTGGGAAACTAGAGTTTGATTGTACGTTCTGGGACACTAGAGTTTGACTGTACATTCTGGGACACTTGAGTTTGACTGTACATTCTGGTACACTTCAGTTTGACTGTAAGTTCTGGGACACTTGAGTTTGACTGTACGGTCTGGGACACTTGAGTTTGACTTCGTTCTTGGACACTTGAGTTTGACTGTACGTTCTGGCACACTAGAGTTTGGCTGTACGTACTGGGACACTACAGTTTGACTGTACGTTCTGGGACACTATAGTTTGACTGTACGTTCTGGGACACTTGAGTTTGACTGTACACTGGGACACTAGAGTTTGACTGTACTTTCTGGGACACTTGAGTTTGACTATGTTCTGTGACACTAGAGTTTGACTGTACGTTCTCGGACATCAGAGTTTGACTACGTTCTGGGACACTAGAGTTTGATTGACTGTACGTTCTGGGACATTTGATGGACACTAGAGCTTGACTGTACGTTCTGGGACACTTGAGTTTGACTGTATGTTCTGTGACACTAGAGTTTGACTAAGGTTAGGGACACTAGAGTTTGACTGTACATCTGGGACACTAGAACTTGACTGTACATTCTGGGACACTTGAGTTTGACAATACGTTCTGGGACACTTGAGTTTGACTGTAAGTTCTGTGACACTAGAGTTTGACTGTACGTTCTGGGACACTAGAGTTTGACTGTACGTCTGGGACACAAGAGCTTGACTGTACATTCTGGTACACTTGAGTTTCACTGTACGTTCTGGGACACTAGAGTTTGACTGTACGTTCTGGAACATTTGAGTTTGACTGTACGTTCTGGGACACTAGAGTTTGACTGTACGTTCTGGAACACTTGAGTTTGACTGTACATTCTGGGACACTTGAGTTTGACTGTAGATTCTGTGACACTAGAGTTTGACTGTATGTTCTGGGACACTAGAGCTTGACTGTACATTCTGTGACACTTGAGTTTGACTGTACGTTCTGGGACACTAGAGTTTGACTGTACGTTCTGGGACACTTGAGTTTGACTGTACGTTCTGGGACACTTGAGTTTGACTGTACATTCTGGGACACTAGAGTTTGACTGTACGTTCTGGGACACTTGAGTTTGACTGTACGTTCTGGGACACTTGAGTTTGACTGTACGTTCTGGGACACTTGAGTTTGACTTTAAGTTGTGTGAGACTAGAGTTTGACCGTACGTTCTGGGACACTAGAGTTTGAATACGTTCTTGGACACTTGGATTTGACTGTACGTTCTGAGACACTGGAGTTTGACTGTACGTTCTGGGACACTTGAGTTGACTGTACGTTTTGGGACACTTGAGTTTTACCGTACTACATGTATTTGGGACATTACATCAGGATAATATTCAGTTCTTGCACTGTTAAATTCAGTTATTATTAGCCGATCTATTTATAGATCGGCTAATATATTGGTCATCCATCAAATTCTGAAAAAGTTTGTAGCAACCCTTTTCTCCGCTACTCGGTAATCTATGAACACAAATTTTGCTGTATCACTTCCAAATTGCATCAACCGATAAAGTTTGCATTTTTGGCAATTATCTCCGTTTAAAACTTTAAATATAGCCAAATAACACAATTTTGAATACGTAATGAGCTGAACGCCGGAAGAGATTGAACCCGGAAGTTGTTGTTGTTGAAGTCCATAGTTGGCTCTAATGGCCATATACGCCAACATACGCCGATTATTGGGCTAATTTAAAGCTTTTATTTATTAAACAGAACAAGTTTCAGCCACGTATAATCGCGTAAAATGTGTTTATTCGGCTAATTTATAATCGACCTCTGCTCAAAATCTCCTCCGACTAGCAACCCCAGCATCTCGGGTTTATCCCATTGGATCGCGTATGTGCTAGTTAATATTCACAAAATTTTCCACCAATCAAAACGAAGAATTGCTCTTCATAGCGAACTTTGATTTGTTTACGTATCAGGGATGGCAGGGATGCATCCAGCACGCGCGATTGCAGCAATCCCCCTTAATTATTGTCAATGCCGCAAATTATTGATTGTCTTGCGCCCGACATCGTGCAAAAAATCACGGATGGGCCCCTTTTTAAATGACCAGTGCGCATATTAAAAAAGGGTAATTGACTATTTAAACGCGCTGCGTAATTAAATCATTGGAAGGCGTGCAGCTCAATCGAGTTTGTGCAGCCGTTGAATGTAAGCTTCGAGTCGATTAAACAAGGGATAAACAAGTGACAATGCTCCATTAAGAAGTAATAAGCTAATGGCAAATCATATTACTTTCGGGTCGAGCTACTAAAGTGAGTGGTGTGGCACGGAAATATTGAGTTCTGATTTTGGGAATATTCCTCATCGTGGACCCGTTTAATGCGGGATAGTAGAACCCGTTGGCCCGGCCTTAAATGACCTTAGCTGTTGATAGGCCGTTAAACACCAATATTCACTTGCTCATTCATTCCCCCCCCCTCCCCGAGACTCAGTAACTACTAAAATGCGGACATATATTGAACCCTGATTTGATCGGCTAATAACATCATGCTCTGCATGACTTTTCATTTCTACTTATTGTGCACATATGAATTATGCTAAGGTATTACAGTATTTGTGGTGATTATACCCCCTGTGCGATAGCAAGGGGGCATATTGTGTTGCTCTTGAGGTCTTAATGTCTAGTTATATATATATTTGCCACGCTGAAAATGTCTTGACAAAGGTTTTAAAGCATTTCAAACAAGTTTGTCTTTGTGTCTCACCTGCAGCAAAACGGTTATCAGGCGTAACTCAATCGGTGAAAGAAATTAGGTCACTACTACAGTAGCATTTTTTCCAGGTACAGTGAAGTTAAATTTAGCATGAAATTTACTTGATTTTGCTATTTAGGACATCGAAAGCGGACATGCAAATGCTATAGGTATTATTTCAGTAATAATTTTTTTTTTAGTTTTCCATTCTTTTTTCAGGGTCATGTTAAGACATTCTGCCACACGGAAGCAGTCGCGCCTGCCGAGGCATTCAACAGTAATATGATCATGAGCATGAAAAAGGTCAAGGTCATGTTAATGGCAGCATGAGTGTGTTCCAAATGCTTACATGTATCAAGTGTCCAAATATTGAAGCAATCCATCATTTAATATTAAAGTTATATGATGAAGAGTTGACGCAAAACAAGAGTTGTCAGAAGACAAAGAAGCTCGCCTGTTGGCAGCCTTCACTCAAACTTGGCACAGTTGTATAACAAAATGAATATTATATAACTTGAACTTGGGTTAAGGGGTGTGCGGTGGACCTTGACATTGGGCTAAATTTGTGACTTTACCTTGGGGTAAGGGTTGGTTGGTGGGTCGTGGATTTGCTACAGCATGATAGAGGGTCATCTGAGAAATGCATGTATGAAATATCAAGGCGTTCCATGAAAGGAAACAGATGTTATAAGACATTTACCCCAATGTTAAGTTTATGAATGTGCTAAGTTTGTGACCTTGACCATGGGGTAAGGGGAGGGCAGTGGGTCATGGATTTGCTATAGCATGTATGAAATATCAAGGCGTTGCATGAAAGGAAACAGGATGTTATAAGACATTTACCCCAACGCTAAGTTTATGAACATGCTAAGCAGGGTTTCCGCTGGTGAAAAAAAATCTGATTTGGCAAAAAAAAAATATCTCTAGTTACAATTTTCCGACCCGGCAGCCATACCTGGATTTTCTATAACTCTACGTTTTCCAGTGAATAAATCAATAATCCCCAACACACGAGACACAACAAGCTTTCTTATCTAAACACTGTGTGTATTATACTGCGATTTACACGGGTCACGTGTAGCGGTGATGTCATGCTGTGATTTGATCCGTTAAATTACTGTAGCGTCACCGTGTACAGTGGTGTGGTAATCATGGTAAAATCTGCATGTTTGTGGCGATTTTAGTGAAAGCGTCCTAGACTGTATGAAAGTTTATATTTTAATCTGAAACTTACGCTATTTTTGTATTGATATTCATGTAAGAATTGGTAGTGTTCAAATAAACAATACAAACATCGTTTCATGATTTCTTTCTTGATGTATCCCATATCCTAAATAATTCATGAAGCAGAAGTATAATTATGGTGAACTCTTTTCGCCAATAAGACATGATGGGTAATTACCGATTAGCGACACTTGGGTCATGCTGTGATTTGATCGGTTAAATTTTATCCAATCAGATTCATTCAAGTCCGGATCTCCAGACTGTCAATACTGTGTTTATTTGGCTTTGTAAAACCACATGTTTACAATAGAAAACAGTGCTTAAACCTCATAAAAGGTCAATATCATCGATAAATATCGATGGATTTACAGAATACAGACTTTAATGCTGAATTTGTCTCTGCTCAATCCGGACTTCGGTCCCGAATTAGTTCGGACCCGACAAAAATTTAATTCTACCACAAATGTATGGAAGTGAAGTTGTAGTGAAACATGTTGAATGAAAGTTGAAAATAATGCTGTATTATGTCAAATGACATTTATTTAATTTTATTTCTCATCTTATCATGAATGATGGGTGAAAAAAAAAACAACATAATGATACCATGTTTTATTGTTCTTAGTAGATTATACACTGTACATGTATGTATATTTTTTTGTCAAAGCGTGCGCAAAAATATATATTCAAATTTAAATAATTTTCGCGCGTGCTTTACAAAATAAAGTGGCAATTTTTTTTTCTCCAGTGGAAACCCTGGCTAAGTTTGTGACCTTGACCTTGGGGTAAGGGTTGGGTAGTGGGTCATGGATTTGCTACAGCATGATAGAGGCTCATCTGAGGAATGCATGTATGAAATATCAAGGCGTTCCATGAAAGGAAACAGATGTTACAAGACATTTACCCAAACTTTAAGTTTATAAAAGTTTGTGACATTGACCTTAGGGTAAGTGGAGGGTGGTGGGTCATGAATTTGCTAGAGCACAATAGAGTATCATCACATGAATGCATGTATGAAATATCAAGATTTTCTATGAAAGGAAACAGATGTTATAAGACATTTACCCCAACGTTAAGTTTATGAATGTGATATGTTTGTGACCTTGGGGTAAGGGGTGGGTCATGGATTTGCTATAGCACAATAGAGTATCATCACATGAATGCATGTATGAAATATCAAGACTTTCTATGAAAGGAAACAGATGTTATAAGACATTTACCCCAACGTTAATTTTATGAATGTGATAAGTTTGTGACCTTGACCTTGGGAAAGGGGTGGGTCATGGATTTGCTATAGCACGAGCGAGTATCATCAGATGAATGCATGTATGAAATATGAAGGTGTTCACTGTAAATAAACAGAAGTTACACAGCATTTACCCCAACGTTAAGTTTATGAACATGATAAGTTTGTGACCTTGACCTTGGATTAAGCGTTGGGTGATGCATCATGGGTCTTGGATTTGCTACAGCATGATAGAGGGTCATCTGAGGAATGCATGTATGAAATATCAAGGTGTTCCATGAAAGGAAACGGATGTTATAAGACATTTACCCCAACGTTAAGTTTATGAATGTGCTAAGTTTATGACCTTGACCTTGGGGTAAGGGGTGGGCGGTGGGTCATGGATTTGCTATAGCACGATTGAGGATCATCAGATGAATGCATGTATGAAATATCAAGGCGTTCCATGAAAGGAAACAGATGTTATAAGACATTTACCCCAACATTAAGTTTATGAATGTGCTAAGCTTGTGACCTTGACCTTGGGGTAAGGGTTGGGTGGTATGGTAGTAGAGCCTTACAGGAATGCATGTGTGAAATATTAAGAATTTTAGATGAAGGAAATAGAAGTTATAACAATATTTCTCTGATGTTAAGTTTTGTAAAGAGACTAAGTATTTGACCTTGACCTTGGGATCAGCGGGGGTTGGACGGTCGTGGATTTGGTACAGCATGGTAGTAGAGCCTTACAGGAATGCATGTGTGAACTATTAAGCATTTTAGATGAAGGAAATAGAAGTTATAACAATATTTCTCTGATGTTAAGTTTAGTGACGGACGGACGGACAGATGGACGGACGGACAACCTGAAACCAATACAAATCTAAAATTAAATGTTGTTACCACATTTCATGCAAATCCGAGACACAAGGCTTTTAATGCAACTTATCTGAATATATATATAGTGTTCTGCCAAGGACGCGGAAAAATCGTCAATGGTGCAAGAAAAAAATTACCGATGGGCCAACGGGCGCATTAAATATTCGGTCAGAGTTCGCAGGTTGCGAAATTAAAAAAGTCCGAACTGTGTTAGGGGTGCTCATGAAATGTACCGGAAATGTAAAATTCGCATAGCAACAGCGCTTAGCTATACATCTATCGACGGTTTTAATTGGATGGTATATTTACATAAGTGATACAAGTATAAAGCGAACTATTTTTGTCCGTCAATCAGAAAAGCCGTTTGAAATGAGCGTATTGTCTGGGAGCCGATATATGCTAGAGAACTACAAATACATCATGATCATGTTTTAACGTTTATTTCCATGTTTTTTTCACAATCACAACATGCTGAAAATTTACATGAATTAATTATTGCAAGTCCATTGTCGGGCTCAGCAAAACACTATTTCAAACTATTAATTACTTTAATTGCTGATATTTAATAGTTCGAAGCAGTGTTTTTCTTCAAAATACCATGTGTGACCCCATCATTTTTGAAAATGTCCCCACTTTTTTTTACCCATGGGGTCATTGGCCCCATGTCTCCGATTTCTTGGCAGAACACTATATATATATGGCATGGGGGGCACGTACGCGGAGTATGTTCTGTTGCGGCGTGTGGGTACAGGACTGGGGATGAGGAACTTGTGACCAGTCGGTGACGAACCCGAGATAACGGCGTTGTTCGACGCCTGTGACTGGGGCAGATCGGACGACATTCTTCAACCAAATGGCAATCTGAAAACATACAACCACATACACATGTTTGCCATCTAAAACACTATCCATTCCAAATTTGCAAGAGTATGTGTTGAAGTGATCATATGGATATACCCCTCAAAAACAAACATAAAACAACAATTGCACCACGGAAGCGGTGTTGCGCCTGCTGAGGCATTTGACCGTAACACCATCAAAGTGCATGCTTTAAACACGAAACAGGTAAAAATGACTAAGTGTTTCCCCAACCTTCTGAAGGTACAAAAGGTGATGGTCATGTTAATGGTGGTACGAGTGAAGGCTGCCAACAGGCGAGCTTCGTTGTCTTCTGACAACTCGTGGAAACATATAGCCATTGCTTTGTGTCAAAAAGTTTGTACAAGTAACAGTAATACACTGCAGCTCCATTATAACGCGGTGGTCGGGGTCCAAGATTCCAAACCGCGATCGAATCCGACCGCGTTATAAAATTTCGGGATATGCACGGGTACTGGTACTGCACGGGTTACTGGTATCATTCGCATTTCGGTTACCAACTATTGCGGGAATTCCATTAGCAACGGACCCATATAAAATCATGTCATTTAACAAAAGTTAAAGTAATTATTAATAATGTCTATGACATA
The DNA here is from genome assembly GCA_029237695.1 of Conchocele bisecta. Lineage (NCBI taxonomy): Eukaryota > Metazoa > Mollusca > Bivalvia > Lucinida > Thyasiridae > Conchocele > Conchocele bisecta. The sequence continues at coordinate 155,938 of CM055267.1, forward strand.
CAAACTTGTATGTATTAATGTATTAAACATACGAGTTATTTATAAAATCATGCTTATTACGTTGTATAGTGCTCGCGATAGACAGACGCTTATTACAATGTATACTACTCGCGATCAACAGACGCTTAAACGGATTAATTGACAATAAATAATGCCTATGGTCACGTGTCCTGCCTATTCATGCGGTTGATACATGCATAATCTCAGGATGTGGGGTCAAGTGATCTATTGTTTACGCTGCAAGTCATATTGATGAATGAAGTGTATTACTTAATGGAGTGCTTCAATAATTGGACACTTGATACATGTAAGGATTTGGAACACTCAAACTTGGCACAGCGCATAAAAAACATGAATATTATATAACTTGACCTTGGGTTAAGGGGCGTGCGGTGGACTTTGACATTGGTGTCAGTGGGTTTGCTATAGCATAATATAGCATATTAAGATGAATGCATGTATGAAATATCAATGCGTTCCCTGAAAACAGCAGTAAAACAAAATTTAACCCAACGTTAAGTTTATGAACGCACTAAATTGGTGATTTTCTACAGCATGATAGCTATTCACATGAGGAATGCATGTATGAATGTGCTAAGTTTGTGACCTTGACCTTGGGGAAAGGGGTGGGGGTGGGTAGAGGATCATCAGATGAATGCATGTATGAAATATCAAAGTGTTCACTGTAAAGAAACAGAAGTTACACAATATTTACCCAACCGTTAAGTTGATGAACATGCTAAGTTTGTGACCTTGAGCTTGGGGTAACGGTTGGGTGGTGGGTTGTGGATTTGCTATAGCACGATAGAGTATCATCAGATGAATGCATATATGACATAGCAAGGCGTTCCATGAAAGGAAACAGATGTTATAAGACATTTACCCCAACGTTAAGTTTATGAATGTGCTAAGTTTGTGACCTTGACCTTGGGGAAAGGGGTACGGGGTGGGTCATGGATTTGCTATAGTACAATAGAGTATCATCAGATGAATGCATGTATGAAATATGAAGGTATTCCCTGTAAATAAACAGAAGTTTACACAACATTTACCCCAACGTTAAGTTTATGAATGTGCTAGGTTTGTGACCTTGACCTTGGGGTAAGGGTTGGGTGGTGAGTCGTAGATTTGCTACAGCATGATAGAGGGTCATCTGAGGAATGCATGTATGAACTAGAAATGTGGCCTGTCGGCACACGAATGCCCCCGCTGGCAGCCAAAGAAAACGAGGCATATTTGATTATAAGCGTTAAGGTTTTGAACGCACCAAGTCTGTGACCTTGACCCTGGGCTTAGTGGGGGCGGGACGAATGTGGATTTGTCACAGGGCGGTAGAGGACCATTGTAGCAATGCGTGTGTGAAATGTGAAGCAGATCCGAGCAAGGAAACACAAATTATAAGCCATTTAACTGAATGTTAAGGTTTCAAAAGCACCAAGTCTGTGACCTTGACCCATGTGCTTAGCGGGGGCAGGACGAATGTGGTTTTGATTTTTCACAGGGCGGTAGAGGACCATTGGAGCAATGCGTGTGTGAAAATGTGAAGCAGATCTGAGCAAAGAGACACAAATTACAAGCCATTTACCCGCCGAGCGTTAAGGTTACAAAACGCACCAAGTCTGTGACCTTGACCCTGGGCTTAGCGGTGGCGTGATGAATGTGGATTTGTCACATGGGTGGTAGAGGACCATTGGAGCAATGCGTGTGTAAAATGTGAAGCAGATCCGAGCAAGGAAACAGAAATTACAAACCATTTACCCAGCGTTAAGGTTTCGAACGCACCAAGTCTGTGACCTTGACCCTGGGCTTAGCGGGGGAGGAACGAATGTGGATTTGTCACAGGGCAGTAGAGGACCATTGGAGCAATGCGTGTGTGAAATGTGAAGCAGATCCGAGCAAAGACACAGAAATTACAAGCCATTTACCCAGCGTTAAGGTTTCGAACGCACCAAGTCTGTGACCTTGATCCTGGGCTTAGCGGGGGCGGGACGAATGTGGATTTGTCACAGGGCGGTAGAGGACCAATGGAGCAATGCGTGTGTGAAATGTGAAGCAGATCCGAGCAAGGAAACAGAAATTACAAGCCATTTACCCAGCGTTAAGGTTTCGAACGCACCAATTCTGTGACCTTGACCCTGGGCTTAGCGGGGGCGGGACAAATGTGGATTTGTCACAGGGCTGTAGAGGACCATTGGAGCAATGCGTGTGTGAAATGTGAAGCAGATCCGAGCAAAGACACAGAAATTACAAGCCATTTACCCAGTGTTAAGGTTTCTGAACGCACCAAGTCTGTGACCTTGAACCTGGGCTTTTAGCGGGGGAACGAACGAATGTGTCATTTGTCACAGGGCAGAGTACGAGGACCATTGGAGCAATGCGGTGTGTGTGGTGAAAGCAGTGAGCAAGTAAAACAGAATTACAAATTTACGCTTTAGGTTAGGCCGAGCAACAAGTCGTGAAACCTTGACCTTGGGGCTAGCGGGTGAAATGACGGGATTTGATTGTGATTTGTCCCACAGCAAAGTTAAGGAGAACAATTTGAGAATGGGCAGTGTGGGAGGTGAGCAGAATCGAAAGTAACAAGACCACAAGAAATTACAAGCCATTTACGCGTTAAGGTTTCGACGCTCCCAAGTCTGTGACCTTGACCCTGGGCTTAGCGGGGACGGAATGGATTTGTCAGGGGGGTATAGAAAATGGAGCAATGCTGTGTGAAATGTGAAGCGATCGAGAAGGAAACAGGGAAATTACAGCCATACCAGCGTTAGGGTTTCGAACCGCACCAATTCTGGATGACCTATACCTGCTTAGCGGGGGACAAATGTGGATTTGTCACAGGGCTGTAGAAGACCATTGGGCAATGCGTGTGTGAAATGTGAAGCAAAGATCCAGCAGAAATTACAAGCCATTTACCCCAGCGTTAAGGTTTCGAACGCACCAAGTCTGTGACCTTGAACCTGGGCTTTTAGCGGGGGCGGGACGAATGTGGATTTGTCACAGGGCTGTAGCAAGAGAACCATGAGCAATGCGTGTGTGATGTGAAGCACAAGTATGCCGAGCAGGACATGCAAATGAAATTACAAGCCATTTACCCAGCGTTTAGTTTGACGCACCAGTCTTGAACCTTCACCCTGGCTTAGCGCGGGACGAATGTGGATTTGTCACAGGGCGGAGAGGACCAATGAGCAATGCGTTTTTGTGTGTGAAACATCCGAGAAGGAAACAGAAATATGAAGCCATTTACCCAGCTTAAGGTTTTCGAACGCACCAAGTCTGTGACCTTGAACCTGGGCTTAGCGGGGGCGGGACAAATGTGGATTTGTCACAGGGCGGTAGAGGACCATTGGAGCAATGCGTGTGTGAAATGTGAAGCAGATCCGAGCAAGGAAACAGAAAGAAATTAAAAGCCATTTACCCAGCGTTAAGGTTTCGAACGCACCAAGTCTGTGACCTTGACCCTGGGTTTGGCGGGGGCGGCACGAATGTGGATTTGTCACAGGGTGGCAGAGGACTATTGGAGCAATGCGTGTGTGAAATGTGAAGCAGATCCTAGCAAGGAAACAGAAAGAAATTAAAAGCCATTTACCCAGCGTTAAGGTTTCGAACGCACCAAGTCTGTGACCTTGACCCTGGGTTTGGCGGGGGCGGCACGAATGTGGATTTGTCACAGGGTGGCAGAGGACTATTGGAGCAACGCGTGTGTGAAATGTGAAGCAGATCCGAGCAAGGAAACAGAAATTATAAGGCATTTACCCAGCGTTAAGGTTCGTACGTACGTACGTACGGACGTACGTACGTTACGTACGTACGGACGCCGGTAACACTATATGCCTCCCTCACCATTCGGTGGCGGGGGCATAAATATCAAGGCGTTCCATGAAAGAAACAGATGTTATAAGACATTTACCCCAATGTTAAGTTTATGAATGTGCTAAGTTTGTGACCTTGACCTTGGGGTAAGGGATTGACGGTGGGTCATGGATTTGCTATAGCACGATAGAGTATCATCAGATGAATCCATGTATGAAATATGAAGGCGTTCCCTGTAAGTAAACAGAAGTTACACAACAGATGAATGCATGTATGAAATATGAAGGTATTCCCTGTAAATAAACAGAAGTTACACAACATTTACCCCAACGTTAAGTTTATGAACATGCTACGTTTGTGACCTCGACCTTGGGGTAAGGGTTGGGTGGTGGGTCGTGGATTTGCCACAGCATGATAGAGGGTCATCTGAGGAATGCATGTATGAAATATCAAGGTGTTCCATGGAAAGAAACAGATGTTATAAGACATTTACCCCAACGTTAAGTTTATGAATGTGCTAAGTTTGTGACCTTGACCTTGGGGTAAGGGATGGACGGTGGGTCATGGATTTGCTATAACACAATAGAGTATCATCAGATGAATCCATGTATGAAATATGAAGGCGTTCCCTGTAAATAAACAGAAGTTACACAACAGATGAATGCATGTATGAAATATGAAGGTATTCCCTGTAAATAAACAAGTTACACAACATTTACCCCAACGTTAAGTTTATGAACATGCTAAGTTTGTGACCTTGACCTTGGGGTAAGGGTTGGGTGGTGGGTCGTGGATTTGCCACAGCATGATAGAGGGTCATCTGAGGAATGCATGTATGAAATATCAAGGTGTTCCATGAAAGGAAACAGATGTTATAAGACATTTACCCCAAAGTTAAGTTTATGAATGTGCTAATGTGTGGTCAGTTAGTGGTCAAGTCTGGACATTTGCACATGCTAGCACATGCACAGGTGAATGGTTCTCCCAGTCACTATTGTTGAACCTGAGAAGGCTATTGTTCTCTCTACAGGTAAGGTGTACAGAGCACACGAGAAAACGGGTCTTCATGCATTAATGTTCAGTTTGTAGCATAGAAAGAAATAGAGTTTGACCTTGACCCTGGAGCCTGGAATTTTTTTTAATAGTCCTATATTCATCTACATATCATAGTAAAGGTATGTATAAAGTTTGATGACTGTAGCTGATAAGGTGTTGAAACTAGAAATGGACGCTTGTCGACAAGCGCATGTGTATCCCCCTCCCCAGATACACAGTATTTTAGAAGTGATTTCGAAAAAAGGGTGATCGAGTTATGCTCCGGAGACAAAATCGGTGACGGACAAAGGGAGATAACTAAACAATTAGTGATGCAAGAGTTGTCATTCTTGCGCGACACACCTTTAGGGTCTATGACCGTGTGAAGCTACTGGAGCGCAGAATTATTTGTTAATAGTCCTATATTTATGTACATATATCTGCACAGGTGCACATAATGCCACACTATTTTCAACACAGTTGACGGAAATGTAATATAGAATGTATCAAAAAAAAATAATGCTCGCTACTGGAGCCGAGAATAAGTTAATAGTCCTATATTTATCTACATATATCTGCACAGGTCCACATACTGCCACAATATTGTCAACACAGTTTAGGTAAATGTAATAATTTAGCTGTATAAATTACCTGTAATAAGTTAGTGGTCAGTTAAAAAATTTAAAAAGAATGTAAAAAAAATAATTAAAAAAACATTTGAAAAAAAAAGTTGAAAAATAAAAAAAAATAATGCTCGCTACTGGAGCCGAGAATGTTTTTTAATAGTCCTATATTTATCTACATATATCTGCACAGGTCCACATACTGCCACAATATTGTCAACACAGTTTAGGTAAATGTAATAATTTAGCTGTATAAATTACCTGTAATAAGTTAGTGGTCAGTTAAAAAATTTAAAAAGAATGTAAAAAAAATAATTAAAAAAACATTTGAAAAAAAAAGTTGAAAAATAAAAAATAATAATACTTGCTACTGGAGCCCAGAATTTTTTTTTTAATAGTCCTATATTTTATATACATATATCTGCACAGGTCCACATAATGCCACAATATTTTCAACACAGTTTACGGAAATGTAATATACAATTTTTTTTTTTTTAAATAATGCTCGCTACTGGAGCCCAGATTTTTTGTTAATAGTCCTATATTTATCTACATATATCTGCACAGGTCCACATACTGCCACAATATTGTCAACACAGTTTACGGAAATGTAATAATGTACCTGTATAAATTACCTGTAATAAGTTAGTGGTCAGTTAAAAAATTGAAAAAGAATGTAAAAAAAAAAATGGAAAAAAAAATTAAATTAAAAAAAAGAAAAAGAATAATGCTCCCTACTGGAGCCCAGAATGTTTTTTAATAGTCCTATATTTATCACATCATATATACACAGGTCCACATATTCCCACAATATTTTCAACACAGTTTACGGAAATGTAATATAATCATTTACCTGTATAAATTACCTGTAAGTGGTCAGTGGTCAGTTGCACATGCTAGCACATGCACAGGTGAATAGTCTGTATAAAGCACTTACGACCTTATGCTACTAGACAAAAATTGAAAAATAATTTGAAGAAAAAAAAAAAAAATAAAAGAAAAAAAAAAGAAAAAAAAGAAAAAAAAAATGAAAAAAAAAAGTTTAAAAATAATAATGCTTGCTATTGGAGACCAGATTTTTTTTAATAGTCCTATATTTATCTACAAAAATCTGCACAGGTCCACATAATGCCACAATATTTTCAACACAGTACCCAATGTAGTGATTTACCTGTATAAATTACCTGGTCAGCAGTGGTCAAGCACTGGACATCTGCACATGCTAGCATGGGCTAGCACATGGTTCTCCCAGTTTCTATTGTTCTCTCTACAGGTAAGGTGTACAGAGCACACGAGAAAAGGTGTACAGAGCAGACGAGAAAACAGGTCTTCATGCATTATTGTCCAGTTTGTAGAGTGCGCAAAACAAAACGGGAGATAACGATACTATTAGCAGTGTCATTCTTGTGCGCGACACTTGTGTCATGCTGTGTGTTTCTGATATTCCAAAGGGTGGTCAGTTATGCTCCGGACAGGAAATCGACAAAACAAAAAAGTGAGATAACTAAAAAAATTAGCTATGCAAGAGTTGTCATTTTGCATGTACACCTTCGGTCGAAGTCATGAATAAGTTTCATAAAAACCAAAGGGTGGTCGAGTTATGTCAATCAGTGCGAAACAAAAAAGGAGATAACTAAAAAATTGCTATGCGAGCTTGTCATTCTTGTGCGCGACACATTCGGGTCGTGGTCTAGCATGTGTGAATTTCTGAAAATATTCCAAAGGGTGGTCGAGTATGCAACCGACAGGAAATCAGTGAGCGAAAACAAAAAAGGGAGATAACTAAAAAATTAGCTATGCAAGGTCTTCTTGTCATGACACACCTTCGGATTCGTGGTCTAATTGAATGTGTTAAGTTTCATAAAAATATTCCAAAGGGTGGTCGAGTTATGGTCAATCAGTGCGCGAAACAAAAAAGAGATAAACTAAAAAATTAGTATGCAAGATTGTCATTCTTGCGCGACACTTGGGTGTGGTATGCTGTGAAGTTTCATGATATTCCAAAGTGGTCGAGTTAGCTGGACAGGAAATTCAGTGAGCGAAAACAAAAAGAGATAACTAAAAAATTGCTTGCAAGGGTGTCATTTGTGCATGACACTTGGCGTGGTATTGAATGTGTTAAGTTTCATAAAAATATTCCAAAGGGTGGTCGAGTTATGGTCAATCAGCGCACACAGATAACTATTAGCTATGCAAGAGTTGCATTGTGCGCGACACCTTCGGGTCGTGGTCTATATGTGTATATGAAAATATTCCAAAGGGTGGTGGAGTCCGGACACAAATCAGTGCGAGACAAAAAAGGGATATAACTCAAAAAATTAGCTATGCAAGAGTTGTAATTCTTGTGCGCGACACACCTTTGGGTCGTGGTCTATGCATGTGTGTAGTTTCATGAAAATATTCCAAAGGGTGTTCGAGTTATGCTCCGGACAAGAAATGTCTGCGGCGGACGCGGCGCGCTGTCAAATCCATAGTATCCCCCGACGGAGTCCGGGGGATACAATAATGACCGTAACACGAATACTTAACATTGAATGATGACGCCGCCACCTCCACCGACTCCGGAAAAGCAAAACCTATGTCTCGCTTTCCGCTTCGCGGGCGAGACAAAAACATTAACCAAGGGGAATTAACTAAGTAATTCAAGGTTAAATGTAGGTCAAGCTCAAATATAGGCCAGGAGTTGTTGATGTACATCACTAGGTGATGAAGTTGTGCAAGTATGGTGGGTGTAGGGCCAAGAGTATTCCATATACAAGCTTGACTAAAAACGTTAACCAAGGAGCGACGCCGACGCCGAGGTGACTACATAAGCTCTAACTATTCTTCAAATAGTCGGGCTAAAAATGGTGCTTGTAGACAAATGTGAACAATTGAGGTGTTTTTTTACATTAACCCCCCCAACTAGTAGAGCAATTGCAAAAGGCACAGTGGGCAGAAAAAAGAGAGATTAGACTGGATTAATAATGAAATCAGGAAACAAAATCACGTTGCTTAGCAACTAAGACGTTTGATGATGTGGACGAAGCTATTAGAGAATATAATGCTGTAACTGCTCCAGTTACAGGCGCACAACGATTACAATCGTTTCAGAGAGAGCCAACTTTGAGGGATTACTATACACATTCACAAAATCAACAAGAAATGCGTCTGTCGAACGCGAATGCCACCTGCAGCATATTTGAGAAACTGTGACAAATTGGTTAACCGAAAAGTGTGACGGACGGACAGACGGACGTCTTTACTTTCAGGTAACTATGTGGCTTATCACATGTTAAATATTAGCCACATAAAACGATTTTTAGCCACATAAAACGATATTTTAGGTGGCTAATTGTATCCAACCCTATCCTTTAACAAGTCCATAATCCTGTGGGGCTAGCCACATAAGTACCCGAATGTCTGCCCGGACAGACAGACAGACGGACGAACAGACAGACGGACGGTCCAAACACTATATGCCACCCGTTTCTTCGAAACCCCGGTGGTATAAAAAGATAGAGAAATTGTGTTTATTGTTGGCGGAATGGCGGTTATTGGGTTCATTGCATATAGATTGGCTTAATTTTAATGCTGGCGCTGATGCCCACCCACAGGTTTTGGGAGATGACGATGTAATAAAAACTTGTCATGGAGGAGAGAGGCATAGACAGACAAAGAGAAAGACAGAGAGAATGACAGAAAGAGAGCGACATACAGGGCCAAACATGCAGAGACATACAGAGAGAGAGAGAGACAGAGGGCCGGCGAAACCTATGAAGCATACAAACTTTCGGGTGGAATGCAGTTCGCAAGTCCATTCGCCCCCTGCTATATATTCTCTACTTCTATAATATTAAACTTTACGTATCTTAGTTTTGTAAAAGCATATACTTCCGCCAGGACTAACAACAAACAACAACAACAGTGGAATTTATAAACAATGTCAATGGTACGTAACGGTGATTTAATTTTTCGCTTATTGGATATTAATAGATACTGAATTTATATGCATGTATATTTATACACATGCAAAACCCCTTTCATAACTATACACATACTGTGAGAACACGTTAAAGGATGCTGGTATCTCATGAATATTGATAAAGGAAATTTATGGTCCAGATTTACACGGTTTTATTTCGGCCAAACTTCAGCCAAACTTCGGTGTATTGATGGGGGGGGGGGGGGGGGGGGGGGGGGGGGGGGGGGGGGGGGGGGGGGGGGGGGGGGGGGGGGGGGGGGGGGGGGGGGGGGGGGGGGGGGGGGTGGGGGGGGGGGGGGGGGGAGGGGGGGGGGGGGGGGGGGGGGGTTTGGGTGGGTAGTTTAGGGGGTATGAAATTGGTAAGTTTTAAGTTAAGAAAATCCAATACCTGTGGGTCTATATGTGCAACAAAAAACATTAATTAACTAGAAATGGACGCTTGTCGACAAGCGCATGTGTATCCCCCTCCCCAGATACAACAAGTAGTTTGAAAAATTAAAAAAGGGTGTTCGAGTTATGCTCCGGAGACAAAATCTGTGACGGTAAAAACAAAGGGAGATAACTATAAAATTAGTGATGCAAGAGTTGTCATTCTTGCGTGACACACCTTTAGGGTCGTGGTCTATGCATGTGTGAAGTTTCATGAAAATATTCCAAAGGGATTTCGAGTTATGCGCCGGACACGAAATCAGTGCACGAAACAACAAAGGGAGATAACTAAGAAATTAACGACGCAAGATTTGTCATTCTTTACGTGCACGAACACCTTTGGGTCGTCTTCTATGCATGTGTGAAGTTTATTAAACTAGAAAATAGGTGTTCATAGAACACGGATGTCCCACATATCGCTTTGATAATAAATGAGGCCAAATTCCAAGTCAAAATTTTCTTTTATCTGAGCGTTAAAGTTTTTGAAGCACCAAGTATGTGACCTTGACCCTGGGCTTGGCGGGGGCAGGACGAACGTGGATTTGGCACAGGGCGGTAGAGGACCATTAGAGCAATGCAAATATGAAGCTGATCCGTGAAAGAAAACAGAAATTATAAGATATTTACCTGAGCGTTAAAGTTTTTGAAGCACCAAGTATGTAACCTTGACCCTGGGCTTGGCGGGGGCATGACGAACGTGGATTTGGCACAGGGCGGTAGTGAACCATCAGAGCAATGTGTATATGAAATATGAAGCAGATCGGTCGAAGGATGAAGAAATTATGAGACATTTACAAGTGTTAAAGTTTTGTGACGGACGGACGGACGGACGGACGGACAGGGACGCATGTTCATACGAATGAATATTTGTTGTTGGGTTTTTACTGTATAAAAAAATAACCTAACAAGAGTACCCAACACTATCCTAAACCCTACCCAATAAGATCCCCGTACGCTTACAACAAGTACCCATTCGTGTGTGCGACGGACGGACGGACGGACGGACGGACGGAGGGTTGGGTAACACTAAATGCCCTCTCCAACTATCGTGGTGGGGCCATTAAAAATATTCCAAAGGGTTGTTTTCCGAGTTATGCTCTGGATACGAAATCAGCATGAACCAACAAAGGGAGATAAGTAAACAAGAATTCCGCGGAATCAAATGCCTCGCCTTGTCCTGCCTTGACCTCGAGCCTGGGCCCGAAAGCAATTTTCACTGGCCCGAACATATTATGCAATTATTGACTAGTGAGCCAAGGAATATCAGATTATATTCGATGGCTCACTAGTCAATAATGGTTTTATTATATGATAATAGTCTGTATATAGCACTTACGACCTTATGCTACTAGACAACAAGAAACGAGGCAAAGCCACGAAGGCCAGGTTTTTTCCAACGTATGCCAAAATGCCGACGAATGCAAGCGGGTGCGACAATGATGATAAACACCCATGTGAAGTATCAAGGTAATGGGTGAAGCAGTTGCAGAGATATAGTACACTAAAAACTTTACTTTACAAAAAAATTCAAAGTAATTTGACCTTGACATTGGGCACAGGGGGCCACACGGTTGGGGGGTAGAATGAAAATATGGATGATGATAAACACCATGTGAAGTTTGAAGGTAATGGGCAAAGCAGTTGCAGAGTATAGTATAACGAAAAACTTTTAACCAAAAAACTTTAACCAGACGTACGTTAAAAAAGTTAACGTTGAAAATAGGCTAAGTCAATTACGTAGAAATAATAGGTGAAGGTAAAAAAAAAAAAAAAAAAATGGTCCACCATGTTGGATAGTTTTATGTGGTAGGCACCCCATTGGTTATGAAGCTGTGAAGGTTTGGTGGTCCTAGGTGGTACAGTACCAAAGAAATGGACTTTAAACACGAAAACTTAACATTGTAAACGCGAAAAACTTAACATTGAAAATGGCTAAGTCGACTGCGCGGAAAAAATGGGTCAAGTTAAAAACAAGAAACGAGGCAAAGCCACGAAGGCCAGGTTTTTTCCAAGCATAGACACTTGGATAACATAATTGTACCCACTTTTTGTAGACTAGATGGCCGTGGCCTGCATGTCGCGCCTTGGGGCGAGGCATGGACACTAAAAAAATAGATATAGTAGATGGAAAAATTAAAACGAAAAAACTTTAACCGGACACACGGACGTACGGACGGAAGGATGGACGTATGCCAAAATGCCGATGATATCGCGCTTTCCGCAAGCGGGTGCGACAATGATGATAAACACCCATGTGAAGTATGAAGGTAATGGGTGAAGCAGTTGCAGAGATATAGTACACGAAAAAAACTTTAAACAAGAAACGAGACAAAGCCACGAAGGCCAGGTTTTTTTCCAACGTATGCCAAAATGCTGACGATATCGCGCTTTCTGCAAGCGGGTTGCGACAAATGATGATTAAAAACCATGTGAAGTATCAAGGATAATGGGTGAAGCAGTTGCAGAGATATAGTACACGAAAAAACTTTAACAAAAACATTCAATTTAACCTTGACATTGGGCACAGGGGCCGCACGGTTGGGGGGTAGAATGAAAATATGGATGATGATAAACACCCATGTGAAGTTTCAAGGTAATGGGCGAAGCAGTTGCAGAGATATAGTATAACGAAAAACTTTTAACCAAAAACCTTTAACCAGACGTACGTTAAAAAGTTAACGTTGAAAATGGCCAAGTCAATTACGTAGAAATAATAGGTGAAGGTAAAAAAATGTAAAATTATTACTAATTTTAGTTTTTATTATTCATACTCACCTGAATGGTTGCAAACTATTAGGTTGCTATGAAATCGTCCTAATAATAAAAATCTGCCTACTCTAATTACTCAATTAACAAACCATAGACCATTCCGCTCTACACACAGCCAGTTGGCTAGTCCGCTATTTAAACCCCTTCTATTATTGTTAGGTATCCAGCTTCAAGTAGTTACTCATTTCCATCAGGAAATAACACTGGCTAGTAGAATAACAGCCCGAAATATAACTTAAGTAGAGAGAAGATGAAACCATCATGCGGGGTACGAGGAGGGTCTACCTTACCATTCAGGTGAGTATGAATAATAAAACTAAAATTAGTAATAATTTTATATTTTTATGTCTTCATGCTAACCTGAATGGTTGCAAAAGAATTCGTAGTGATGGTGGGAGGAATTCTCAACTACTCTACTCGACCGGAATGGTAAGGCAGATTTAAAACCCTCGAAACAGACAAAAATATTTGGCCTAGGTACAAACTTGGGTGTTACATATATTGTAATAACATCAAGACTCACCATAGAATCATAGGGGCGCCCAATGCGGCCCCCCCCCCCCCCCTTTTCTTACGAGTAGTAATTGATGAGGGGTGGATAAGTCAAAAAAGCACCACCACGCTTGTCTCGTAGACTGACTCGTAGACTCCAACCTGCTATACTTGGTTAGCACGCTGGAGAATACTCATGGCATAGCCAGCTGCTGACAGACGAAGCCCTGGCGAATGTCGTCGCCTGGCCACTTCACATGCAATAGCTCAACTCGAGATTATACTACAAAGTCTTAACATTGTCTCCATGACGACACATCACTTCATCGTCCATATCGAGAACACAGTATTAAAAACGCCTAAGCACTAAGGTCATCCTAACAAGCAAGTGCTTAGGCGTCAAACTGGCCCTAAAGCCAGACCAAAATAAAACATATAACATATAAACCCATGTATGGGGGGGGGTTAGACAAAGAGAATAAAAATCATTACCCAACGTGAAACACTAACCTTTTGCAACACCACTGCTACAAACTAGGTAGGTAGCCTCGCCCTAATCGAAAACATGTACATACAATGCTCCTGGGCCAGCGTGATGAACCGTAAAAGAACCATAGATCACCACAGACACCCGTTCATCAACAAAAGCAAGTGAAGCTCAATCGAGCGGTGATGCCACACTTTCCCAACACCCACCAGGACTCCACTGGAACTGTAAAGTCAAAAAACCGAATAATCGGGTTATCAGAAAGAATCCCAGCCTATCGCGAACAGGTTAGATCCAAACAGCCTCCTAGACTTGAATGCTACCGGCTGATAAACCCACAACTTCACCCGCTTGCTACTAACGGACCCCAGTGCAGCACATATCCTGCCAGTGCAGAGAGCGATCATAGAAAGAAGTAGGAAAAAAAATTGTCATACATTACCAAGTAGCTGCAACGCACGACCTTCCGACTGGAATAAGCCCGAGCGAAAAAACCCCAGAAGTGAGACTGCACGCACCCTCGTGCAGTTTTGGGCAAAAATAAACAACACAGCTGCAGAACCACTTACTGTAGTATAAGCTCAAGTAATGGCCCTTTTCCCTATAACCAAACGGGTGACAGTGGATTGCGATACCTCCCGTTGGCCTAAAGTCGGTAAGAAGAAACTTTTACAGTCGGACCGGATGTCCTTAGTCTTCCGAACCATAATGCTTCACCGCACGGACTGGACAGAAAGTGCGATCCACTGCCGCTGACAGACGTGACGGAGGGAGGCCCGGAACCACAACTGGTTCCAAGATATGTGAGGAGGGATATTGTGTCTGAGGGAGGAATTCCGGTTTCATAAGAGAAACTACCGAGTTCCTCCCACAGACAAGCGCTGAATCGACCATCCAGAAAAGCAGGAACTCGCCTCAACGCTTTGCCGAAGCGAAGGCCAGAATAAAAAAGAAAACAAAAGAAAGTCACTTAATTCACCTATAGTGGGATTGAGCGGATCGACCGACTGACGATGGCCCCAATCCACCCAGGCTCTCCACTTAGCGTCATACAACTTAGAGGTGGATGGACGCTGAGACTGAGCGATGACCATTGGCAGCGTCATCTGAAAAAAAAACCCGCGACTGAAGGCTCGCCTGATAACCGCCAGGCGTGAAGGTTAGCATTCGCACATAGGAGTCTACCCTGCATGCTGAGACAGAAGATCCTGGGCTGACCGGAAGAACTATGGGGCGGTCTGTCAGCAGACCAAAAGCATAACGAACCAGCTCCTGGTTGGCAACATGGGCCACCAGAGCGATCCGTGACTGATCGTCGCTAAATCTTCGTAAGACTCGGGGCAGCATCACGAACGGTGGAAACGCGTACCCGTCCAGAGATCCACGGACAAGGACATTGCGTCCACTGCCAAAGCCCGATGGTCGGGCACGGAGACACAAACAGTGGCAACCGGTGGTTGAGCCTTGCCGCAACAAACCCACGAATGGATCCCCCCATCCGCCAAGATCGCACTGGACACCGAGTCACCGACGGATGCAGAGGCCATTCCGTCAGAACAGGAGAGGACCGCAGAAACCAGCACCACCTGCCCGTGCAGAACAGAATCCGCCGCTGTCAAACCCCGGAACACTGCCAAAAGCTCTAACATGTTGATGTGTCCCTGAGCTTCCTGCACTGACCACCAGCCCGAAAAACACCGACCTAGGGGCTCCAGATGAGCCCCCCAGCCTTCGCCCGATGCGTCTGTGGACAGAAAGCGAGTTGGAGGGGAGGTAACACCATGGAACTCCTGTAGGAACCAGACCTCCACTGCCCACCATCTGAGACAACGTAGGAAGATGGTGATCATAGGCAAAGACCGATCCAAAGGATCGCGGTGCGGCCTCCATAGCCCTAGAAAGTAATACTGGAGAGGTCGCAGACGTAACCTTCCCAGCACCACATACCCCGCAGCTGCACCCAGAATGCCCAGGAGTGACAGAAACTGCCTAGCTGACAGAGAACCTCTGACCAGTACCCGGAAAACTTAGGTCAAGATGCCACGCACCCTGTCCAACGGTGCTCTGATGACTGACCGATCGGTCAAGAAGTTCATTCCCACCTAAGAGAAATCCTAAGAGAAATCAACCGAATCACCAAAGACGTAGAACGTCTGCCTGTCGTAAGCAGTTGTCTGTCCAAGAAAGATGAAACCTGAACCAGAAGAGCCCGGAGTCCGGTCCCCAGCGAGTGCCCGGCGCCTGGCGTCTGGCGCCCGAGGCCCGGTGAAAGCCCGGTGCCCAGTGCCCGGTGCCTGCCCGGTACCCAGTGCCCGGTTGACCGGTGACAGCCCAGTGCCCGTGGCTGCCTGGTTCCTGCCCGGTGCCCGGCGGCTGCCCTGTGGCTGCCCGGCGCCCGGTGGCTGACCGGTGCCCGGTTGGCGGGCCCGGTGTCTGCCCGGTGCCCAGTGGCTACCCGGTGCTCGGCTGGCCCTGCCCGGTACCCGGTGCCCGATAGCTGCCCCCCGTCTGCCCGGTGGCTGCCCGGTGCCCGGTCGACCGGTGAACTGCCCGGTGCCCGGTGGCTGGCAGGAGCCCGGTGCCCAATGGCTGTCCGGTGCCCGGTGGTCGCCCGGTGGTCGCCCGGCACCCGGTGGCTGCCCGGTGCCTGGTCGACCGGTGAACTGCCCGGTGCCCGGTGGCTGGCAGGAGACCCGGTTGCCCCGATGGCTGTCCGGTGCCCGTGGTCGCCCGGTGGTCGCCCGGCACCCGGTGGCTGCCCGGTGCCCGGTCGACCGGGATGAAACCTGCCCCGGCCTGCCCGGTGGCTGGCAGGAGCCCGGTGCGATGGACTGTCCGGTGCCCGGTGGTCGCCCGGTGGTCGCCCGGCACCCGGTGGCTGCCCGGTGCCCGGTCGACCGGTGAACTGCCCGGTGCCCGGTGGCTGGCAGGAGCCCGGTGCCCGATGGCTGCCCGGTGCCCGGTGGTCGCCCGGTGCCCGTCACCCGGTACCCGGTGGGCGCTCGGTGCCCGGCTCCCGGTGCCCGGTACCCAGTACTGGGCGCCTCTCCTGCGAGAGGTTGGGTCCGCTGTGAACCGGGTGATATCAGATCAAGCACCGGCCGCAGCAACCCTGTGATAGGTAAAGCCCGATGAGAACCGGGTGATATAAGATCAAGAACCGGCCGCAGCAGTCCGGTATCCCCCACATGGATCACCGGCCTATCACGTGAGTAGCGTCCTCGAACGTACTCTGGACTGCGAACAACAGTCCCGCCCTAACACCCTAGAACGGCGACCACAATCCGCACTCCAGAAACTGAAGTACCGGATGACTGGAGGCCGTTATAGGGAGGCAACACAATGTGCACCGACCCCCCCCCCCCCCCCCCCCCCCCGATGGGGAGGACCCATCTGACGCACCCTCCGAAGCCTTACCTACCTCGGAAGGCACCCCCGCTCCCAAGGGCTGGGACGCGGGTACAGATTCCTTCGACCGTGAAGCATGGGACCAACAAGACCCTGCCTTGCCCCACGTCGTATCCCTCCAACGGGGCGGACAAATCACATGGCCTCTCCCTGCAACCACCCGCAACAGGCAAAGCACCTGTCCTTATGGGTGTCCCACAGAGAAGTCATGTGACCACACGAAGCGCGTGATTGCGGCATACTAACAGGCATTGTCAACAAAACCCGATAGAAGACACCGCAAAGACGCCCAGGATGCACACAAAACAAAAAATTTACACAAAAATTGCGTCACGGGAGCGACTCCATTTGGGGACGAACCCGTTAGGGTCCGAATCGCGTACCACGCGAACCGCGAAAATACGTGACACAGTGTAAATAACACAAACAAGAAACGAGGCAAAGCCACGAAGGCCAGGTTTTTTCCAAGCATAGACACTTGGATAACATAATTATACCCACTTTTTGTAGACTAGATGGCCGTGGTCTGCATGTCGCACCTTGGGGCGAGGCATGGACACTAAAAAAATAGATATAGTAGATGGAAAAAGTTTAACGAAAAAACTTTAACCGGACACACGGACGGACGTATGCCAAAATGCCGACGATATGGCGCTTTCTGCAAGTGGGTGCGACAATGATGATAAACACCCATGTGAAATATCAAGGTGAAGCAGTTGCAGAGATATAGTACACAAAAAAACTTTAACAAAAAAATTCAAAGTAATTTGACCTTGACATTGGGCACAGGGGCCGCACGGTTGGGGGTTAGAATGAAAATATGGATGATGATAAACACCCATGTGAAGTTTCAAGGTAATGGGCGAAGCAGTTGCAGAGATATAGTATAACGAAAAAGTTTTAACCAAAAAACTCTAACCAGACCTACGTTAAAAAGTCAATTACGTAGAAATAATAGGTGAAGGTAAAAAAATGGTCACATGTTGGATAGTTGTATGTGGTAGGCACCCCTTGGTTATGAAGCTGTGAAAGTTTGGTGGTCCTAGGTGGTACAGTACCAAAGAAATGGACTTAAACACGAAAACTTAACATTGTAAACGCGAAAACTTAACATTGAAAATGGCTAAGTCGACTGCGCGGAAAAAATGGGGGAAGTTAAAAAATAAAAAACAAAGTAACAAGTTGGATAGTGATATGTGGTGGGTACCCCTTGATTATGAAGCTGTGGAAAGTTTGGTGGTCCTAGGTGGTACAGTACAAAAGAAATGGACCTTAAACACGAAAACTTAACATTGTAAACGCGAAAAACTTAACATTGAAAATGGCTAAGTCGAATACGCGGAAAAAATGGGTCAAGTTAAAAAAAAAGTAACATGTTTGGATAGTGATATGTGGTGGGCACCCCTTGATTATGAAGCTGTGAAAGCTTGGTGGTCCTAGGTGGTACAGTAACAAAGAAATGGACTCAAACATGAAAACTTAACATTGATTGTGGACGCCGCCCACCGCCCGCCCCCGCCCGCCCACCCGCGCCCCCGGCTTTCGCCAATCCAATAGCCTGGATTTTTTTTCAAAAAACCTGGCTAAAAACAATGGAGAAAATAACCATGCAACACAAATTCAAAATTAGAATGAAATTATGGGAGATACAAAATATACCTGCACCTTGATAGCATCCTAAAAATAATAGGAGGTGTTTAAATAGCGGACTAGCCAACTGGCTGTGTGTAGAGCGGAATGGTCTATGGTTTGTTAATTGAGTGATTAGAGTAGGCAGATTTTTATTATTAGGACGATTTCATAGCAACCTAATAGTTTGCAACCATTCAGGTTAGCATGAAGACATAAAAATGGTCACATGTTGGATAGTTGTATGTGGTAGGCACCCCTTGGTTATGAAGCTGTGAAAGTTTGGTGGTCCTAGGTGGTACAGTACCAAAGAAATGGACTTAAACACGAAAACTTAACATTGTAAACGAGAAAAGTTAACAATGAAAATGGCTAAGTTGACTGCGCGGAAAAAATGGATCAAGTTAAAAACAAGAAACGAGGCAAAGCCACGAAGGCCAAGTTTTTTCCAACGTATGCCAAATTGCCGACGACATCACGCTTTCTGCAAGCGGGTGCGACAATGATGATAAACACCCATGTGAAGTATCAAGGTAATGGGTGAAGCAGTTGCAGAGATATAGTACACAAAAAACAAAAAAACTTTAACAAAAACATTCAAAGTAATTTGACCTTGACATTGGGCACAGTGACCGCACGGTTGGGGGGTAGAATGAAAATATGGATGATGATAAACACCCATGTGAAGTTTGAAGGTAAGGGAACGGGAACGAAGCAGTTGCAGAGATGATAGTATGAACAAAAACTTTTAACCAAAAAACTTTAACCAGACGTACGTTAAAAAGTTAATGTTGAAAATGGCTAAGTCAATTACGTAGAAATAATAGGTGAAGGTAAAAACAAGAAACGAGGCAAAGCCACGAAGGCCAGGTTTTTTCCAAGCATAGACACTTGGATAACATAATTATACCCACTTTTTGTAGACTAGATGGCTGTGGCCTGCATGTCGCGCCTTGGGGCGAGGCATGGACACTAAAAAAATAGATATAGTAGATGGAAAAACTTTAACGAAAAAACTTTAACCGGACACACGGACGTACGGACGGAAGGACGGACGTATGCCAAAATGATGATGATATCGCGCTTTCCGCAAGCGGGTGCGACAATGATGATAAACACCCATGTGAAGTATGAAGGTAATGGGTGAAGCAGTTGCAGAGATATAGTACACGAACAAAACTTTAAACAAGAAACGAGGCAAAGCCACGAAGGCCAGGTTTTTTCAAACGTATGCCAAAATGCCGACGATATCGCGCTTTCTGCAAGCGGGTGCGACAATGATGATAAACACCCATGTGAAGTATCAAGGTAATGGGTGAAGCAGCTGCAGAGATATAGTACACAAAAAAACTTTAACAAAAAAATTCAAAGTAATTTAACCTAGACATTGGGCACAGGGGCCGCACGGTTGGGGGGTAGAATGAAAATATGAATGATGATAAACACCCATGTGAAGTTTCAAGGTAATGGGCGAAGCAGTTGCAGAGATACAGTATAACGAAAAACTTTTAACCAAAAAACTTTAACCAGACGTACGTTAAAAAGTTAACGTTGAAAATGGCTAAGTCAATTACGTAGAAACGTTGAAAATGGCTAAGTCAATTACGTAGAAATAATAGGTGAAGGTAAAAACAAGAAACGAGGCAAAGCCACGAAGGCCAGGTTTTTCCAAGCATAGACACTTGGATAACATAATTATACCCACTTTTTGTAGACTAGATGGCCGTGGCCTGCATGTCGCGCCTTGGGGCGAGGCATGGACACTAAAAAAATAATATAGTAGATGGAAAAACTTTAACGAAAAAACTTTAACCGGACACACGGACGGGCGGAAGGACGGACGTATGCCAAAATGCTGACGATATCGCGCTTTCCGCAAGCGGGTGCGACAATGATGATAAACACCCATGTGAAGTATCAGGTATTGGGTGAAAGCAGTTGCAGAGATATAGTACACGAAAAAACTTTAACAAAAGAATTCAAAGTAATTTGACCTTGACATTGGGCACAGGGGCAGCACGGTTGGGGGGTATAATGATAATATGGATGATGATAAACACCCATGTGAAGTTTCAAGGTAATGGGCGAAGCAGTTGCAGAGATATAGTATAACGAAAAAGTTTTAAGCAAATAACTTTAACCAGACGTACGTTAAAAATGGCTAAGTCAATTACGTCGAAATAATAGGTGAAGGTAAAAAAATGGTCACATGTTGGATAGTTGTATGTGGTAGGCACCCCTTGGTTATGAAGCTGTGAAAGTTTGGTGGTCCTAGGTGGTACAGTACCAAAGAAATGGACTTAAACACGAAAACTTAACATTGTAAACGCGAAAACTTAACATTGAAAATGGCTAAGTCGACTGCGCAAAAAAGGAAAAAAATGGGTCAGTAACAGTTAACATGTTGGATAGTGATATGTGGTGGGCACCCCTTGATTATGAAGCTGTGAAAGTTGGTGGTCCTAGGTGGTACAGTAACAAAGAAATGGACTTAAACACGAAAACTTAACATTGAAAACGCAAAAACTTAACATTGAAAATGGCTAAGTCGATTGCGCGGAAAAAATGGGTCAAGTTAAAAAAAAAGTAACCTGTTGGATAGTGATATGTGGTGGGCACCCCTTGATTATGAAGCTGTGAAAGTTTGGTGGTCCTAGGTGGTACAGTACCAAAGAAATGGACTTAAACACGAAAACTTAACATTGTAAACGCGAAAATTTAACATTGAAAATGGCTAAGTCGACTGCGCGGAAAAAATGGGTCAAGTTAAAAAAAAAAAGTAACATGTTGGATAGTGATATGTGGTGGGCACCCCTTGATTATGAAGCTGTGAAAGTTTTGTGGTCCTAGGTGGTACAGTACCAAAGAAATGGACTTAAACACGAAAACTTAACATTGTAAACGCGAAAACTTAACATTGAAAATGGCTAAAGTCGAATACTTGCGCGGAAAAAAATATGGGTCAAGTTAAAAAAAAAGTAACATGTTGGATAGTGATATGTGGTGGGCACCCCTTGATTATGAAGCTGTGAAAGTTTGGTGGTCCTAGGTGGTACAGTAACCACAGAAATATGACTCAAACACGAAAACTTAACATTGAAAATGGCTAAGTCGACTGCGCGGAAAAAATGGGTCAAGTTAAAAACAAGAAACGAGGCAAAGCCACGAAGGCCAGGTTTTTTCCAAGCATGGACACTTGGATAACATTTAAGTTATATCCCACTTTTTGTTAGACTTAGATGGACCGTGGCCTTGCATGTCGCCGGCCTTCGGGCGAGGCATGGACACTAAAAAAATAGATATAGTAGATGGAAAAACTTTAACGAAAAAGCTTTAACCGGACACACGGACGTACGGACGGACGGACATATGCCAAAATGCCGACGATATCGCGCTTTCCGCAAGCGGGTGCGACAATGATGATAAACACCCATGTGAAGTATCAAGGTAATGGGTGAAGCAGTTGCAGAGGTATAGTACACGAAAAAACTTTAACAAATAAATTCAAAGTAATTTGACCTTGACATTGCGCACAGGGGGCCGCACGGTTTGGGGTTTAGATGTGTAAAATATGGACGATGTTAAACTCCCATGTGAAGTTTCTAAGGTTAATGGGCGGGAATGCAGTTGCAGAAGATTATTAGGTATAACAAAAAAGTTTTAACCAAAGTCAATTACGTAGAAATAATAGGTGAAGGTTAAAAAAATGGTCACATGTTGGATAGTTGTATGTGGTAGGCACCCCTTGGTTATGAAGCTGTGAAAGTTTGGTGGTCCTAGGTGGTACAGTACCAAAGAAATGGACTTAAACACGAAAACTTAACATTGTAAACATGAAAACTTAACATTGAAAATGGCTAAGTCGACTGCGCGGAAAAAATGGGTCAAGTTAAAAAAAAAGTAACATGTTTGGATATGATATGTGGGTACACCCCTTGATTATGAAGCTGTGAAAATTTGGTTGTTCTAGGTGGTACAGTAACAAAGAAATAGACTCAAACACGAAAACTTAACATTGATTGTGGACGCCGCCCGCCACCCGCCCGGCTTTCGCCAATACAATAGCCTGGATTTTTTTTCAAAAAACCTGGCTAAAAAAGTAACATGTTGGATAGCGATATGTGGTGGGCACCCCTTGATTATGAAGCTGTGAAAGTTTGGTGGTCCTAGGTGGTACAGTAACAAAGAAATGGACTCAAACACGAAAACTTAACATTGATTGTGGACACTGCCCGGCGCCCGCCGCCCACCGCCCGCCCGGCTTTCGCCAATCCAATAGCCTGGATTTTTTTTTAAAAAACCTGGCTAAAAATCCCAGTAATGGATTCGATCGGTCGACGAAAAGAAATACCCAATTCAAGCAATTTCAAGTGCTATTATTTTCCAAAATATAAAAAAAGGCCCCTTCCCAAAATCCCTGGCTTAATCCCTGGATATTGTGAAAAAACAATAACTTTAACGCATTTCTGTTACAAAACCGGTGAACATTAAAAGTAAATAAATGACCTTGACCTTGAAAATTTGGATGTGGGGGTGTGCGTAATGAAGCATCATCCCTAGACAAAGATTGATGTGAAATATTATCAAAAGTGTGGCAAGGGGTTAAAGAGATATTGTGAAAAAACAATAACTTCAACGCATTTCTGTTACAAAACCGGTGAATATTAAAAGTAAATAAATGACTCTGACCTTGTGAATTTTGATGTGGGTGTGTGCGTAATGAAGCATCATCCCTAGACAAAGATTGATGTGAAATATTATCAAAGTCTGGCAAGGGGTTAAAGAGATATTGTGAAAAAACAATAACTTTTAACGCATTTCTGTTACAAAACCGGTGAACATTAAAAGTATCTAAGGTCACAGTCTATTTTCTACAAGCGCCTGGATGATACTACGTTTAAAGTTAACAAAATGGACGACATGGAAACAAGTGCGACTTTTAGATAAATCTTGTTTCACAGCACTTTTACACAATATAAGTATCACATTTGTAATTTAGCAGTAACAAACAACAAATATCCAAATATCTGTTTCAAAATTCAAGTTACCAATGTTTGTGAAAATTATTTTCTTTTGTTTTCATGAAATACTTTTGCTGGTGATGTGGTGTCTTTTGTGGGACTTCTGAAGCCAGTAACAAATAGATAGACCAATCAAAATATATGAAATATTTCCTTCAGAGTCAGAGATCCCACAAAATACACCATCAGGTATCACCAAACAAAATACTGAACCAACTTGGTAAGACTAGGATTAGGAATAATCTTTGTAAAGTTTGTTTGTTTGCCGGTGGGGCAGAGACAGAGATGTATCATTGTCAACATGGACATGGAAAACATGCATTACAATATTCTGAATTGGTTGGGGAAGTTGACATGATGTTTGTACCTTGATTATAAAGTCTCAATAATATTTTAAAAACTAGAAAATGTGTTCATAGAACACAGATGCCCCACATATCACTTTGATAATAAATGAGGCCAAATTCCAAGTGAAAATTGTTTTTTACCCGAGCGTTAAAGTTTTTGAAGCACCAAGTATGTGACCTTCACCCTGGGCTTGGCGGGGGCAGGACGAACGTGGATTTAGCACAGGGCAGTAGAGGACCATTAGAGCAATGCGTATATGAAGTATGAAGCTGATCCGTGAAAGGGAACAGAAATTATAAGATATTTACCCGAGCGTTAAAGTTTTTGAAGCACTAAGTATGTGACCTTGACCCTGGGCTTGGCGGGGGCAGGACGAATGTGGATTTGGCACAGGACAGCAGAGGACCATTAGAGCAATGCGTATATGAAGTATGAAGCTGATCCGTGAAAGGAAACAGAAATTATAAGATATTTACCCGAGCGTTAAAGTTTTTGAAGCACCAAGTATGTGACCTTGACCGTGGGCTTGGCGGGGGCAGGACGAACGTGGATTTGGCTACAGGACAGTTGAGGACCATTAGAGCAATGCGTATATGAAGTATGAAGTTGATCCGTGAAAGAAAACAGAAAATATAAGATATTTACCCGAGCGTTAAAGTTTTTGAAGCATTAAGTATGTGACCTTGACCCTGGGCTTGGCGGGGGAAGGACGAACGTGGATTTGGCACAGGACAGTAGAGGACAATTAGAGCAATGCGTATATGAAGTATGAAGCTGATCCGTGGAAAAAGAAAACAGAAATTATAAGCCCCTATTTACGTGAAAGGTATTTTTGAAGCAGAGTATGTGACCTTGATTGACCCCCCCCCCCCCCCCCCCCCCCCCCCCCCCCCCCCCCCCCCCCTTGGGCTTGGCAGGGGCAGGTACGAAACAAGGGATTTGGCACAGCGTTTAAAGAGGTTTTTTAGAAGCATTTAGAGCCAATTCGTATAATGAAGTATGAAGCCTGATTCCGAAAGGGAAACCCAGAAATTAAAAGGGAATATTTACGAGGTTAAATTAAAATTTTTGGAAGCATAAGTTATGTGACTTGAACTGGGTTGGCGGGGCAGGGAACGAATGGTGGATTTGGCACAGGGACAGTAGAGACCATTAGAGCAATGGCGTATATGAAGTATGAAGCTGATCCGTGAAAGGAAACATTAAATTATAAGATTTACCCGAGCGTTAAAGTTGTTGAAGCACTAAGTATGTGACCTTGACCCTGGGCTTGGCGGGGGCAGGACGAATGTGGATTTGGCACAGGACGATATTAAGAGGATACCATTAGAGCAATGCGTATATGAAGTATGAAGCTGATCCGTGAAAGGAAACAGAAATTATAAGATACTTTTACCCGAGCGTTAAATTTTTGAAGCACCAAGTATGTGACCTTGACCGTGGGGGCTTGGCGGGGGCAGGACGAACGTGGATTTGGCACAGGACTAGTTGAGGACCATTAGAGCAATGCGTAAATATGAAGTATGAAGTTGATCCGTCCGGAAAGAAAACAGAAAAATATAAAGATAATTTACCCGAGCGTTAAAGTTTTTGAAGCATTAAGTATGTGACCTTGACCCTGGGCTTGGCGGGGGAAGGACGAACGTGGATTTGGCACAGGACAGTAGAGGACAATTAGCAATGGCGTATATGAAGTATGAAGCTTGATCCGTGAAAGGAAACAGAAATTATAAGATATTTACCTGAGCGTTAAAGTTTTTGAAGCACCAAGTATGTGACCTTGATTGACCCTGGGCTTGGCAGGGGCAGGACGAACATGGATTTGGCACAGGGCAGTAGAGGACCATTAGAGCAATGCGTATATGATGTATGAAGTTGATCCGTGAAAGAAAACAGAAAATATAAGATATTTACCTGAGCGTTAAAGTTTTTGAAGCATTAAGTATGTGACCTTGACCCTGGGCTTGGCGGGGGAAGGACGAACGTGGATTTGGCACAGGACAGTAGAGGACAATTAGAGCAATGCGTATATGAAGTATGAAGCTGATCCGTGAAAGGAAACAGAAATTATAAGATATTTACCTGAGCGTTAAAGTTTTTGAAGCACCAAGTATGTGACCTTGATTGACCCTGGGCTTGGCAGGGGCAGGACGAACATGTATTTGGCACAGGGCAGTAGAGGACCATTAGAGCAATGCGTATATGAAATATGAAGCTGATCCGTGAAAGAAAACAGAAATTATAAGATATTTACCTGAGCGTTAAAGTTTTTGAAGCACTAAGTATGTGACCTTGACCCTGGGCTTGTCGGGGGCAGGACGAATGTGGATTTGGCACAGGACGGTAGAGGACCATTAGAGCAATGTGTATATGAAATATGAAGCAGATCGGTCGAAAGATGAAGAAATTATGAGATATTTACCAGAGCGTTAAAGTTTTGTGACGGACGGGACGGACGGACAAGGGTAACACTAAATGCCCCCGCCACTATCGTGGTGGGGCATAAAAATAGTATGAAACGGGTACGAAGTGGTACGAGGACAAAGTTAAAAAAAAAATGTTTCAACATTTGCAACAATTTCTACTCAATACTACAGGTCTATATATAGGAGGCATTGATTATATGATATATTTCCCCAAATTACTTGTAAAAATCCATGTAGAATTGCTTGTATTGTGAAGGTATACATGTTTAAAAGTTTGTAAACAATGATCGGCGACGGGTGCCGCCATCTTGGATTTCGATGTTAAATTTCCGTTGATTTCCGTGAGCGCTCGGAAACAGTCACATTGGGTTGTTAAACTTCCAAATTCAACATTTTTACGTCCATTTTCGGTATTTTTTCTGATTTACACTAATAAAGGTATGGATGATTGTTCATATTACCAAACGACGATGTAGAACACCTCTCCTAACTAAACTAAACTTTTCAAACTGTATTATTTTTATGCAAATGCGCGTGTAATCAACTGAAAACAGAATGTTCAGCAGATTAATGTATTAACTTCCTCTCATTGGCTTATTCTCAGTGTCAGAACCAAATCAGAAAAGAGCTTTCAGATGGAGTTTGCACCCATTAAATTCCACAAATCTGGAGCCAGTTTTTGCGCAGGCGCAATTCATACCATCGCGAGTTATCATTCCTGTTGGTTCATGCTAGCTCATATAGGGCAGAGAATGTGTGCAAAAAATACAAGGGATACTTTTGTAACTTGTGGTTACACATGGTTACTGTGGTTATATACAATTTACATATTTGCTCATTCATCAAATGTATTCTCTTCCTTTATCAACTTTGATATTGTGTAGTTAATATATATTTCAAATACATTTAAGCCATGTGTCTATTAGTTTATCTCCCATCTCCCCAATTTACACTGATTACATCACACAGCATGCAGCTATAAACTGCACACAGCTGTTATCTGACCAATAGGAAACCTCATAATCTCATTGGTAACTATATTTAGTTTCTACTACATTATGTATAGGCAAATTGACATAAGTACATGTACTAACTGCCATTTACCAAATTTAAAATAGCTGTATGTGTGAAAAAATAATATGTGCAAACAGAAATGTGTTTTGTAGATCAAATTATTATATGTGTTTGCTACTGGAATATGTGATTAATTATAGTATGTTTTGTGGTTAAAAAGGATACAATGTCTACTCTTGGCAAAAGACGGACTTTTAAAGATTTAAAACGCAAGCCTACCAGTAAAAGAGCATTTTTTCAGAATTTAGACTCAAGGCAAAGTGAAGGACGGCCAAAGAAAGTGAAATTGGATTTAAGGTTTGAAGTGGCAGATTTAACTCACAGCACTGCAAATCTCAGATCATTGGATTTGGATAACTATTCGTGTTCTGCTCTCATATATGGAAGCTCACCAACTGATGTGTTAGCCGCATTAGTACATGTACATGTATGTAAGTTTGGGTTTATAAGTAATTTATTCTCTGGTCAAAGCCATTGATACTGTGCCAGTGAGATTTCCATGTAGAAATTCATACATTTCAAACATTGTGAATTGTTATGGGCCAACTGGTATCAATATTGAGTTTCTGGTAGAAGTGCTGGGTCATTTTCGAGATGAACTAAAGTATGTAAGTTGTACTGAACATGATCAAATATTGTGGGATACAACAGCCAAACACAATGAACCACACAATGCGTTTCTTCTACCACCCGTAGAACACTGTATACACACTGGGTGTGATGGTGCCCTTAATGTACACAACAAGTGTTTTGTGACTTTGTTCTCAATGAATGGTCCAATACCTGCACAGAAGGCAACCTTAAGATGCAGGGAGTGTGATACAATATAGATACATTTTCAATGCCAAAGGAAGGTTCCAGGATTTATCCTTTCCACACTCAATGGCACGCTGCTTCTAACCGAGTTTATTTTTCCTCTGACGTACACGAACTGATGTGTGAAGCTGGGTAAGTTAATTTATATTTTTATACCCACCCCCCCCCCCCCCCCCCCGCCGCAACAAGTTGTGGGGGGTATACTGGAGTCAGGATCTGGATCTACACAGTATGCACAATACCACTGTACATGCATGCGGGGTTGAAAGGGTTGAACTGTTTCACAAGATAGCAATGGCGACCATGTGGAGCCTGCAGAGTTACCCCCACAGGCCTGTACAGTGGTACATTTGTACTGGTAATAAGTGTAGATCCAGATGAGCCGGCTCTTGATGAACCGTCTCATCCAGAGCTCCAGTTAAGGTGCGTAATTTAGGGTGAATTTTGTTATTTATTCACCAAAAATGCCAAGTTGGGAGTGCTTTAGAATCGTCTCATTGAGACGATTCTAAAGCACACCCAACTTGGAATTTTTTATGAAGAAATCAGGAAAATACACTGAAAATTAAGTCAAATTACGCACCTTAACTGGAGCTCTGGTCTCATCAGGATCTGCACTTTTTCCAAATACATGTACTTTTAATATTTATAACCCCCGCAACGAGTTGTGGGGGTATACTGGAGTCAGGTTGTGCGTCCGACCATCCGTCCATCCGTGCATCCGGTCTAAGCGTCTACTATCCTTCTGTGACAAATCCACGACCATATTACCCCCACTAACCCCAAGGTCAATGTCACATACTGAGTGTGTTTACAAAACTTAACATCAGATAAATCCCTTATAACTTCTGTTTCCTTCATCAAAAATTCTCAATATTTCATGCATGCATTCCTCTAATTGCAGTAATTACGTTACGATCTGGGCCCAAGAGGGGGTGGTATTCCGTATTTTAAGCCCTCGCTTACTGACAAATCTAGTTAATAATAATACTAAAGAAACTGAAACAACTCAAATTAACACAAATTTGAAAGTGTTTTGACCACAAACACTGGCAAGTGTTTTGACCACAAACACTGGCATGGGTGCAGAATGGCGGGGTGTAGTGTATAAATATGGATGATTTCGACATGGATATGAAGTTTCAGATTATTCATTTAAACGGTTGTTAGATAACATAAAACATTTAACGCTTTTACATGTTGTATGAGCAATCTGAAATGCTCAAACACTGTTTTCAAAATATATTTCTGTTACTGGTGTTTGGTGGAAGCTTCCTTAAAGACGCCTGTACGTGTGTATCCCGTTATATTCAGGCTTATTTGAAACGGACATGTGCAGGTTCAATTATTTGATTCAAATTTATATAATCAAATGAGGGGGTATTATGGGTGGGTGGGCCAGTGTATGGGAATACAGATGATGATATGCATGGATATGAAGTCTCAAGTGACTGTTTGTTGAAGGGGTCAACGTGATATCAAATACATACAATTATTACTCAGAATGTCGGAGACAAAACACAGATACACACACATCACAGCAAATCTTGCACGGTGTAATAAATATAATTGTAAGTTACAAGAAATCTGTAAGATGACCATGCCAACATGGCGAAACCTCATACTGTATAATTATACTCATTAGCAGAAAAACTAGTAGTTGTATTGGTATTTGCAGGAACCATGCATTTGTCTCCCATCATGCATTTGCTGAGATCTACAACAGCCTTTTCTCCGAGACCCATCCCAATACACAGAAATTCCATGATTGGGTGAAGACTGCACCAGATGGCATTATTGCAGGTACAATAATGCATGCTAGCATTTACAACTGGCCACAAATACAGATGAACTTATATATGTTACTAGCTTGTTTTCTAATCCCTCTATCTTGCATCAGTTACAATAAATATTGTTTAAATTCAATACACAAATTTTCTATTTAATTTATTAATGTTAATAAAAGTATCTTGCATATACTATATAGTATTAGTATAGTGTAGACAACAATCACAATATTGTCTTCCATATTTACACTCTTATGAAATCAAATGAGTCTGAATTTCAAAATCAACCATAATCATTTTGGAGAAAAAGCTATCTTGATGAAGAGAAACACGATAGAAATTACAGCCTCACCAATATAAAAATATGCAAAAGAAAACAAAACCTATGTGTCTGAAACCCTTTTACTCAATATGTGAAGTACATGTAATAACATTTTGTCTGATTAATTTCCCAATGGTTTAAGTTATAAAATACTCTCACGTATTTATCATTCTTTAATAATACATGTATGCATTTCAGCTGAAATTGATACAGATCATTCAGAGGAAACTTTTCCGACAGGCGCTAAGGAAAGTGGAAAAGATAGTGAAGAACACAGCAAAAACGGTACATGCATGCACAGACTATTTATTTGAAAACAAATATTGGATATTGCAATACCACCCACCTCTCCTACCCACTTCTGTAGTATTAATTCAGATATAAAAACATATATTTTCTATAAGTTATTCATTAACGAAAAAACATGACATACTAGTAATTTTAATTAGTATTTAGATTATTATTAACCCATTGCATTCTGAGGATACACTATTTCTCGGAAGAAAATTTTGAATAATTTTCATATTTATGCCTCGTGACCACCATTTGAACCGTCTCGTCGAGACGGTTCAAATGAGTGGTCACAACATATACATTTGATGGAAAATGGAGAAACAAAATTGTGAATTTTATATCACCCTAAAAGTGTATTCCGAATGCAATGGGTTAATAAGAGACTTAAACCTTTCAACCCAGTATAGTGGTATTGGCAAATCGTCTCATCAGGATCTGCACTTATTGCAAGCAATTTTCATATTTTCTAGAACACAAACATCAACATTTCATAAATAGGCTTGTCTGATAACCATTCCTTGACCATGGTATTGTTTGCAAAAGTAACATAGCACACACAGTCGATTCCAGTTACTTTGGTGTGAAAGGGTCAAATGAGTTGTTCTCTCAACTACTATTTCCATTTCACTTATCTTTCTGTCTGCTTTGATTGTAAGAAAACTTTGGTTAGAAACGTGTAATTGAAAATGGGGAGATAATCTCGCCTGTGCAGTGCATGTACATGTAATGCAAAATGTGGAATCAATTAAAGATAATTAGTGATAAATTTTTTTCATGCATTACAGCTTCTGTCACAAAACCGGGAGGATGTCAGCTAGCAATGACGAGGAAGAAATGTCACAAATGTGTTCATTAATGGGGAATTGTCTGCTGAACTCTTAGAAGGTGGAAATTCAAACAGTTTTGTGTTTTCAAAGGACAGGAATAGAGAAACCATACTACGAGAAGTGGATTCCTTACGCAGACAACATCTATATTCCCATTCAGCAGATCAATGTTATGAGCATTGTAAAACTAGAGGTACTCCAACCTATTAATCCCTGGGAGTGTCTGGCTGGGTTAAACCATTTTAATTTTCAGCCTACATTGTATTCTGACAAATCAGAAGAAAAGTTCTAACGCAGTTCATCTGGAGCTACACTGTTTGCAATTATTGGCACATTGTCTCTGGTATTGAAAATGTTGAGACATATGCAAGTTCCTATACAGTACGCATATTTTTTACACATCCATTTCTGGTCACATTCTATTCATCAGGGTACACTATAAAGATTAGCACAAACCCCTTCTTATCTGGAGACCTGCAAGTACAATATGGGTATTACAAATCTGTGGATACCATAGCTAATTACCTTTTGCCAATTTCCAACTGAGAAATTTGCTTCCTGTTGCACCTTGTTGCTAATCTGTAACCACATGTGGTGACTACCAACTTCAGACCCATTGAAGTGATATATAGTGTGTGAACTGGATAGGTGATTAGCTAATGGAGCATTCATGGAAACAGCAAACAGTGTCCAATTATATATGGTACATATGTGTGTGTACATCAAAGGCTGTATCTACAATTGCTTTGTTTTATTTCAATGTGACATTAGATAGGCTCCAGTAAGGGCACATCTAACTTAAAAGTTCGGAAAATATAAAAAGAAAAGGGTTCAGATCTGTACTGTTCATATAGATCTAGGTTTTACAAAAAAAATGGCCTGGTTGATCAAAATAATTAATATTATCTGTGTCCCTGTGAGAAAGTGACTTGATGATTATTGAGGCCAGCACCCAGTCACCATGTCTAAACTATCTGTAAGCAATACAAATGCCACATAATTTGAACCCTAAAGCATGCTGTTGGGTAAAACTGTAGTCTATTGAATTTTTTGAATATTTTACCATTTCTGATAAAAAAAAACATACATGTACTAGCAAGCGTGCTAGAATCGTCTCCAAATAGATTTGCAGTGAGATATATGTAAAATATAAAACATCAGCTGATGACTATTTTCCCCGAACTGTTTAAGTTAAGTAGCATTATAGAACATTCATTTCTTGTTTGTACAGGTTGCCAGAACCTCAGATGTCATCTGCTGCATTTTCCTAGTAATTTTTTAATTTATCTTCAAAAACATGTTTATGAAGCACACTAAAATTGTTTCCACTAGAGACGATTCTAGTGTGCTGCAAAAATATGTGATTGGCATATAAATCATCAGCAGACAACACTTTTGTTTGACACTGTAAGGGTTAAATAGAATATATTCAAAAACATGTTTTGGTAGAATCGCCTCCACTGGGGCGTATATATTTTTTACTATTAGAATCGTCTTATAAGTAGACAAGTTTGATGGAGATGAAATAAATATATTGACAGAAAACATGATCTTGATGATTTTTTCCCCAAATTAAAGGAGAAATGAGGAGAAACATAACTTCAACTACATGTACCAGCATATGTTAAGGTCAACTGGTTGTGTGGTTGCGAAGGGTAATATAATGACGGTGTTTATCATTAGGAATCTGGGTTTGGCCCTCATGTATGTTAACACTACAGCCATAGATAACTATGGCACGGGTACAACATTCAACGTTTGAAGAGTCTTCTTCTACAAGGCAAAACTGCACTCAACAACCAGTGGTGTAAGGTCCCCAACAAAACCAATAACAACATTAAATAGAAAAAACACAACAATAGCTCAACAAAACAGAAAATAATAACAGTCCACAATTAAAACCCACTATTAAACAGTGTAACCACTACTTAAATGGAAGTAACCACAAATCAATACAATGTAACTAGTGTAACCGCTACTTGTATGATTGTAACCACTAGTTCAGGCAATGTAACAGATCTAACCACTACTTGAATGAATGTAACCACAAATCAATGCAATGTAACCAGTGTAACCGCTACTTGTATGATTGTAACCACTAGTTGATGCAATGTAACCAGTGTAACCACTATTTATATGGATGTAACCACTCATTCATGCAATGTAACCCATGTAACCACTACTTAAATGAATTTAACCACTAGTTCATGCAATGTAACCAGGGTAACCACTACATATATGGATGTAACCACTAGTTCATACAATGTAACCAGTGTAACCACTATTTATATGGATGTAACCACTCATTCATGCAATGTAACCAGTGTAACCACTATTCATATGGACGTAACCACTAGTTGATGCAATGTAACCAGTGTAACCACTATTTATATGGATGTAACCACTAGTTCATACAATGTAACCAGAGTAACCACTACATATATGGATGTAACCACTAGTTCATAATATGTAGCCATGATGGTTGGCAGTTGTGTAACCACTGTAACCTTATGTAACCATATACATACCTTGGGTTACAAAAGCATACCTCTAGTTATTTGCACACAAACTGTGACCTATCTATGCTAGCTACAGTTTGTAGATTGTTATAATCTTGTTGTTGGTATAAATCCCGCCTGTAGTGTGCACCATAATGAATATGGTAAAATAGCATGTACCACAACTGAAAATTAAACGTGATCTGAATGCATCTTGCATTATCATTATGATTATTAGCCTTGTGATAATATTATTGTCATTTATGACTGGCAAAGGAAATGGTGGAAAATTGTTTATGCACCAGTCAATGGAAATCCACGCCCCCCCTGGCCCGGGGAATAGCCGGGACATAGCCGGGCATACCCCGGGGTTTTAACCTGTCACGATGCCCCGCACTGCGGGGACAACCCTGGGGCTTTAACTTCGCCAAAATATGCGGGGACGTAACCCCGGGGCTTTAACATACTTTTTAACTATTTTTTTTCTGGATCTCAGCAGTCTTTATTTATTGAACTATAACCATGATATCACTGCGTGTTGTCCCCGGGCACAGTTTATTTCACACAGATGAAAATTAAGACATACAGTACCGGTACATTTATACCGTCACACAACATATATTAAAAACTTAAAAGAAAAGCTGTGATGACTAATATAGCCAGTGCCAATGTGTATATATGTACAGTGTTTTGATACGTGCACATTTAAAATCTTTATACAAACTCTTAATTATATAAATCTTAATAGCTAGGTTCTTAATATTTTAATGCCACAACTAGTACATGTACTACGTATTACATGTACTACATGTACGACGAAAAGTCAGCGTGTGGATGTATCACTGTATGAGGGCGTCAGACAACATGTATCACTGTAAACATGTATCACTGTATGTGGGCGTCAGACAACATGTATCACTGTATGATACAACTGTCTGCCATGAGCACGGCCCTGAAACCACCGGACCTTCACAATATTGTGATCTTACTATTTCACGATTATTTTACAACAACGGCATTTTTTTTAAAAATGGGAAGGCTATGCGATGTAATTATGAATATGGAACATTCAGAAGAAAAAGTGTTACAATCCATCCATAATTGGTGAAGATATCACACTTACAACTTGAGATCTGCCTGTTTTTCATGTTGTAAGTGCGATATCTTCATCAATTACGGATGGATTGTAAAACATGTTTCTTCTGAAAGTTTCATATTCAAAATTACATCGCATAGCATTCCGATATTTTTGATAAAATTGATAAAATGTCGTTGTCAAATATTAAACACAAAAGTTGACACCGGTCTTTTACGAAAGTTGCCACCGGACAGGTTTACGCCGATTAAAATATTGGGAAGGTCTGGTGGTTCTAGGGCCATGATGAGACACATATTTTTTGGAGGTCATGTTCTAGCTGGAACCCAGCATTTATGTCAAGTCTTCTACATTGTATACATGTGACAATATTGAGTTCTTTCACTGTCTTGATTGATATCTAAACATGTAGTACATGTCAGAATATAAAGCTATAGTCCTTTTCTGATTTCAAACTTGGTGTTTTGCTTTTTGTACCATCGGCTGGTGGATAAGAATGGGATTAAGTTACTTTACTGGTGTGACTGAAGAGCCATCTGACAGCAGACAGACACCAAATCATGGTAGCGTAAATCTAAAACTGCTATTAATAATCTGCAGTACTCGTACCCATGTGTGGCTCCTCAGACCAATGGAGTCGGCCGGACCAGTTTGTTGCTTCTGACTGCTAAAATAAATCAACCGTATTTCCTGATTCTTGTATATTAAGAGCCGAGTAAATGGAGACTGGCGCCCAGTGATTTTGGTGAGGTTAGAAGTAGTCTGCAGTAGGCCCTGCTTGTGGGGAGAGTCCACTAAAATGGAAATTGTGCAAACAGTCGTAAAATCGCCCCAGAACAAGATAATGTATAAAGGTCAGTGATGAATTCTTTGTCCTCTTTGAGCAGGGATTCGAAACTGCCGACCTGTCTGTAATGACCTTTGCTGTTGAACGGACATTAAACAATATTCAATCAATCAATCAATGTTTGTCCTCTAGACTGGGTTTTTAAATGTTTTGTACATCATCTATACACACTGATTGAACAAGCCTTCTCTTCTCAATTTTTTTAATATCAGCTTTGAAATATGCCCCGCACTGCGGGGCCTTTACCGGGGATTTAACCTTACTGATGTCCCCGGGGTGCAGGGGCCATTTACCCGGGGTTTAACCAGCCAGATTACCCCGCACTGCGGGGACATAGCGGGGCTTTAACTGAGTCAAAATTATAAGCCCCGCTATTCCCCGGGCCAGGGGAGGCGGGGATTTCCATTGACTGGTGCATTACTGTACTCTCCCCTGATAATTTAGATAACCATTTTTTACACCGACCCAATGGTGCGCCGCAATACAGGATGAGTATAACCCAACGACAAAAATCCAGACTCTGAGGTCACAGTCTTACTAGCGCCTGGACGATACGTTAACAAAATGGACATGGAAACAAGCGCGACTTTTAGATAAATCTAGTTTCACAGCACGTTAACGATAAGTGTATTGTTTTAAAAAGTTTTGAATAATTGTTTGTATATGCGTATAGCTCTAGTAACTGGCCAACGAAAGCTTATTATCCAGAACTTAGGTATATCCACTGTATGTCTCTACCGGAAATTGGTCAACAAAACAGTGAAACGTCTAGCAGACAAGTCAAAACAACATTCAGCAGAAGAAATGCAAACAGCAATACATATAGTGACTGGACATAAGTTAAAGTTTACATTAATCAATTAAATACCATATCTGGGCAAACGTAAAATGAACAGAAAATCAGTTAATTAAATAAATCCGTAAATTTACCTGGCAAAACCTCAGGCTCAGCGTGTCCAAATTATTAATCTTTAAACAAAACATGCATGATAAACGGATTCAGTTTTATGTTGAACATATTGACATATACCTCAGACGCGAAGTAGTTTAGCACAATTTATATTATTAAATGAACATATCATGGCCTATGATATTACAATATTAGCAAAATATTGATAAAGTTTTATTAGAGATTATAAAACGCTCACAGCGTATTTCGTTGCAACTCTCGGGTATTATCTTGAATAACACGAGTTCCAATTCCAGTTTAAAAAAAAGACATTTCAACTTACTCGAGTAATTACTTCGAACTCATATCGTGTGGTGGATTACTAGGCCTATTGTTCCAAGTCGAGTTGGACCCGAATAGCGACTCTGCTTGATCCTGTGCTACTCGGGGTACTCGAGTTTAACCCGGGAAAGTCGTGAAAAAGTACAAATATTTAGGTATTGTAACGTGTAGCCTACGGCACTGGTACGAGCTCGTTCGCCCTACACAACAAATATAAGAAGCTATAATACCACTGGTAGCGTGTCTGCCGCACCGCTACGATCGGTTACACAAAACACCAAAATACACCCAAATATAGTATAAATACAGGGGCGGCGGAAGCGGGGGGCGGGGGTCTTGCCCCCCTCCCCACCCCAATAATTAATAATTTTGTTGTGGGGGGGGGGGGCAATAATTCTGTAAATTTTGGATTTTTTATTCTAATATATTTGTGTAATCATGAGTACTGGGAACTTTGCTGAGAACTTTGATGAGAATGCAGGAAACCGCACAGTCGAAGATGAATGGAGAGAAGACATTCAGACAAAAACATCACTGAAGTACATAAACCCGGAAAATGTCAACATTGGGAAAACACACCATGTATGGTCAACCGTCCGAAACAACCGACACGACGTCAGACGAGCAGAAATAAAGGCTAGCTAGGCTACTGACAGGCACTTACACTCTGCAGGCAAATGGGGCAAAATTTAATCAGTTCACAGTAAATCCAATCTGTAAAATATGTCAAGTAGAATCCGAAGATCGCGAGCACTTCGTCTCAAAATGTATAGGGCTAACCTCAGTCAGAGCTGAATGCTGAATATATAAAAAAATTGAGGGCATGCGCGATCGATTCAAATGCTATAAACACTATAGTCAACAATACGACGCTTCTCACACAGCTGTGTCTTGACTTGAAGCATCCGAATATCTCGCGTATCCTGGATACATCTACGACTCTGGAACAGATGGAACTGATCAGCAGAGAATATGTCTACAGCCTGCATGTCGAAAGGACCAGAAAGTTCGAACTCGTGTAAATTGGGAGAACATTAATGACAATACACTCAATGTAAATAGCTCGTTCACAAATGACTGTACAGAACCAGGTTGAACTGTTGCATTATAACACGCAAGGAAAAAAATAATATATATATATACATGTATTTCACATCTACTTGAAACGACATAGTCGGTGCCACGAAAAATATACGTGGGAGCTCTACGAAGAAAAGAAAGAAAGAATGGCGTTTCACACCACTTGGATTTCAAAAATTTCCGGGGGGCATGCCCCCGGACCCCCCTAGCGCTATCGGGCCCTTCGGGCCCTCAACATTGGGCCGCCCAATACTGTTCGGCTTCCACCGCCTATGAAATACATATGCATATACTACAAATACACTATAGATAGGGTCAGATAGTAGTGTAAAGCGTATATTGATACAAAACACATCATATAATTGACGTATGTAGTGAAAAAAATCAGTTAAGTTGGCCATATTTTCGGTTAATGCACATTGAATCACCAATTATATGGGTTATGTCCGTTAACATTTTAAGGAAACGCGGTTATCGCCCCTGATATCAGTGTGAAAATTGACATCTGATATAAAATGTATAATAATGCCAATCAATACGTGGGGTAATGGTGAAATAATGTTTATTTTGCCAGACAATGTTTCGGATTATGTTGATATAAAGAACAGTTTGTGCCTACTGGGTGGGCATGTACATGTACCTTTACTCTCCTGGTAAACATCTTCACTTATATGAAACTGATGTATCTTTGAGGATTTAATTAAAGGTACATGCCCACGCAGCAAGTTACACTGTACTACTACTTTCAATTTTCTGTCATGCCTTATATGAGCCATTTGTCTATCCACTAACGAGTTATTTTTAATTACGGCGCGCGTTAATTGGTGTTAAATCGCATTTTATATGCCACGACCAGAAAGGGTATTTTCCGACCTCGTGCTATTTTTACCAACACGCGTCACGTGACACGGTCAATCATATCACATATTTGACATGCGCAGTGAAGTATCGGAAGTTGAGAAGAAAAATCTCTGTTCGGGTCCAAATCTAAATCTCCACGTAACTCTTTCCATTTGGTGATCTGGCCGCCAATATTAACCACTCTCTCTCTCTCTACTGCCTGTCCCTTAGACATTTCGCCTTTTTTTTTACCGACGCCGTTTCATACAATTTCCGTCCTGGACATTTCGACATGTTCATATTCTTTTTTACATATTGGGAAGCCTACTGGCGCGCGTAGTATACTGCGCATGCGCACCGCAAGCCGTGATGTGAAAGTCGTCGTCCCCGCACATTATCAAAATAGACTGTTACCGCCGCGCGTCGCTAACAGTAAATTGATAATTAATTAATGATTATATTTGTAGAGCGGGCACTTGTAATTTTTTGAACTGGTGGAATAGTGACATAATTATACACTTATTTAATTCCTATACAGAACATTTTGTGCCTACTGCATGGGCATGTACCTTTAACATGCAGCAATTATTTTCATAATACAATTATTATTTGACTAAATTTCGTGAAATAAAAATAAGTCTCATTCTTACATTTTGCTAAGTGGTAATAATAGTGGAAAATTGTGTTTCGTATGGTGGCATATATTTGCCATCAAACTGTCGACATAATTTCTCGCAACATGTTGACTTAAATATCATGACATGTCAACATAACCTGATAAGTTGCCACAACAAGTAAAAATAATGCGAGTTATCACAATTAGTCAACATACCGTGATAAGTTAACACATATGTCAACATACCGTGATATTTTATCTCAACAAGTCGACATAACGTGATATTTATCTCAACATGGTGACTTTTTTTAACTTGATAAGTTAACACAACATGTCGATATAATATGATAGTTTTACGCAACACATGGGCGGATTCAGGGGTGGGGGGGGGGGGCGGCGGACCCGGCGCGCCCCCCCCCCCCCCTAAAATTCGCCGATTAAAGATTTATTTACAAGTTACAAGGCACGTTTTTTGCTCCAAAATGCGCCAGAACACAGGAAATGCGATGCAGATTTCAAAAAAAATCCGTAGGGGACTGCCCGGACCCCCTAGCGCTATCCCGAGTTCCGATAATATAGTCAAGTATTGCAAAATAATTACACACCCCCCTAACCCGAAATCCTGGATCCGCGCCTGCAACATGTCGACATAATGTGATATTTTATCTCAACATGTCGACATAGTTTCGTGTCGGCATCTCAACAGCAAGTATATGCCACCATAGTTTTGCAATGTTTATATGTATAACCTTATTATAAGGTGGCATGTTTACACAAAACTGACAGCAGTGTTAGTGTCCATGTATATCATGTATGTATCCAGCAAACACACAACGTAACCGCAACATTGCGCGAATGTCGTAATCAGGTTGCGTGTTAAACAACGTTTTTAGTTAGTTGAGGTTATGTTTTAATATTACGTTACCGTAAAAACGTTGCTACAACCAGCTTTAGGAAAGTGCCAATTACGTCCAATTTACGTTGTTAGTTTAACATTTAATGACAACATCTCATCAACGTTGTCACAAAAACGTTTCCACAATAACGTTGCTGCAACCAATTATTTGGAAGCTCTAATTACGTAACATTTATGTTGTCATATGACGTTGCATGCGACTACGTAGTTACAACGTTATCTCCAAAACGTTACCGCAATAACGTTGCTGCAACCAATTTTAGGAAACCTCTCATTACATACTATTCACGTTGTCATATTACGTTGGGTGAAAACATCAAATCAACGTTGTCGCAAAAACGTTTCCACAATAACGTTGCTACAACCATTTCTTTGGAAGCTCTTATTACGTAATATTTATGTTGTCATATGACGTTGCATGTGATTACGTACTTACAACGTTATTACCGAAACGTTTCCACAATAACGTTGCTGCAACCAATTCTAGGAAAACTCTCATTACGTACTATTCACGTTGTCATATTACGTTGAGTGAAAACATCATCTCAACATTGTCGCAAAAACGTTTCCACAATAACGTTGCTGCAACCAATTCTTTGGAAGTTCTTAATACGTAATAGTTATGTTGTCATATGACGTTGCATGTGACTACGTGATTACAACGTTATTAACGAAACGTTGACGAAATAACGTTGCTGCAAGAAATTGTCAGAAAACTCTCATTACGTATTCATATTACGTTGGGTGAAAACATTTTATCAACGTTGTCGCAAAAACGTTTCCACAATAACCTTGCTGCAACCAATTCTTTGGAAGTTCTTATGACGTAACATTTATGTTGTCATATGACGTTGCATGTGACTACCTATTTACAACATCATCACCGAAACGTTGCCGCAATAACATTGCTGCAACCAATTCTAGGAAAACTCTCTTCACGTACTGTTCACGCAAAAACGTTTCTACAATAACGTTGCTGCATCCAATTTTGTGGGAGCTCTTAATACGTAATATTTATGTTGTCATATGACGTTGCATGTGACTACGTGATTACAACGTTATTACCGAAACGTTGACGCAATAACGTTGCTGCAACCAATTATCAGAAAAAATCTTATTACGTACGTACTATTCACGTTGTCATATTACGTTGGGTGAAAACATCTGATCAACGTTGAAGCAGAAACGTTTCCACAATAACTTTGCTGCAACCAATTCTTTAGAAGCTCTTATTATGTAACATTTATGTTGTCATATGACGTTGCAAGTGACTACGTAATTACAACGTTTTAACCGAAACGTTGCCGCAATAATGTTGCTGCAACCAATGCTAGGAAAACTCTCTTCACGTACTATTCACGTTGTCATATTACGTTGGGTGAAAACATAATCTCAACGTCGTCGCATAAACGTTTCCACAAGAACGTTGCTGCAACCAATTCTAGGAAAACTGTCTTCACGTACTGTTCACGTTGTCATATTACGTTGGGTGAAAACATCATGTCAACATTGTTGCAAAAATATTTCCACAATAACGTTGCTGCAACCAATTTTTTGTAAGCTCTTAATACTTAATATTTATGTTGCCATATGACGTTGCATGTGACTACGTGATTACAACGTTATTACCGAAACGTTGACGCAATAACGTTGCTGCAACCAATTATCAGAAAAATCTCATTACGTACTATTCACGTTGTCATATTACGTTGGGTGAAAACATCTGATCAACGTTGTCGCAGAAACGTTTCCACAATAACTTTGCTGCAACCAATTCTTTAGAAGCTCTTATTACGTAGCATTGAGGTTGTCATATAACGTTGCATGTGACTACGTAATGACAACGTTTGTGCCGAAATGTTGCCGCAATAACGTTACTGCAACCGATTCTAGGAAAACTACCATTACGTACTATTCACGTTGTTATATTACGTTGGATGAAAACATCATCTCAACTTTGGAACAATAACATCGCTACAATAACATTGCTGCAACCAATTATATAAAGGTAATCATTACGTTGCCGCAATAACGTTGCTGCAACCGATTCTAGGAAAACTACCATTACGTACTATTCACGTTGTCATATTACGTTGGATGAAAACATCATCTCAACTTTGGAACAATAACATCGCTACAATAACATTGCTGCAACCAATTATATAAAGGTAATCATTACGTACTGATCACATGTGTCATATAGCATTGCGTGACAACATAATACCAACGTTGTTAAAATAACGTTGCTGCACAAACGTTGCTGCAACCAATTATAGCGAAAGCTCTCATTACGTACTATTAACGTTTCCAAATACCAAATATTTGGAAGTTCTTATTACGTAACATTTATGTTGTCATATGACGTTGCATGTGACTACGTAATTACAGCGTTATTACCGAAACGTTGCCGCAATAACGTTGCTGCAAGCGAATCTAGGAAAACTACCATTACGTATTATTCACGTTGTCATATTACGTTGGGTGAAAATATCATCTCAACTTACCAACGTAGTAAAAATAACGTTGCTGCACAAACGTTGCTGCACAAACGTTGCTGTAACCAATTCTAGCGAAAGCTCTCATTACGTAATATTAACGTTGCCAAATATCAAGGCGTGAAAACATCATCTCCACGTTGTCAAAATAACGTTGCTGCAATAACGTTGCCTCAACCAACTCTAGGAAAGTTCTCATAATGTATTATTCACGTTGTCATATAGCAATGCGTAGCAACATCATTTCCACCACGTTGTCAAACTAACGTTGCTGCAATAATGTTGCTAGAACCAATGATAATGATAAGAAAGTTGTCATAACGTACTATTCACGTTGTCATATAGCATAGCATAACAACATCATATCCACGTTGTCAAAAGAACGTTGATGCAATAACCAATTACCAAATATCAAGGCGTGAAAACATCATCTTCACGTTGTCAAAATAACGTTGCTGCAATAACGTTGCCTCAACCAACTCTAGGAAAGTTCTCATAATGTATTATTCACGTTGTCATATAGAAATGCGTAGCAACATCATTTCTACCACGTTGTCAAACTAACGTTGCTGCAATAATGTTGCTGAAACCAATGCTAACAAAGTTTTCATAACGTACTATTCACGTTTTCATATAGCATAGCGTGACAACATCATATCGACGTTGTCAAAATAACGTTGTTGCAATAACCTTCCTGTAACAAATACTACGGAAGGTATAATAGCGTACTACTCACGTTGTCATATAGCATAGCATTGTGTGACAGCATCGTCTCCACATTGTCAAAATAACGTTGCTGCAATAACATCGCTGCAAAAAGTTCTTGGAAAGTTGTCGTTACGTAATTTTCACGTTGTCATATAGCATTGCGTGACAACATCATTTCCACAATAACGTTGCTGCAACCGATTCTTTGGAAGTTCTTATTACGTAACATTTATGTTGTCATATGACGTTGCATGTGACTACGTAATTACAACGTTATTACCAAAAAGTTGACGCAATAACGTTGCTGCAACCGATTCTAGGAAAACTACCATTACGTACTATTCACGTTGTCATATTACGTTGGATGAAAACATCATCTCAACTTTGGAACAATAACATCGCTGCAATAACATTGCGGCAACCAATTCTCAAAAGGTAATCATGGCGTACTGTTCACATTTTCATATAGCATTGT
The DNA here is from genome assembly GCA_029237695.1 of Conchocele bisecta. NCBI lineage: Eukaryota > Metazoa > Mollusca > Bivalvia > Lucinida > Thyasiridae > Conchocele > Conchocele bisecta. Next base: position 200,301 of record CM055267.1, read on the forward strand.
GTGACAACATAATACCAACGTTGTCAAAATAACGTTGCTGCACAAACGTTGCTGCAACCAATTCTAGCGAAAGCTCTCATTACGTACTATTAACGTTGCCAAATAGTAAGACGTGGAAACATCATCTCCACGTTGTCAAAATAACGTTGCTACAATAACGTTGCTGAAACCAACTCTAGGAAAGTTATCATAATGTAGTATTCACGTTGTCATATAGCAATGCTTAACGACATCATTTCCACGTTTTCACAATAACGTTGCTGCAATAATGTTGCTAGAACCAATGATAAGAAAGTTGTCATAACGTGCTATTCACGTTGTCATATAGCATAGCATAACAACATCATATCCACGTTGTCAAAATAACGTTGATGCAATAACGTTGCTGCAACAAATACTACGGAAGTTATAATAACGTGCTATTCACGTTGTCATATAGCATAGCATTGCATGACAGCATCGTCTCCACATTGTCAAAATAACGTTGCTGCAATAACATCGCTGCAAAGAATTCTTGGAAAGTTCTCGTTACGTAATTTCCACGTTGTCATATAACATTGCGTGACAACATCATCTCCACATTGTCAAAATAACGTTGCTGCAATAACGTTGCTGCAACTTGAACCAATTATATGAAAACTCTCATTACGTACTATTCACGTTGTCATATTACGTTGGGTGAAAACATCATCTCAACATTGTCGCAAAAACGTTTACACAATAACGTTGCTACAACAAATTATGTGGAAAGTTCTTATTACGTAACATTTATGTTGCCATATGACGTTGCATTTGACTACGTAATTACAACGTTATTACTGAAACGTTGCTGCAATAACGTTGCAGCAACCGATTCTAGGAAAACTACCATTACGTACTATTCACGTTGTCATATTACGTTGGGTGAAAATATCATCTCAATTTGGAACAATAACATTGCTGCAATAACGTCGCTGCAACCAATTCTAAAAAAGTAATCATTACGTACTGTTCACATTCTCATATAGCAACGTTGTCAAAATAACGTTGCTGCACAAACGTTGCTGCAACCAATTCTAGCGAAAGCTCATATTACGTACTATTAACGTTGACAAATACCAATGGGTGAAAACATCATCTCCACACTGTCAAAATAACGTTGCTGCAATAACTCTAGGAAAGTTCTCGTAACGTATTATTCACGTTGCCATATAGCCATGCGTAACAACATCATATCTACGTTGTCACAATAACGTTGCTGAAATAATGTTGCTGAAACCAATGCTAAGAAAGTTCTCATAACGTAGTATTCACGTTGTCATATAGCATAGCGTGACAACATCATATCCACGTTGTCAAAATAACGTTGTTGCAATAACGTTGCCGCAACAAATACTACGCAAGTTATGATAACGTACTTTATCCCGTCAACGCAGTGCCTATGTGCCGTGAAACAAGGTTCCGTGAAACATATTTGATATCCGGTCAATACGACATAATCACAATTCATACGCGTCATTCGTGTTGGTGACTACTTTCCCCAGTATACTTCTTGAGTTGACTGAAAAGTCTGATGGAAATGGAACCGTTTACAGTGTCAGGGTTAAATTTGGCAACTAAAAACGATATCGCCAGAAAATAAAATTAATTGCAAGTCATTTTCTGAATGTCAAATCAATTTCCATTACGACCCTCAATTTCCAAATGCGTTTGCTCTCTACCCATTCCGTGCGTCATTCAGACATGACTGACGTCATACTTATATTTACGTCAATAAGTCTACTACGTCATTTAAAATAAAAATGGCTGCTCCCAGTGATTCCAGTCAGGTAAGGAAATAAACGAAACAAAATGGTGTTTGTGTTGCTGATTTTTATTCTGGACATATCGCTATCGTTGCAGAATCTGCCCCAAATGGAAATGGATGGGCCTGGTGAATTTTGAGAGTGTTTTCGTTGAAAAGAAGCTGTAATTTCACATTGTCGGTGACAACATATAAAACAGAACATTTATCTGTTGAACCTGCCTGAAGTACAAGTTGTAATGGTTAATTCGGGATGAATGGTTGCCATTATAAATAGGATTACATCGTAAAGTTGCCATCTTCATTTCCATGGACCATGATTCACGAACGGTGAAAAGAACAGAAACAAAATCGTTGTAACATTTTAAGATTATTCGTGAAATATTTCGATGTGTAAAGTTCCTAAAGTCTAAAACAATTATTGATCAATTTACTGTAGTAGTATATAGGGAGTCAAAATGATACCACCTACCGTGATATCATTTATAACCCTCTATAATACCCCCACCACCCCCGAAAATCAAAAATTGGTTAACGAGGAAATTGTCTCCCGACAACAAATTTACGAATTTTTGGAGAAAATAATTTTGAAAAGAGGGAGTCAAAATGATACCACCTCCAACCAAAAGTTGGTGGTGGTATTGTAGTCCCAATTATATTGGTAATTGACTTTTGAAAAAATATATTGGTGTCATAAATACATCATGTTTTTTTCACGTCCAAATTGAACAGATACATTTCATAGGTTATAATAAAATATTATTAGAGAAAATGGATAATGAAAGAGAATTTAAATTGAAATTTTATGATTTATTTGTTAAAAAATATTACTATAAATTGAAAACACTATGCAAAATCGAATACATGAAATATCAGCGTAATTTATTACGCTCCGATAAAAACGTTGCATTTACAATATTATACCGGCAATTATGTCGTGGGTACAAGGATCAAATTCGCGAAATGAAGCGACTAAATAGGATCGGAGAACAAATACCGGAACATCATAAAACTAATTTTATAAAACCGTTTAAAATCAACGATTCGTTTACGGATATGCGTTTCTACAATGATATTGTAATGGATTTGAAAATTCTAATTGAAAATTGAACAGAAAAAACAACTACCAATATTATTAGAGAAAATGGATAATACAATTCAATTGGAATTGAAAGTTTTTAATGACTGTGTTGAAGAAGTTTACGAAGCTTACGGGGGTTATGATCCTGTATATAAATTCTATAAAATGAAAACACTAGGCGATATCGAATACATGAAATACCAGCGTAATTTATTACGCTCCAATAAAAACGTTGCATTTACAATATTATACCGGCAATTATGTCAACTATACAAGAGGCAAATACAAACATTAAGACGGACAATGCGTATCGGATATGAAACTAAGGTGTATTATATAAAATTGTTAAAACCCAACGATTCGTTTACGAATGTACATTTCTACGATATCGCTTATAAAGATATTGAAAAATTATTATTGAACAGAAAAAAAAAAAACTACTAATTAATTTATAGCCGAGTGTATTTTCCTTATCGAAGGTATGTAAACGGGCTATCTGGAATGATTTTTCATCAACCTCGAGCGGTCTTATAGGAACGCCGTTGTCATACTTTGAGTGTATTTTTCCTTATCGATGGTATGTAAACTGGCAATCTGAATTTATTTTTGTATCAACCTCGAGTGGTCGGATAGGAACGCCGTTGTCATGCAGTTGTTTACCATAGCGACCACATTTGTAGGGATAGAAATAAAAAAATGTTTTAGCTCCCGTCGAGACTCGAACTCACGACCCACGTCTCTATAGAGTGTCGCCTTAACCACACGACCACGAAGGCTGTTATGATAAACATTACTTTGTGTTGTACAATTATCGATTTACACAGGCGGTGTGTACACAGGTTATTTATAAACATTTAGAGAGGTTAACGAATTTACGGGATGGTTCATTATTTTATTAATTTTATAATTAATTTTAAGAAAATTATAAAATTATTAATAACTGAAAGCTGAACATCCCCTATAATTACATAGAAAACATAATAATTAATTAATATAAGAAAACAAATAAAACACAACTATTTTCACCAACAAAGTCAGGGGCTGGCGCGGGTTCGAGCCTCGGTGGGACCTAAAACTTTTTTTCTTTTTTTTTAAATTGTTAATAATTTTCCTAAAATTAATTAATAAATTGTTTACTGCACCAATATAATTAATTTTATAATTAATTTAAAGAAAATTATAAAATTAATTATTTAATAAAAATATTAATTTCCTCCGACTTTAACCAAGTTTTACCCTAAATTTATCCCAATCAGTACACTCAAGCTTGGGCATGGTGGCGTGTGCTTTGATTCTAATATCATTTTTTAATTTTTCATATCTCCCCATTTCTTCCACTACAGATTCAAACTCTAAATTTGATATTTTCTTATCGGCCAACGCTTTTTGGACACTATAACGTCGATGCTATTTTTCTTAGACCTGGCCGAGAACGGATTATTCTATCATGTTTTCTACATTTTTTTCTCGAGTTTTTCCACCCGACGCCCTAATTACCATACAAAGTATTCCAGATAAAAATCGGTAAGTCCACTCAAAACCCCAAAGGCAAGTGGAACCGTACAATTGTAGATAGTGTTGCAGCAGTCCCCGCACCACTCATTACAGATAAACTTGCCAGAACCGTACTAGATGCTTCAGCTATATTCGCCGCACTCTTATATTTTTTAGCGTGTCTTTTTCTATTTCTATGTTCTCTAACTAAAATATCCTGCATAGCGACGATATTATTTAACCTAAAATCTGAACTTCTTTCGTTAATTGGACACAGTGTTGATGGAGTGGTATTGACAATTGGAAGCGGTGATTCGTTCATGATTTTCAATTTATTAGTATTTACAAATTAAGTTCAATTAACAATGAGACAATAGTGGAAGAACTCTCTGGGTCAGCGATTTTCGTAACAAAGTTAATAACACTACCTTCGGAAAGTCTAATTAGATCATAACCGGCGAACGAAACCACCGACGAACTATCTCCAGCGATTTTAGTGACTCCAACCGCCCGTTCTTCCCCATCTACTACAAGATTTATCGTGACCGCGCCCACAGGTTTACCACTAGCATTAAACGAGCAGACCGCCATTCGGAGAACTGTACCTGTAGCTGTCATGGCGTATCCCCCACATTTATTACTCACTTTGGCACCGAACGAATATTCATAGAGCCCCTCAACCAATGGGCCCCGGTTCTCAGCCTAAACTGTTATGACACGTTTTTGCGTTTTCATTGTTTGCAACAATCTGGCAACCGCCCCGATAGAGGTATGGGCCTCAGTACGAATCTTATAAGAGGCCTCCTCAAGAGCTTTGGTCGCGGCTCTACGATCATGTTTCAGTTTATCGGAAACTTCGGTTATTTTCCCGTCTAGTTCGGTAAGTGCAGCTTCTCTGCTGAGAGAGTCCTCTAAGCGCAACGCATCATAAGCCTCCGTAATGGTCGCCTGGTGGCCTTCTAGGGCTTTTTCAACACCCAACCGGGCCTCTTTTTGAAATTCAGTTATTTTTCCGTCTAGTTCGGTAAGTGCCGCTTCTCTGCTGAGAGAGTCCTCTAAGCGCAACGCATCATAAGCCTCCGTAATGGTCGCCTGGTGACCTTCTAGGGCTTTTTGTTTTCAACACCCAACCGGGCCTCTTTTTGAAGTTCAGTTATTTTTCCGTCTAGTTCAGCAACCGCCGCTTCTCTGATGAGAGAGTCCTCTGAGCGCAACACCCCATAAACCTCCGTAAGGTCCGCCTGGTGGTCTTCTCGGACTTTATCGATAACCGTTCGGACCCCCTCAACCCCCAACTGGGCCTCCTTTCGAAATTCGGTTATTTTTTCGTCTAGTTCAGTAAGTGCCGCTTCTCTGTTGAGAGAGTCCTCTGAGCGCAACATCCCATAAGCCTCCGCAATGGCCTCCTTGTGGTTTTCTCGGACCCCCTCAACCCCCGACCTGGTCTCTTTCAGAAATTCGGCTATTTTTCCGTCCAGTTCAGTAAGTGTCGCTTCTCTGCTGAGAGAGTCCTCTAAGCGCAACGCATCATAAGCCTCCGCAAGGTCCACCTGGTGGTCTTCTCGGACTTTATCAATACCCGACCGGGTCTCTTTTCGAAATTTGGTTATTTTCCCGTCTAGTTCAGTAAGTGCCGCTTCTCTGATGAGAGAGTCCTCTAAGCGCAACGCATCATAACCCTTCGTAAGGGCCACCTGGTGGTCTTCTCGGACTTTATCAATATCCGACCTGGCCTCTTTTCGAAATTTGGTTATTTGTTTTCCTAGTTTGGTAAGTGTCGCTTCGCTGATGAGAGAGTCCTTTAATCGCAACGCATCATAAGCCTCCGTAAGGTCCGCCTGGTGGTCTTCTCGGACTTTATCAACACCCGTTCGGACTCCCTCAATCCCCAACCGGGCCTCTTTTCGAAATTCGATTATTTTTTCACCTAGTTTGTTTAGTTCCGTATGCGTTTCTTCACGACTTTGTGTATTCACAGCCAGGGCATATTCTCTAAGTTGTGATAGTAGACTCCTGTGAATATCGTCCGTGGCCGCCGATATAGTTCTATTGATCAAGGCTTTTGTTTTTTGGGTAGTTAAAAAGTCGCCCTCTGTCGGGATGAATCCCCCTTCTGTCGGTTCCAAATTCTTTGAATTTGTCACCCAATTGGAAGAACTACCTGGTCCGTATATACTCATTTCAATAATGTTGATAATATATATATATAAATTAAGAAAATGCGTCTAATTCTAAATAATTTTCTTAAAATTAATTAATTTGAAATTTCTAGGACGGCCGAAATCGGGAAATCGTTCTTCAACTCTCGCCCTTTATCATCAAGAATAGAAATCTTCAACTCGTGGATGTGTCCCGATTCCAAAACTTTCATCTCGGGGTGTGGGAAGTCTAAGGTCACAGTCTCCCCAAAGAAACAGTCGCTGGCGGGCATGGTTTTCAGTAATGTGCTGTGAGTGCCGTCTACCGTGTTGTACGATGTGTTCACCCGATCCAGGTGCACCCCGAGAGTTTTCGTGATGGCGAAGTTTACTGGGGTCGTGCCGACGTGCTCGCCCGGATCAAACACTCCAGTATCGTTGACAGGGCGGGATGATATTTTAAAGCCTAACAGTGAGCCCAACCCCGGTGAGATCCTTATAGTCTTCTTAACGGACACTGTGACAAGCCCCGTGGCTTTCGAGACTGTGAGAGTGGCCATATCATCAAGATTCGACGCGACAAAAGCTTGGAGTGCCCCGAAACTCCAAAGGCCATGAGGTACAAAGAAAGTTCCTACGTCGATATCTCCACTATGGTCAAGGAAAAACTCTAACGTTTCGATGTTTCGCCACTCGACCGTGAACGTGATTGATCTAAGGCCTACCCGGCGTTGTCCGCAGCAGTTGTCTACTAATTTTTGAAGTTCACAACTCCCTTTTTGAACATTAGTGATAGTAGCAAACATAATAATATCTTTCAATGGATACCAAAGCATTTAGTTTTAATTCTAATGCAAAGTACGCGGTCGGAGGTAAATACACGCAAACATACGTTGTTAACCGCCTTGTACACCCAACCGTAACGGTTAGACCGGACAGTGGCTTTGCCACCAATTTCCCTAACATCTTTGAACAATATAGGCTGCCCAAGATTACTACGATGGAGGCGGTAAACTGGTGGAAAGCAACACCGATGCAGTTTTGGCAGAACCAAATAAATTTCGCTGTATGGTGCGCAACAGCCGGGTGTGGAGTCTCACATAAAGACCATCTAACATCCAAGAATGTCATACTCCGAAGTGTCTACAACTTTCACGTGTATTATACTATTAGGAGGATTCTCAAAGAACTAGGTATTTCACTACCTCAAGACGACGCCTGGGATCCCATTTCCAACGCATACGACCGTATGGCGTTTGAAAGACTGTGTAACGAATTTAACGTTTCAAAAGACGCGGACTGGAGACAGAAAGCATTTCCTACCAGCACCGGCCTCGGGGACGTTCTCATTCGGGGCCAGTCCGTGAATTGGACGTAGACTGATTTTAGACACGATCACTCCGGCGACCACATCGTCAGTCGGAACGCCGGGAATTTTGACCCCGCGACGATGACTTTCGGGCCGGAAGTGTCTGGAGGTCGGCACTGTGGCGTGTTTTCTTGTAAAATGTTACCTCCGAAACGGGCTCACGTCGATTACATACAGCAGGATGCTAAGGTTCAGGACGCGTGGGGTACATTTATGTTAGATACGGGTCTAAGGTTCACGCAGGCCGGGGTTACTTGCGTCAACGACTCCATTCGCACGTACGTCTGGGCCATCCTCGGCGCACAGAAGCAAACTCGCAGTTCTATATTGGGCACGGGAACAGCGTTTGATGCACAAAAACAATTCTTAGCACTTGTAGAGGACGCCATCTCAGCTAGGGTGGACATGGAGAAGGCGATCCAGAATTATCAAGACGTTTTGCAGAATGCCAGTACTCCAGTAGACTATGTATTTGGAATAGGCTCTATGGCGCCGAGCAATATGATACTACGAGATGACCCGGTTGACGGTTACAATAATCAGATCGTAATCGCCACCGCCAATCACAAAATCGGCCACAACGGTAACGTGAACACGGATATCATCAAGCTCCCACCCAAGATGCCCGGGTTCAACAGTGTTGAGGTTGTAAGTGGAACCGATTTCATAAAACCCCCAAAACACAAAATGGATACACCTCCCTCAACACAATCGAACCCAGTACCCCCAATTCACAAATTGGATGCACCATCGAGTTCCCCCAATCCAATCATCAACAATGTTGAAACAGCAGCGGAAACACCAATCGAGATTGGAAGCACAACACACGAGGAGGAGAAATTAGGGCTCGTCGTCGCCCTCGTGACGATCGGATTATTTACGCTTTGGTTTTAGGAACTCTCTGGCGAAGAATAGTAGGAGACCGGCGATTGCCACTATTAGAGCCCAGGTATTTTTGGCTAGCCATCCGGCCGTTTTTGATAACATAGATAGCAAGTAAGAAACGATACTTCCGATCAGTCCAGGTAGTGCGGCAGCCGCCTTTTCGGCTAATTTAGCCAGGAGACTGGCAAGGGCTTTTAGTTGTTTTTTTACCCACTCCTTGTCTCCGCCGGATGGCGCGGGTGGTGGTGTGGGTGCTGGCGCGGGTGGTGGCGCCGCACCACCAGTGAAAGCTAGAACTATGGTCGATATAGTCATGCCGATAGCAACGAGGATGCTTGCTATCGTGACAGCCTGCTCTCTGAACAGAGTGCGAAGACGCTCACCGAGTGTCGTCTCCTCGTGCAGGACCCTCGAGATTGTTTCGCGGATCCGACTTATTTGGGTGCGGAGAGCCTCACGGTTAGTCGATGCAGCCTGCAAGCGAGCTTCTCTTTCACCCCGCAACGACTGCAGACGTTCGGTGATCCGCTCGGTAGATTCTCTATCGCCACCGGCTTCCTCCAGTTTTCTTTCTTCTAACGCGATATGTTCATCCAGCGACGAGAGTTTGGCGAGGTTAAGGACCAGTTCGCCCCGACCGTTTGCATAACCTTATCGCGGCCCCGGAGTTCGTGAAGAGGTAAAGGTGGGTCATCGTTGAGTATTTCGTGTTCGCTGAACGTGGTCTCCATCGTGTTAATAGCGTCGGTGGCTACTCGAGGGAGTTCGCTGAGCTCAACAGTTTCTATATCGGCGGCCGTCTTCGCCATCGTTTCGTCGGTAGACTGTAGGGCCTCTACAGCGCGGGTCGGCATAATTTTTTTACCCTTCTTCCAATCTACGAATCCTAGTTCGCTCCTTATCATTTCACCACCGCCCCGGTTTCCTGCAATTGTGCTCAGTGCTAGGGGTTTACCGGTCCTCGTGTTGACTAATGGGAGATTTGATGCTGCTTTTAGTCGCAATCTACCGTTCAGATCAAATTCGAACTTGGAGTAATCGCGACCGACAGACGGGACCAGACCGATTTCTGCAAAACGGTTGTAGTAGTCGTCTACAGCTCCCTCGAGTAATTCCCGACTTTGACTAATGGTGTTGGTAGCGCCACCTAATTCCCCCGATTGCGATTGGATTGGAACTGGAGGCTGTATCAAGGGTGTTTCGTCATTATAATCATCATCATCACCATCGAGGTAATCGTCTCTGCCGATTTCATACATGTCATTATAGTAATCAGCAATATCGTAATCAGCCATATTTATAATTTTCTTAAAATTAATTATGTATTAAAGACAAAACCATATGGGTTTAATATAGATTCACTAAATTATGTCTTCGAGTCAATACGGTCGCAAACTCAATCCATACCGCAGACTGCGGGAGCCCCTCGGGGCAAAAGGCGTGAGACAGAGCGTCGTTATTACGAACAACCCATTGACGATCGACCAGAACAAGCAGCTCTTGGTCCGCTTCCCCAACCTCGGAGCTAACGACGTCATTGTGCCGGGGACTGTTCGCCTCGCTTTCATTATTTCGCTGACGTCGACGGACGAGGACCGAACCGTCGTTCAGAACCTGGGTCGCGCCATAGTCAAGAAGACCATGATAAAGATTTCTGGTAATGAGGTGATGTCGATCGATGACAGTGACGTCTACCATTGTTATCAGGACCTATGGAAGACGGCGCAAGAGCGCGAAAACGCTGTCTATCAGGGTATTGACACCAGCAAAAATAAGAACGTAACCAAACTTAGAATCGGGGCTGGTAACAAGGCAGATAACAACGCGAGCGACAACGCGGTCGCGGGCGCTTACGGCAACCGCTTCTACATCCCGCTCGACTTTGATGTTGCTGGAGAGTCACATGCCCTACTATCAGAGTGCTTTGGCTGACCGCCCTCGAATACGAACTAACGTTCAACGACTACGTCCGAGTTCTCATAGCCACCGACATGTTATCGACGTATGCGATCGATAATGTTTCGCTGGAGTACGACATGGTCACGATGCCCGAACTCGCGCGATTGATCAGAACCCAGTACGCCGGGCGCGTTGCCATACTTTACGACCGAGTTCTTCGCCATCGCAAGATGACGAAAGACAAAGGCGACACATTGTGGAATATTAATGTCAACGTACCCGTCCGCTCGATGAAAGGTATACTGATGTTGTTCGAGGAGGCTCGGTTAGCGCTCGGGGTTAGAAAAACTGACAAATTCTATAACCCCAAAATCACGAAGGTAGAGGTGACGATCGAGGGAGTACCCAATCAACTCTACAGCGCGGGTCTTCGCGCGCACCAGCAGTGGGATGAAGTAAGAAAGCAGTTTGCTGCCGGCTCTAAGCGCTCTCCGGAGGTTGCCGCGGTTGCCAATGACCTGCATCTCTCGGCCGTCTCCCTCGCAGAGTTCCTGAATACCAAATATTCGTTATGGCTAGACATGCGAGCCAGCGACGATGACCAAATACACGGTAGCGGACGCCAAGTTGAGAACGCTAGCGAGGGTGTGACGATCCAGATAACCAAAGAGGCGGATGGAAATGGTCCATTGAACGTGTACTTATATATAATTACAGACGCACAACTCAACATCGAAGATGGTCGATACGTCTCAGCACTCTACTGATTTAATAAAGAAATCATCTAACGATTTGTTAATTAATAATTTTGAAAAAAATAAGAAAATTAGCAATCAATACCAATTCACGATTGGAGATGCCCACTCTGCCATAATATGTGGGCAGACAGGATGTGGTAAAAAGGTTTTAATCCTAGACTTGCTCGAGGGCTCCTACCGCGATGCCTTTCGTCACATTGTGATCCTGTGTCCCACTGTGCGGCACAACGATACTTATCAGCGGCGCCCGTGGATATGGACCGATCCTGAGGTATGCGTTATTGACCCCGGTGATAGGCTTCACGATTGGCTGCGTTGTTTATACCAAAGATTCCAGGGTGAGCCCACCCTATACGTGATTGACGATTGCTCGGCCAAGGCGGCGATGACCAAAAAGAAGGACATGCTCTCCGAGCTCGCATTTTCTGGCCGCCATGCTAGGCAAAGCGTATGGATATCCATTCAAAAGTACAACGCCGTCCTCAAAGATCTGCGCGAGCAAACGAAATGGGTCGCCCTCTTTCACTGCAAGGACCGAGACTCATTCGATGACTGTCTTAGAGAGAATGACGTTATCCCAAAGCGCGAGGAGTGCCTGGAGGTTCGACAGATGCTTTCGGAAACTAAGCACGCCAAGCTTTTGCTAAAGACTGATCAACCAACTGCTTACGAAGTTATCAATTAATTTATTACAAAGTAATTTTAAGAAAATTAGCAATTACTTAACGCTTAATTTTAAGAAAATTAGTAACTGCCAAGTAAATGCTTAACAATTAATTTAGCAATTGCTGAACAATGCTGAACAAATGCTGAACAAATGCTGAACAATGGTTAACAATGTTAACAATTTGGTGCTCCGCTTCGAGCTTTGTTGCGAGCATAATGGTGATCATAAGTATCGGGTGGTGCGCTTTTATTATTTTAATAATATTGAAAAAATTGAGAAATAAATATGTTAAAGTGATGAGACTTGTTAGAATAGTTAAATTAATTTTGAAAAGAATGAACTGCGACGAACTTCTCGATCAGCTAATGGAAGAAACCTCAACTCCGACTGCTGACATCCTGAAAGATAATGATCCGACAGAGCAATCAGGGTTGACAATCGCGATTGGGGCCGATACGAATGAAAATGCGGCGCGACGAGAGCGGCTAGCTGCGCTGGTTGCTGAGGGACAATCGGAGCATTATCTCGGTAGGCGTCTCTCAGTTTTTCAGGTGGATAAGATGTCAGATGCGGAGATCGATAAAATTTATGCGCGATACGAATCTAGGTTAGGTGTGGAGATGACAAAAACTCTTGGATCGGCGGCTATTCATTTGTACGCAACCGCCGTTAGTATACTTCTCCCTATACCAAACACCGCGGGATTGATTGACGATCTAGAGACTGACCCTTTTATAGGTCACACTCTTAGAACAGCCTGCTGCTCAGTTTATCACAAGTTTGGAATGTACTTAGCTCCGCTGACAACCGCGTTGACCACGGGTAAACACTGTCAATTTGGATATATATGCCCACGAACTATAAGCCCTAATATTAATATCATAAATGATGACACAAGACACACCTGCGAGAGTGACGGAACAGCAATACCCGATCCAATCGCAATTGGAGTTGAACCCGATTGCAGCACTTCCATCTCCGATTGATCCTCCAACCCAATCGCGATTGGAGTTGGGGGTTGCACAACATAAAAACCCAAAAAGGCAGGCAGCTGGGAGGGCGGCGGCTGCCACCCGAAAAGTTAAACAAAATAAAATACTCGCCGAGCTTCGAGAGGCTAAACAGTCGTTGCAATCGGGGACGGAGACAGCAAAACATCTGAAGACAGAGCAATCAGGTTCAACAGTGTTGAGTACAACAACACCCCCAATTCACGAATTGGAAGCACACTCAACACCCAATCGAGGTTGGACGAATCCGATTGAACCCCAATTCACGAATTGGAGTTGGGTTGTTGGTGGTGGTCTGGCAGTTGTTGGTGCCCTGTGCGTGTGGAAATACCCCCTATTACACCAATCCTTATCGAGAAAACAACCCCGATCAATTCATCCAAAAACAGTTACGAAACACCAATCGCGATTGGATGCGCCCCATTTAAATATTGATCACGATCCCTTTTATATGCAATAATTATAATTATAATGGCTGAACAAGATGGTAAAATGATAGTGAATGCGCTTTATCACGCCGTGGTGATATCGGGTTTCAGTATCGGGTATGCTCGACTATCAAAGATGGCCCTAGGAGGGTCCGCTCCGAAATTGGACTTTACTGTGAGAGACGTAGGGCTCGCTACCTTAGATGTGGCGGCCGCAGTTTGGACCCGAGATTATCTAGTTAAAGCTGGAATTCTACCCGTTAATATATGGAAATAAATGGCTTCAATCGCAGTAATAGTAGGTGGTGCGCTTGTAAACGCATTGGCGTTCAGCGGTAGCAACTTTTTATTCTCTAAAATGAGAAGCTCGAACGTGGATGAGGAGCGCAAGCGTCACGATTTAGCTGTAGAACAACTCAATAGCGCAAAGGAAGCGTGGTCAATAAAACGAACCGCCCATCTGGACTGGGTCAACGAATAGCTTCACCGCGAGAATCACGCCGCGCAAACTTTCCAGAACGTTGAAGAAGCCAACCGCGAGTACGCGCTGGCATATCCACAGAAAAGTCTCGCGCCGCTGGATCGCGAGCCCCAACTTTCAGATGTACCGTCAGAGCTCCAAAAAGATCGCGAGATCGCGTTCATCGTCGTGGGAATGGGTGTGGTGGGTCTCGTCGGCTACTATATTCAATCGAGATTTCAAATTAATTAATAATTTTTACAAAATTAATAATTATTTTAAATAATTTTTTTTATAAATATATATATATATAGAACGATGTCAGTTGACGAACTTTATTTTGCTATGATTGATGTAGGCTACACTGCCCTTAAACACCGCATAGCTGGCGCAAAGAGTATGATTCATCTGGCCAGAGATTCTCTCGAGACGTGGCGCGAGGACAAAAAAGCGGCCACCCTTTTCGCAAAGCGGATGTTATATTCCTCCACCAATCCTGGGGGATTGGATGAATTTGATTTTCCCAAGTTCCTTCAGAACTTAACCCCCAATCGCAATTGTACTTCCAACAAATGTTTATTATTATCGACGTAGTTACCGGACGATCTGGCGAGGGCATGTTGGAGATTGTCCGATATATTAGAATACTTCGCATACGATGAACACGCGCAAACTTGATACCAAACTATCGGTTCGCCTAACGCGCAAGCTGGCGAACACGTACTACAGCCCCCGCGGCTACTGGAAGGGACTCGCGGCCATCAAGAACCTCGCGGCGGCGACCAAGGTTTCAGAAAACGCTGTCAAGGAATGGCTCAAGAAGCAGGCCATCTGGCAGATCTATTTACCCACGCCTCACAATATTCCGCGCCCGAAATTCGACGTGCCGGTGCCGAACCAAGTTCACCAAGCGGATCTCCTGTTTCTCCCTCACGATCGCGTCGGTCGCAAGACGTACAAGTACGCACTGACAATCGTTCACGTAGCGAGTCGTTATAAGGGTGCTGAGCCGTTGGCCACTAAAGAGTCTAAGGAGGTGGCCGAGGCTCTTTCCAGAATATATAAGAGGAGTCCTCTCAAATGGCCGAATCTTCTCCAGGTCGATCCCGGCCGCGAGTTCATGGGCGCGGTCTCTCATCTATTGTCTAAGCACAACGTTTCTGTCAGACGCGGCCGCGTCAACATCCACCGGGACCAGGGGATCGTGGAGCGCTTCAATCGAACCCTGGCTGAGAGACTGTTCGGACACCAATACACCAAGGAATTTGTAGACCCTCATTCACGATCGACCGAGTGGGTGGCCAGACTGCCCGCCATGGTCTCCGCACTGAACGGAGAGGTGACCAGATTGATAGGTAAGAAGCCTGTAGAAGCTATCAAGTTTAAAAGGGTGACGAGCAAGCCCTCTGCCGTCTCGCGCGGGCGACCCGTTGGTTTAGAGGAGCAACGGCTTCCATCAGATATTGACGTCCGGTACCTCTATCAACCGGGAGAGCTCGAAGGTGGCAGCCGCCGCGCGACTGATCCCGTGTGGTCTCTCAATGTATATCATATAGATCGATCTATTACCAAACCCGATGAGCCCGTGCTCTACTATTTGGATGATGGGCCATCTCGAGGGTTTGTTCGCGAAGAACTTCTTATGGTGCCTTCGGACACCCAGCTACCCCCGGATCGTCAGAGTCTTTAGATTGCTAATTTTCTTAATTTTTTCAAAATTATTAATTAAATAAATCATTAGAGAGGTTCTGTATGTATTCCGTCTGGTAACACGCGTCTTTTATCGTAGTATGCCGAGAGTCCTAATTTTTGTTGACAGTACGTTTTCATAACGCCGTCTTTCATTTTAAATCCTCTATTTTGTGCTACATCTATAATGTGTTTTCCATCTTCTGTAGTTTCACTTAGTGCTCGTTTATATCTATCCCAATTTAAATTGTTAGTTCTCTTGGACATTCCTTTCGCAGAGTTTTTATTAATATAATTAAATTTTTCTACAAAATAACACTTACTAGATAACGCTATCGCCCTATCTCCGCTAAATTCCATTTTGAAAAGTCCGGGCTCTCTTTCGCTCCATTTATCCCAAGCCAACCATTTCTTTTTTTCTTTTTCAAACCCGTCTAGTAAGTTAGGTCTAATCAATTCCTCTATCGTTTTTCCACTAACTCCTATATAAATGCTATCTGTATCCATCTGTATTAATTCAAAGTCTTCTCTTTTTATGTATTTGTCTAGAAATTCGTAGTAAAATTCCAACATTCTCAATTTAGCTAGTTGATAAACCGCTATTCCACAATGGAATAGTCTCTTTACCGCACACCTGGGTTTTCTTGAAGATATTTCGTACGCATCTCCTATCTCTTCCAAATCGTCAAAGAATGCAGATCTTAATGCTTTGTCAACACAGGTTTCGTTTTGTGTATATGTCGTATTTCAATGTCTCTCCGTTGCCTCTATCATTTTTCCACAACACGAGTTTCCTAATAATTTCATTATGTCGGCTACTGGTTTCTTATTTGGTTCTACATCACCTGTTCGTCTTGCGGCTGTAACTTCTTTTGCGAACCATTCGAATGGTTTTCCGCTAATATAATCTATAACACGATGAACTCCAGTTATTTCTAGGCCGTGTTTTAAATACCATTTCAACAGTGGCGCATACAGCAATACTTTAGTGGCGGTCATAGATTCCACCAATTTTTTTCCATCTCCTCTTGTTCGGCCAGTATCTTTTAAATATTTTAACATGTGTGCGGGAACTTCATCAACCTCTACTTCTCTGTTTATAAATATTGGGGACATTTCAGAAAACTTATCTTTTAAGTTGTGTGGAACTTCTATATCCACCTCCGCAAACCCAAACCAGTCTCCAGCTAAAACTCTTTCACAAAACTTTTTAATAAATTTAGGGTTATGTGGGGTATCTATATGGTGTATAGTTTCTCTCCCACCCGTGCTCTACTATTTGACTGATGGTCCATCTCGCGGGTTTGTTCGCAAAGAACTTCTTGCGGTGCCTTCTGACACCCAGCTACCCCCGGATCTTTAGATTGTTAATTTTCTTAAAATTAAAGAGGTTCTGTATGTATTCCGTCTGGTAACACGCGTCTTTTATCGTAGTACGCCGAGAGTCCTAATTTTTGTTGACAGTACGTTTTCATAACACCGTCTTTCATTTTAAATCCTCTATTTTGTGCTACATCTATAATGTGGTTTCCATCTTCTGTAGTTTCACTTAGTACTCGTTTATATTTATCCCAATTTAAATTGTTAGTTCTCTTGGACATTCCTTTCACAGAGTTTTTATTAATTAATTCTTTAGAATTATCAAAACTATTGAAATAAATTTTTTCTACGAAATAACATTTACTAGATAACGCTATCGCCCTATCTCCGCTGAATTCCATTTCGAAAATTCCTGGCTCTCTTTCGCTCCATTTATCCCAAGCCAACCATTTCTTTTTTTCTTTTTCAAACTCGTCTAGTAAGTTAGGTCTAATCAATTCCTCTATTGTTTTTCCACTAACTCCTATATACATACTATCCGTGTCCATCTGTATTAATTCAAAGTCTTCTCTTTTTACGTATTTGTCTAGAAATTCGTAGTGAAATTCCAACATTCTCAATTTAGCTAGTTGATAAACCGCTATTCCGCAGTGGAAGGGTCTCTTTACTGCACACCGGGGTTTTCGGGAAGATATTTCGTACGCATCTCCTATCTCTTCCAAATCGTCAAAGAATGCAGATCTTAACGCTTTATCAACACAGGTTTCGTCTTGTGTATATGTCGTATTTAAATGTCTCTCAGTTGCCTCTATCATTTTTCCACAATACGAGTTTCCTAATAATTTCATTATGTCGGCTACTGGTTTCTTATTTGGTTCTACATCCCCCGTTCGTCTTGCGGCTGTAACTTCTTTCGCGAACCATTCGAAGGGTTTACCACTAATATAATCTAAAACACGATGAACTCCCGTTATTTCTAGGCCGTGTTTTAAATACCATTTCAACAGTGGCGCGTACAGCAGCACTTTAGTGGCGGTCATAGATCCCACCAATTTTTTCCGATCTCCTCTTGTTCGGCCAGTATCTTTTAAATATTTTAACATGTGTGTGGGAACTTCATCAACCTCTACTTCTCTGTTTATAAATATTGGGGACATTTCAGAAAACTTATCTTTTAAGTTGTGTGGAACTTCTATATCCACCTCCGCAAACCCAAACCAGTCTCCAGATAAAACTCTTTTACAAAACTTTTTAATAAATTTAGGGTTATGTGGGGTATCTATATGGTGTATAGTTTCTCTCCCACACGGCATCTCTTTATTTAACGTAGATAAATATAACGCGTTTGCATCGTACCCCAAAACAGCCTTGCAAGGTTTGGAACCCACACTAATATTTGAATCACCAGCTTCTGCATATCGTGTACATATTATTGATGGACCGCCAACTAGAGCGTCCTTCATCATTTCGTATGTTTCTTCTTTTGGTGCATATAGAGCATCCTCCGGTATAATCGTCATTGAAGATTTTTGTTCTTTAATGTTTCCTCTCAATAAATATTGTATAGCTACTCCAGGTAGTGTTACGGCATCTTTGAAAATATCCACATCTCTGTGTTTATAAAATTCACACATTTTTTCCACCGCTTCTAGGAACGGTGCTACATCTAAATCGTTATAATATTTCAACCAATCTCTGAAATTTTTCATATTCTTTTCTTCGAAAATTCTACGACATTTACTTAATTCTGTTTCATCTATTAACATTTTCCCAGATAGTTTGGAATACCAATTCTCTATATCCGGTAGTCCTGGGTAATCCAGTTTGTCTGGAGAATCGAACCACTCATAAGGAAAGAAAGATTTCTGTCTTTGCATTCGTAGGCTTTTATCCAACTATCGTAACTTACACCGGTCCTAAATAAAGTATTACATCAAGAATCTAAACTCTGGAGTAAATAGAAATATTGTTGCGTTTGCACGTTTTCCGACCATTACTTTCTTTGTTGTTGATGCCAGTTCGCCTACTAGGTATTTCTTTATTAAGTTTATATCGTACTTACTGCTGTTAAAACCTATAACCGGTACTTGCTCTATCCACTGTTCGATCTTGGCGATTTGGTTTTTACGTAAATGTTCTGTATTAAACCCATATCTTGACCACACTTCTTCTCTTATAGCTTTTCCCCTGACTTTCAAATCTTCTACGAATTTTTCTATAAGTTTTGCGGGATCTTTATCACAAATATGAGTTACCGTTCCTGAGAAATTATCTCCTATACTAACGCTTACCGGAACGTGCTCGGCTTCGTACTCTTGATTATTACCGAGAGTTTCAAATTCTGGGTTGAGATATGCCTCAAAATCGTATACTATCTGATATGGATAAAGAGTAGTGTCGCAACCGATCTTTATGTCTTTTCCCGTTCTTTGAAATTCGCATTCCCACATTACTACTAGGTTGAATTCTTTGCTTCTTCTAATAAATGTATCTCTTCTCATAGTGGATGCGCGTTCTTCTTTTCTATGCTTTGCATGAATCTCACACCCGTGCCAGTAACAGCCGTGATATTGATATGCGGTATTGGTTTCCGTACAGTATCCATCTACTGGAGCTCCTAAAACCCATCTTTCACCCCCGTGTCCACACTGTTCGTGGTGAATGTGAATTCCTTCCCGCTTTTCCACAGAGTACATCCAATCGATCGCCGCATAACTGTTAGAACTTTTTGGGTAGAACGCTTTCTCGAACGACGAACGCGGGCGCTCTAAATAATTACCATCACATATTACTTTTGTCTCACCTTTCATACATGTTGGTCCGTGTCTCTTCATATTACTCGCTTTCGTGAATTTCTGCTTGCAATTATCGCAGGCGTAAATTTTAGATAGGTTTTTAAGGTTTTTTATCAGAAATGCGTGATTATTAAACAGTCCTATTGTCATTGGTTTATTACCTATTGCCTTATAGTGTGCTGGTACCTTTTTCAACCACCATACGTTACATTCGGTGGGTTGATATACTTCTATACCGATTTTAAAAAACTCTTCAACCTTTTTCAGATCTGAAAAAGGAATTGGTGAAACCACATTACTACCAAAATATTGCTTACTAAGTTCTTTCGCCTTTTCTGTACATCTGTCGGGTCTTTTATCTGTCATATGCATAGCTAGACACCTGAACAGACAAAGGTCGTCATTATACTTATCTAAAGAATACATATTTTTTATTCTTCAACCATTCTGGAAGTTCTCCTCCTGCTGCTTCTGTTGGATTGTAGTCCCAAATCTATTCCCCTACTGCCCTGTATTAGCTTTACGAAAACCTCTACCCATCTTACAAACTTCCACTTTGTATTTGGTCTGTCTATTTTATCGGACATTAATCGTGTTTGCTCCTTATCTGACAGCCATTTTTTAACGGTTTTCATTGATGATAGTGGTTCGCTACCGAGATTTTTGTGCATTATTATAGTTACAGGTTTTCCATTTTTAGTTTCCTCCATATGTTCTAGCTTGTAAGAATATGAATATCTCAAATAAAAATTGGTTGTTATATAAGGAGCGGGTTTATCGGACATGCGTTCAAACCCGTTAAATCCAATGTTTTTACGAAAGGATAATGTAACTACCCGTCTTCCATTTACTACCTTTTCCAATGTTTCATTGTGAGCCCCCAATATTTCTTCACCTTTTTCCACTATCGCGCGAACTATAGATCTTTTCTTATTATTTGGTATTTGGTCACCTGTGTGTCTAATTTGAGACAAATTATTGGTGCTTGAAGGTTTTATTACACTAGCCCTTAACTCCGCAATACTTTATTTTTTAATTCTGTTACCAACTTCCTCCGCTTTGGATATATCATTAAATGCCCCTCTTTTATAGGCGCGGGTAAACCGCTTCATAAACACCTTATTATTTGTGGCGTTTATCAGCTTTGTCAACCCCCTAACTCTCAACCGTTTACTATAAGTAATCCCTAGAGATTCGGCTTCTCTTCTCAAACTTTCTATTTCTGCTCTAGTTTCTGGCGTTATCATATTTTCTGTATATACTTTTGTATATTTACTTTTGTGTAACCTATAAAATTTATCTGTTCAATAGGACGTGAACAATTTACATCATGTTTTTTTCACGTCCAATTGAACAGATAAATTTCATATGTTATATACATATATAATGGAGTGTGTGACTTGTTGTAAGACGTTTACGTGTAAAGACTATCTACGAAGGCATCTAGCGAGACGTAGAAAGTTTCATTGTGTCCCCCCCCCCCCCACAATTTCAATGCCCCAGATGCCCTTGTAAATTCGTTAGTGCCCAAACTCTTTGTAGACATAAGCAACTACGCTGTCAGGTGGCTAAAGGTGAACGTGGTAGACTATAGCTGGTAGAATTAGTTGCTGATCTGCGAAATAAATTAGCTATATCGGAGCTGAAAAATGGGGTGTTATAATATAAACTAGTGTACTTGCATTAATGATTTCGACTTTTTTCAAAACTCAATTACCAATATAATTGGGACTACAATACCACCACCAACTTTTGGTTGGAGGTGGTATCATTTTGACTCCCTCTTTTCAAAATTATTTTCTCAAAAAATTCGTAAATTTGCTGTCGGGAGACAATTTCCTCGTTAACCAATTTTTGATTTTCGGGGGTGGTGGGGGTATTATAGAGGGTTATAAATGATATCACGGTAGGTGGTATCATTTTGACTCCCTATATACTACTACTGTCATGACTGTTGATTAACGGATTTTACAACCATACTTTATCGAACTATGTTCTGTGCGCCAATGAGTGTTTGATGTAATTCGGTTCTAACTTATCTCGCTTTTGAAGGCTAAATTAAGTTGATTTAAATGCTGTTTTAGAATGTTGACGGGATACATAGAATAGTAGGTTAGTGCCGTGCATGGGAAAACATATCTGACTCGGCACGGAAACCGGATAGGCTCGGCAGAGCCTCGCCCATCCAGTTTCCTAAGCCTCGCCAGATATATTTTCCCATTCACGGCACTAACCTACTATTCTCTATATTCACGTTGTCATATAGCATAGCATTGCGTGACAACGTTGTCTCCACATTGTCAAAATAACGTTGCTGCAATAACATCGCTGCAAACAATTCTTGGAAAGTTCTCGTTATGTGTCAAGGTCATTACCAAGGTCAGGAATGATCGAGACAAATTGTCTCCCCTATTATCATATGAACCAAGTATACTTCAATTGTTATGACGTTATGGCCAATATAGCTTGATCTGACGAACGAAAAGTGGTAACAATGCAGTTGAAGTGTAAGGGATAGGATAGAGTAGATACGTACACGTAGTCAGTTAATCACTTATAATGTACACTATATTACATGGGGAACACACAGGAATACATGATACATTGATATGCGAACATCACTGTACGGTGCATGATACTATTCAATTACAAGGTTGTAAGCCAATCAACTGTTATACTTTAACGCAACTTGAAAACTATAGACGAATAAACTCAGTATCTCAATGGTCCCGTAGTGGACAATAGTATGAATGTACTTTGATGATCGCTAATCAAAGTGAAATAACATACAAGTATAACATGGCAGAACGAACATTGGAGGACAAATGACAATCATCTGAGCTACCCCAGTGCTGGCGTATCTCAATAGATAGTGGTAACCTCTGAGTATCAAGGTTCCAAGGTCTGCCTCACCCGCAGTATGAAGTCTAGTCAACAATATGGCTATAATCCAACTTCAAGTGGAGTAGTATAGAGGGAGTCAAAATGATACCACCTGCGGTGGTATCATGTCCACCCATCTATACTACCCCCACCACCCCCGAAAAATCCAAAAATTTGTTAATGAGAAAATTGTATCCGACAGCAAATTTATGAATTTTGGAGAAAATAATTAAATTTCAATGTGCCGCGAGTGATAGTTTATATTCTAACACCACATTTTTCTCCTCCAATATAGCTAATTTATTTCGCAGATCAGCAACTAATTCTACCAGCTCTAGTCTACCCCGCTCACCTTTAGCCACAGGGCAGCGTAGTTGCTTATGTCTACAAAGAGTTTGGGCACTAACGAATTTACAAGGGCATCTGGGGCATTGAAATTGTGGGGGGACACAAGGAAACTTTCTACGTCTCGCAAGATGCCTTCGTAGATAGTCTTTACACGTAAACGTCTTACAACAATTCACACACTCCATTATATATGTATATGTTTATGTTCAATTGGACGTGAAAAAAAACGTGATGTAAATTTATCACGCCCAATTGAACAGAGGTTAAGGGCTAGTGTAATAAAACCTTCAAGCACCAATAATTTGCCCCAAATTAGACACACAGGTCACCCAAATAATAAGAAAAGGTCTATAGTTCGCGCGATAGTGGAAAAAGGTGAAGAAATATTGGGGGCTCATGATGAAACATTGGAAAAGGTAGAAAATGGAAGACGGGTAGTTACATTATCCTTTCGTAAAAACATTGACATTAACGAGTCTGAACACATGTCCGATAAACTCGCTCCGTATCTAACAACCAATTTTTATTTGAGATATTCATATTCTTACAAGCTAGAACATATGGAGGAAATTAAAAATGGAAAACCTATAACTATAATAATGCACACAAATCTCGGTAGCGAACCACTATCATCAATGAAAACCGTTAAAAAATGGCTGTCAGATAAGGAGCAAACACGAATAATGTCCGATAAAATAGACAGACCAAATACAAAGTGGAAGTTTGTAAGATGGGTAGAGGTTTTTATAAAGCTAATACAGGGCAGTAGGGGAATAGATTTGGGACTACAATCCAAAGAAGCAGCAGGAGGAGAACTTCCAGAATGGTTGAAGAATAAAAAAGGTATGTATTCTTTAGATAAGTATAATGACGACCTTTGTCTGTTCAGGTGTCTAGCTATGCATATAACAGGTAAAATACATGACAGATGTACAGAAAAAGCGAAAGAACTTAGTAACCGATACACCGGCAGTAATGTGGTTTCACCAATTCCTTTTTCTGATATGAAAAAGGTTGAAGAGTTTTTTTAAAATCGATATAGAAGTATATCAACCGACACAAGGTGGTGTTAATTGCAAACAGAAATTCACGAAAGCGAGTAATATGAAGAGACACGGACCAATATGTATGAAAGGTGAGACAAAAGTAATATGTGATGGTAATTATTTAGAGCGCCCGCGTTCGTCGTTTGAGAAAGCGTTTTACCCAAAAAGTTCTAACAGTTATGGGGCGATCGATTGGATGTACTCTGTGGAAAAGCAGGAGGGAATTCGCATTCACCACGAACAGTGTGGACACGGGGGTGAAAGATGTATTTTAGGAGCTCCAGTAGATGGATATTGTCCAGAAACCAATACAGTATATCAATAACACAGATGTTACTGGCACGGGTGCGAGATTCATGCAAAGCATAGAAAAGAAGAACGTGCATCCACTATGAGAAGAGATACATTTATTAGAAGCAAATAATTCAACCTAGTAGTTATGTGGGAATGGGAATTCCAAAGAACGGGTAAATATATAAAGATCGGTTGCGACACTACTCTTTATCCATATCTGATAGTATATGATTTTGAGGCGTATCTCAACCCAGAATTTGAAACTATCGGTAATAGTTTAGAATACTAGGCCGAGCACGTTCCGGTAAGCGTTAGTATTGGAGATAATTTCTCAGGAACAGTAACTCATATTTGTGATAAAGATCCTGCAAAACTTATAGAAAAATTCGTAGAAGATTTGAAAGTCAGGGGAAAAGCTATAAGAGAAGAAGTGTGGTTAAGATATGGGTTTAATACAGAACATTTACGTAAAAACCAAATCACCAAGATCGAACAGTGGATATATCAAGTACCGGTTATATGTTTTAACAGCAGTAAGTACGATATAAACTTAATAAAGAAATATATAGTAGGCGAACTGGCATCAACAACAAAGAAAGTAATGGTCGGAAAACGTGCAAACGCAACAATATTTCTATTTACTCCAGAGTTTAGATTTCTTGATGTAATACTTTATTTAGGACCTGGTGTAAGTTACGATAGTTGGATAAAAGCCTACGACTGCAAAGGACAGAAATCTTTCTTTGCTTACGAGTGGTTCGATTCTCCAGACAAACTGGATTACCCAGGACTACCGGATATAGAGAATTGGTATTCCAAACTATCTGGGAAAATGTTAATAGATGAAACAGAATTAAGTAAATGTCGTAGAATTTTCGAAGAAAAGAATATGAAAACTTTCAGAGATTGGTTGAAATATTATAACGATTTAGATGTAGCACCGTTCCGTGGGTAAAATGTGTGAATTTTATAAACACAGAGGTGTGGATATTTTCAAAGACGCGGTAACACTACCTGGAGTAGCTATACAATATTTATTGAGAGGAACCATTAAAGAACAAAAATCTTCAAAGACTATTATACCGGAGGATGCTCTATATGCACCAAAAGAAGAAACATACGAAATGATGAAAGACGTTCTAGTTGGTGGTCCATCAATAATATTTACACGATATGCAGAAGCCGGTGTTTCAAATATTAGATCTAATTCCACAGGAATTAACAAACCTTGCAAGGCTGTTTTGTGGTACGATGCAAACGCGTTATATTTATCTACGTTAAATAAAGAGATGCCGTGTGGGAGAGAAACTATACACCATATAGATACCCCACATAATCCTAAATTTATTAAAAAGTTTTGTGAAAGAGTTTTAGCTGGAGACTGGTTTGGGTTTGCGGAGGTGGATATAGAAGTTCCACACAACTTAAAAGATAAGTTTTCTGAAATGTCCCCAATATTTATAAACAGAGAAGTAGAGGTTGATGAAGTTCCCGCACACATGTTAAAATATTTAAAAGATACTGGCCGAACAAGAGGAGATCGGAAAAAATTGGTGGGATCTATGACCGCCACTAAAGTGCTGCTGTACGCGCCACTGTTGAAATGGTATTTAAAACACGGCCTAGAAATAACGGGAGTTCATCGTGTTTTAGATTATATTAGTGGTAAACCCTTCGAATGGTTCGCGAAAGAAGTTACAGCCGCAAGACGAACGGGGGATGTAGAACCAAATAACAAACCAGTAGCCGACATAATGAAATTATTAGGAAACTCGTATTGTGGAAAAATGATAGAGGCAACTGAGAGACATTTAAATACGACATATACACAAGACGAAACCTGTGTTGATAAAGCGTTAAGATTCTGCATTCTTTGACGATTTGGAAGAGATAGGAGATGCGTACGAAATATCTTCCCGAAAACCCCGGTGTGCAGTAAAGAGACCCTTCCACTGCGGAATAGCGGTTTATCAACTAGCTAAATTGAGAATGTTGGAATTTTACTACGAATTTCTAGACAAATACGTAAAAAGAGAAGACTTTGAATTAATACAGATGGACACGGATAGTATGTATATAGGAGTTAGTGGAAAAACAATAGAGGAATTGATTAGACCTAACTTACTAGACGAGTTTGAAAAAGAAAAAAATAAATGGTTGGCTTGGGATAAATGGAGCGAAAGAGAGCCAGGAATTTTCGAAATGGAATTCAGCGGAGATAGGGCGATAGCGTTATCTAGTAAGTGTTATTTCGTAGAAAAAATTTATTTCAATAATTTTGATAATTCTAAAGAATTAATTAATAAAAACTCTGCGAAAGGAATGTCAATTTAAAGAGAACTAACAATTTAAATTGGGATAAATATAAACGAGTACTAAGTGAAACTACAGAAGATGGAAACCACATTATAGATGTAGCACAAAATAGAGGATTTAAAATGAAAGACGGTGTTATGAAAACGTACTGTCAACAAAAATTAGGACTCTCGGCGTACTACGATAAAAGACGCGTGTTACCAGACGGAATACATACAGAACCTCTTTAATTTTAAGAAAATTAACAATCTAAAGATCCGGGGGTAGCTGGGTGTCAGAAGGCACCGCAAGAAGTTCTTCGCGAACAAACCCGCGAGATGGACCATCAGTCAAATAGTAGAGCATGGGCTCATCGGGTTTGGTAATAGATCTATCCAGATGATATACATTGAGAGACCACACGGGATCAGTCGCGCGGCGGCTGCCACCTTCGAGCTCTCCCGGTTGATAGAGGTACCGGACGTCAACATCCGATGGAAGCCGTTGCTCCTCTAAACCAACGGGTCGCCCGCGCGAGACGGCAGAGGGCTTGCTCGTCACCCTTTTAGACTTGATGGCATCTACGGGCTTCTTGTCGATCAATCTGGTCACCTCTCCATTCAGTGCGGAGACCACGGCGGGCAGCCTGGCCACCCACGCGGTCGATCGCGTATGAGGGTCTACAAGCTCTTTGGCATATTGATGACCGAACAGCCTCTCAGCCAGGGTTCGATTGAATCGCTCCACGATTCCCTGGTCTCGGTGGATGTTGACGCGGCCGCGTCTGACAGAAACGTTGTGTTTAGACAATAGATGAGAGACCGCGCCCATGAACTCGCGGCCGGGATCGACCTGGAGAAGATTCGGCCATTTGAGAGGACTCCTCTTATATATTCGGGAAAGAGCCTCGGCCACCTCCTTAGACTCTTTCGTAGCCAGTGGCTCAGCCCCCTTATAGCGACTCGCCACGTCAACGACTGTCAGTGCGTACTTGTACGTCTTGCGACCGACGCGATCGTGAGGGAGAAACATGAGATCCGCTTGGTGAACTTGGTTCGGCACCGGCACGTCGAATTTCGGGCGCGGAATATTGTGAGGCGCGGGTAAATATATCTGCCAGATGGCCTGCTTCTTGAGCCATTCCTTGATGGCGTTTTCAGAAACCTTGGTCGCCGCCGCGAGGTTCTTGATGGCCGCGAGTCCCTTCCAGTAGCCGAGGGGGCTGTAGTACGTGTTTGTCAGCTTGTGCACCAGGCGAACCGATAGTTTGGTATCAAGTTTGCGTGTGTCCATCTTATGTGAAGTATTCTAATAGATCGGAAAATCTCCAACATGCCCTCATCAGATCGGCCGGTAACTGCGTCGTTAATAATAAACCTTTGTTGGAAGTTTCGCTGCAGCCCCAATCGCGTTTGGGTTGGAACAAGAGAGGGAATTCTGGGGAATCTAACATCCGCTTTGCGGAAAGTGTGGCCGCTTTTTCGTCCTCGCGCCACGTCTCGAGAGAATCTCGGGCCAGACTAATCATATTCTTTGCACCAGGTAAGCGATGTTTAAGGGCAGTGTATCCTACATCAATCATAGCAAAATAAAGTTCGTCAATTAACATCGTTCTATATATATATATATAAATTTAAAAAAAAAGTTTTAAAATAATTATTCATTATTTCAATCTTGATTGAATATAGTAGCCGACGAGACCCACCACACCCATTCCCACGATGATGAACGCGATCTCGCGGTCTTTTTGGGCCTCTGACGGTACATAGAAATATGAAAGTCGGGGCTCGGGATTCATTGGATCGAGACTTTTCTGTGGATATGCCAGCTCACGGTTGGCTTCTTCAACGTTCTGGAAAGTTTGCACGGCGTGATTCTCGCGGCGAAGCTCTTCGTTGACCCAGTCCAGATGGGCGGTTCGTTTTTTCGACCATGCTTCCTTTGCGATATTGAGTTGTTCTACAGCCAAATCGTGGCGCTTGCGCTCCTCATCCACGTTCGGGCTTCTCATTTTCGAGAATGTAAAGTTGCTACCGCTGAACGCCAATGCGTTTACAAGCGCACTACCTACTATTACTGCGATCGAAGCCATTTATTTCCATATATTAGAGGGTAGAATTCCAACTCTAATTAGATAATCTCGGGTCCAAACTGCGACCGCTACATCTAAGGTCGCGAGCCCTACGTCTCTCACAGTAAAGTCCAATTTGGGAGCGGACCCTCCTAGGGCCGTCTTAAATAGTCGAGCATACCCGATACTGAAACCTGATATCACCACGGCGTGATAAAGCGCATTCACTATCATTTTGCCATCGTGTTCAGCCATTGTTATAATTATTGCATATAAAAGGGATCGCGATCAATGTTTAAATGGGGCGCATCCAATTGCGATTGGTGGTTCATAACTGTTTTTGGATGAATTGATGGGGGTTGTTTTTTCGATAAGGATTGGTGTAATAGGGGGTATTCCCACACACACAGGGCACCAACAACTGTCAGACCGCCACCAACAACCCACGGGACGATCCAGGTAGGTTAAAAAAATGTTGAGGTAACAGGGGGTAGGAGATTGCTCTTTCAATTCGTGGATTGGGGGAGAAACATCTGCCAACGGGTGTTTTGATGTTTCAACAGCAATCGGGTTCAACTCCAATTTCGATTGGGTTTGAGTACAACGACTGTTTGGCCTCTCGAAGCTCGGCGAGTATTTTATCTTGTTTAACTTTTCGGGTGGCAGCCGCCGCCCGCCCAGCTGCCTGTCTTTTTGGGTTTTTATGTCGTGTAATCGGGTTCAACTCCAACTCCAACGGTGGTTGGTATTGGGTTGGAGGTGCAATCGTGTTCAAATCCAACCCTGTTGGAGGTGCAATCGGGGATTGCGGTTCCGTCACTCTCGCAGGTGTGTCTTGTGTCATCATTTATAATATTAGGGCTTATAATTCGTGTGCATATATGTCCAAATTGACAGTGTTTTCCCGTGGTCAACGCGGTTGTCAGTGGAGCTAAGTACATTCCAAACTTGTGATAAATTGAGCAGCAGGCTGTTCTAAGAGTGTGTCCTATAAAAGGGTCAGTCTCTAGATCGCGAATCAACCCCGCGGTGTTTTGTATAGGGAGAAGTATACTAACGGCGGTTGCGTACAAATGAATGGCCGCTGATCCAAGAGTTTTTGTCATCTCCGCACCTAACCTAGATTCGTATCGCGCATAAATTTTATCAACCTCTACATCTGACATCTTATCCACCTGACAAACTGAGAGACGCCTACCGAGATAATGCTCCGATTATCCCCCAGCAACCAGTGCAGCTAGCCGCTCTCGTCGCGCAGCATTTTCATTAGTATCGGCACTCAACCCAATCGAAATTGGAGTTGAAGTTTCATTATCTTTCAGGAAAGATACTGTGTCGGCAGTCGGCGTTGAGGTTTCTTCCATTATCTGATCGAGAAGTTCGTCTCAGTTCATTTTTCTTAAAATTAATTTAACTATACTGACAAGTCTCATAAGTCTAACATATTGCCAAGCGCATCACCCGATACTTATGATCACCGTTATGCTCGCAACAAAGCTCGCAGCGGAGCACCAAATTGTTAACAATTGCTCAGCATTGTTAAGCATTTTCTCAGCATTGTTAAATATTTGTTAAGCATTGTTCAGCATTTAATTTTCTTAAAATTGTTCATCGTTTGCTAATTAATTTTAAGAAAATTATTAAATTAATTAATAACTTTATAAGCAGTTGGTTTAGCAAAAGCCTGGCGTGCTTAGTTTTCGAAAGTATCTGTTTAACCTCCAGGCACTCCTCGCGTGTTGGGATAACGTCGTTCTCTCTAAGACATTCATCGAATGAGTCTCGGTCCTTGCAGCGAAAGAGGGCGACCCATTTCGTTTGCCTGCGCAGATCCTTGAGGACGGCGTTGTACTTTTGAGTGGAGATCCATACACTTTGCCTCGCAAGGCGGCCAGAAAATGCGAGCTCAGAGAGCATGTCCTTCTATTTAGTCATCGCCGCCTTGGCCGAACAATCGTCAATCACGTATAGGGTGGGCTCACCCTGGAATCTTTGGTAGAATACACGCAGCCAATCGTGAAGCCTGTCGCCGGGGTCAATAACGTATACCTCAGGGTCGGTCCATATCCACGGGCGCCGCTGATAAGTATCGTTGTGCCGCACAGTGGGACACAGGATCACAATGTGACGAAAGTCATCGCGGTAGGAGCCCTCGAGCAAGTCTAGGATTAAAACCTTTTTACCACATCCTGTCTGCCCACATATTATGGCAGAGTGGGCATAATTATATATAAGTACACGTTCAATGGACCATTTCCATCCGCCTCTTTGGTTATCTGGATTGTCACACCCTCGCTAGCGTTCTCAACTTGGCGTCCGCTACCGTGCATTTGGTCGTCGTCGCTGGCTCGCATGTCTAGCCATAATGCATATTTGGTAGTCAGGAACTCCGCGAGGGAGACGGCCGATAGCTGCAGGTCTTTGGCAACCGCTGCAACCTCCGGGGAACGCTTAGAGCCGGAAGCAAACTGTTTTCTGACTTCGTCCCACTGCTGGTGCGCGCGAAGACCCGCGCTGTAGAGTTGATTGGGGACTCCCTCGATCGTCACCTCGACCTTTGTGATTTTGGGGTTATAGAATTTGTCGGTTTTTCTAGACCGAGCGCGAACCGAGCATCCTCGAAGAGAATCAGTATACCTTTCATAGAGCGGGCGGGGACGTTGACATTAATATTCCACAATGTGTCGCTTTTGTCTTTCTTCATCTTGCGGTGGTGAAGAACGCGGTCGTAAAGTATGGCAACGCGCCCGGCGTACTGGGTTCTGATCAATCGCGCGAGTTCGGGCATCGTGGCCATGTCGTACTCCAGCGAATCATTTTCGATCGTACACGTCGATAACATGTCGGTGGCCATGAGAACACGGCCGTAGTCGTTGAACGTTAGTTCGTATTCGAGGCGGTCCGCCAAAGCACTCTGATAGTATGGCATGTGACTCTCCAGCAACTCAAAGTCGAGCTGGATGTAGAAACGGTTGCCGTAAGCGGCCGCGATCGCGTTGTCGCTCGCGTTGTTATCTGCCTTGTTACCAGCCCCGATTCTAAGTTTGGTTACGTTCTTACTGGCGTCAATACCCTGATAGACCGCGTTTTCGCGCTCTTGCGCCGTCTTCCACAGGTCCTGATAGCAATGATAGACGTCGCTGTCGTCGATCGACATCACCTCATTACCAGAAATCTTTATCATGGTCTTCTTGACGATGGCGCGACCCAGGTTCTGAACTACGGTTCGGTCCGCGTCCGTCGACGTCAGCGAAATAGCGAAAGCGAGGCGAACAGTACCCGGCACAATGACTTCGCTAGCTCCGAGGTTGGGGAAGCGGACTAAGAGCTGCTGGTTCTGGTCGATCGTCGATGGGTTGTTCGTAATAACGACACTCTGTCTCACGCCTTTTGCCCCGAGGGGCTCACGCAGTCTGCGGTATGTATTGAGTTTTCGACCGTATTGACTCGAAGACATAATTTAGTAACTCTATTAAACTCGTATGGTTTTATCTTTAATACATAATTATAAAGATGGATGATTACGATATTAACATGTATGTAATCGGTAGAGACGATCTCCGCGATGACGATGACCTCGACGACGTTGACGAAACGACCTTCATAGATGCACCAGGAACTGAAGTTCCTGGTGCTGGTTTCTCTATGTGGGAGGCCCCACCCGAAACTCCGGCATGGGCGGGCGATACCGAGATTCCTTCGGGGATCTCCCTGAAGTTCTTGGCGCCTCTCAAGGAAACGGATTCTCTGGTGAAACGGTGGGAGAGTGAGGTGTCTAAACACGGCATCAAGGCCACGTTGGAGTTCCGCAGCACTACTAGAGGAGACCTGTGGGTTAAATGGGGCAAGAACTGGAAGTTGCTGACGTTCAAGAACGACCCGAACCGGTTCCTCGGGGCCTCTTCAGTGAAAAAAAATATGGAGTGGACCTAGCTCGAGCTCTCGGAGTGATCGGGGACCGGTCGCAGCTGCCTCAACAAATGGTAAAAACCATACAGTCTACCGACGAAACGCTGGTGAAGACGGCCGCCGCTATAGAAACGAGCGATATCAGCGAGGTCCCT
Organism: Conchocele bisecta; assembly: GCA_029237695.1. NCBI lineage: Eukaryota > Metazoa > Mollusca > Bivalvia > Lucinida > Thyasiridae > Conchocele > Conchocele bisecta. The sequence goes on from CM055267.1 coordinate 233,078, forward strand.
CGTATAGCCACCGACGCTATTAACACAGTGGAAACCACGGTCAACGAAATAAACGGCACGAAGTATGACCCACCGTTACCTCTTCGCGAACTCATGGGACTCGATAAGGTTCTGCAAATATTCCGGGGCGAACTGGTCAATAACTCACGGTGCTGGACGAACATATCGCGCTAGAAGAAAGAAAACTTGGGGAGGCCCATGGTGATAGAGAATCTACCGAGCGGATCAACAAACTCCTGCGGTCGTTGCGGGATGAAAGAGAAGCTCGCTTGGAGGTTGTCTCGACTAACAGTGAGTCACTTTCCGGCCAATTAAGTCGGAGCCACGAAACAATATCGAGGGTCCTGCACGAGGACACGACACTCGGTGAGCGTCTTCGCACTCTGTTCAGAGAGAAGGGCGTCACGATAGTAACCATCATCGCAGCTTTCAGTATGATTATATCGACCCTAATTCAATCTATATCGTCTCTATTTCAAGCTGTCAATGCTGGTGCCGCACCCGCGCCAGCATCAGCTCCATCCGGTGGAGCCAAAGAATGGATAAAAAAACAACTAAAATCCCTCGCCAGTCTCCTGGCTAAATTAGCCGGAAAGTTGGATACCGCGCTGCCTGGGTTGATTGGGGGTATCGTCTCCTTCTTGCTATCTATATTATCAAAAACGGTCGGATGGCTTGCCAATAATGTTTGGGCTTTAATCGTGGCGATCGCCTGTCTCCTACTATTCTCCGCCCGAGAGTTCCTAAAACCAAAGCGCTAGTAGTCCTATCGCCACGAGGGCGACGACGAGCCCTAATTTCTCATCCTCGTGTGTTGTGCTTCCAATTTCGATTGGTGTTCCCTCAACACTGTTGACGATTGACTTGGGGACTCAATTCGTGAATTGGGTTCAACTTCAATCCCGGTTGTGTTGGGTGAGGCGCATCCAATCGCGATTGGCTTGGGGTTTTTATGACCGTCTTGGTGTTCAATCGGGGATTGTGTTTGATGATATCCGCGTTCACGTTCCCGTTGTGGCCGATTATTTGATTGACGGTGGCGATTACGATCTGATTATTGTAACCGTCAACCGGGTCGTCTCGTAGTATCATATTGCTCGGCGCCATATAAAGACCTATTCCAAATACGTAGTCTACCGGGGTGCTGGCATTCTGCAAAACGTCTTGATAATTCTGGATCGCCTTCTCCAGGTCCACCTTAGCTGAGATGGCGTCCTCTATAAGTGCCAATAATTGTTTTTGTACATCAAACGCCGTTCCCGTGCCCAGTATAGAACTGCGAGTTTGCTTCTGTGCGTCGAGGATGGCCCAGACGTACGTGCGAATGGAGTCGTTGAGGCGAGTAACCCCGGCTTGCGTGAACCCTAGACCCTTATCTAACATAAATGTACCCCACACGTCCTGAACCTCAGCAGCCTGCTGTATGTAATCGACGTGGGCCCGTTTCGGAGGTAACCAAATGCAGGATGAGACTCCGCAGTGCCGACCTCCAGACAAAATTCCCGGCGTTCCGACTGACAATGTGGTCGCCGGAGTGATCGTGTCTAAAATCAGTCTGCGATTCCCGGACTGGCCCCGAATGAGAACGTCCCCGAGGCCGATGCTGGTAAGAAATGCTTTCTGTCTCCAGTCCGCGTCTTTTGAAACGTTAAATTCATTACACAGTCTTTCAAACACCATACGGTCGTATGTGCTGGAAATGGAATCCCAGCCGCCGTCTTGAGGTAGTGAAATACTTAGTTCTTTGAGAATCTTCCTAATGGTGTAATACACATGAAAGTTGTAGACACTTCGGAGCATGACATTCTTGGATGTCAGATGGTCTTGATGTGAAACTCCACACCCGGCTGTTGCGCACCATACAGCGAAATTTAGCTGGTTCTGCCAGAAGTTCATCGGTGTTGCTTTCCACCTGTTTACGGCCTCCAATGTTTTAATCTTGGGCAGCCTATATTGTTCAAAGATGTCGGGAAAGTTGGTGGTAAAGCCACTGTCCGGTCTGACCGTTACAGTTGGGTGTACAAGGGGGTTCACAGCGTCTTTTTGTGTGTATTTACCTCCGACCGCGTACTTTGCATTATAATTGAAGCTAAATGCTTTGGTATCCATTGAAAGATATTATTATGTTTGCTACTATCATTAATGTTCAAAAAGAGAGTTGTGAACTTCAAAAATCAATCGACAACTGCTGCGGAAAACGCCGGGTGGGCCTCAGATCAATCACCTTCACGGTTGGATGGCAGAATGTGGGAAAGAGTGAAGGGTTTTACTATGTGAAGGATGAACAACAAAACTGCCTCACGGACTGTGGGGAATAAGACAGCTCAAAAATTTTGTCAACTCAGAGCTTGACGGTATAATCAACCTCACAGTATCGAAGGCTACCGGGCTCACAACAATGACCATCAGCCCTGATAACAAGGTAGTGGTCTCCCCGGGGTTGGGTATTCAACTCGGTTTTAGAGAGACATACTCCGCAAATAAAGGAGTGTTTACCCCGGGTGAGTACGTCGGTGATACCCCGGTGGACTTCACCTTCGCCAAAACTCGGAGGGTACACCTGGATCGGGTGAACACATCGTACAACACGGTAGACGGATCCCCCAGCACATTACTGAAAACCGTGCAAGCCAGTGATTGTTTCTTTGGGGAGGCTGTGACCTTAGACTTCCCACACCCCGAGATGAAAGTTTTAGAATCGGGGCACATCCATGAATTTATATATATTCTCGAAGATCAAGCGAGAAAGTTGAATAACTATTACCCGATTTCGGTAGTTCTCGAAATTTCCAATTGAGTATAGGTGCCCTAATATTGTAATTTAATGTAAATTATGAGTATATACGGACCGGGTAGTTCTTCCAATTCCAATCGGGATTGGGTGACAGATTCAAAGAATTTGGAACCTGCAGAAGGGGGATTCGTCCCGACAGAGAGCGACTTTTTAGCTACCAGAAAAACCAAGGCCCTGATCAATAAAACTATATCGAAGGCCACAAACAGGATTCACAGTAGTATAGCAGATGTTAGAGTAGAAGTGCTAACGGCGGCTGCACAAGTTGGGGAAGAGGCCCGGGCGGAAATTGAGGGAGTCCGAACGGGTATTGAGAAAGATCAGGCGACGCTTACGGAGGCTTATGATGTGTTGCGCTCAGAGGACTCTCTCATCAGAGAAGCAGCACTTACTAAACTAGGAGTTAAAATAACCGAATTTCGAAAAGAGGCCCGGTTGGGTGTTGAGGGGGTCCGAACGGATATTGAGAAAGATCAGGCGGCCCTTGCGGAGGCTTATAGAGTGTTGCACACAGAGTACTCTCTCAACAGAGAAGCATCACTTACTGAACTAGGTGAAAAAATAACAGAATTTCGAAAAGAGGCCCGGTTGGGGGTTGAGAAATACCAGGCGGCCCTTACGGAGGCTTATAAGGTGTTGCACTCAGAGGACTCTCTCATCAGAGAAGCAGCAGTTACTAAACTAGACGAAAAAATAACAGAATTTCAAAAAGAGACCCGGTTGGGGGTTGAGGGACTCCCAGAAGACCACCAGGGCGGCCCTTATGGAGGCTTATAGGGTGTTTCGCTCAGAAGACTCTCTCAACAGAGAAGCAGCACTTGCTGAACTAGGTGAAAAAATAACAGAATTTCGGGAAGAGGCCCGGTTGGGTATTGAGAAAGCCAGAGAAGACCACCAGACGGCCCTTACGGAGGCGTATGGGGTGTTGCGCTCAGAGGACTCTGTAGCGCTTACTGAACTAGATGGAAAAATAACCGAATTTTCCGAAAAACTGAAACGTGTTCGTAGAGCATCGAACAAAGCACTTGAGGAGACCTCTGAAAAGATTCGTGCTGAGGCCCATACCTCTATCGGGGGGCTTGCCGGATTGGTGGAAACATTGAAAACGCAAAAACGTGTCATAACAGTTTGGGCTGAGAAGCGGGGCTCATTGACTGAGGGGCTCTATGAATATTCGTTCGGTGCCAAAGCGAGTAATAAATGTGGGGGATACAACATGACATCTCCAGGTACGCTTCTCCGAATGGCTGTCTGCTCGGTTAAATCGAAAAATGGAAAAATCGAGAAAAAAAGTAGAAAACATGATAGAATATCCGTTCTCGCTAGGTCTAAGAAAGATAGCATCGACGTTATAGTGTCCAAAGCGTTGGCCGATAAGAAAATATCAAATTTAGAGTTTGAAATGGGGAGATATGAAGAATTAAAAAATGATATTAGAATCAAGGCGCGCGCCACCATGCCCAAAATTGAGTGTACTGATTGGGATAAATTTAGGGTAAAACTTGGAAATAAAGTCGGAGGAAATGTTACAGCACCGAAATAATTTTTAAGCAGTAAACAAATTTTACATACCTATACAACACGTGTTTTTCACTGAGAATGACGCCGTAATCGTATAACAAATTCATCCGAGCATTATGCTGTAATCTCCTCACTAAGTGTTTATAACTAACCTGTGTAGACACCGTCTGTGTACACACCGTCTGTGTAAATCAATAGCCGTTTACATACCACCGATAAGGAGAAATACACTCGGCTATAAATAGCCGTCTGTTTACCTGTGCTATAAATCAATAGTCGTTTACATACCACCGATAAGGATAAATACACTCGGCTATAAATATCCGTCTGTTTACCTGGGCTATTGATTTTACACATGTTGGTTGTATAGTTATGTAAATTTGTTTACTGCTTTAAATTATTATTAATTTTTACAATATTGATAAAATGACGAACCATCCCGGAAATTCGTGAACCTCTCTAAGTGTTTATAAATAATTATAATTTGCACACATTTTGTATGTTGTATAGGAAACTGATGAGCATATATACGTTTGTTAACCTTACAACAATTGGTCTCATCTCGTGTGTGCCATGTTGTTGATCCGGTATGACGTCCGTCTCGTCTGTTTAATGGTAGCAGTCTCTAAATATGTGTGAATTTGGTGATGTAATTGCATAGCTCAAAGGTGCCGGCCTAAAAGATTTCTGCCTAAGAGCTTGCAATTTCGGAAACCAAATTCACACAAAATAGGCTCACCTTACTTCGTCGGTTTCTCTGAATTGAGGAATTGGCAATGGGGTTAAAGGCGACCCGTAAAACGAGACTGTGAGTCAACAGTATGCGTGGCTTAAGAAAGGTCCCAACACCCCGGTGGCTGGGTGCCGGCTAAGAAATCTGCCCAGTCGCTGGGGGTGAGTGCACGAGTGGAGGCTTTTGCTATTTTTTGTTGTGATTGTTCAATATTAATTTTTCAATATCTTTATAAGCGATATCGTAGAAATGTGTATTCGTAAACGAATCGTTGGGTTTTAACAATGTTATATAATACACCCTAGTTTCATATCCTATACGCATTATCCGTCTTAATGTTTGTATTTGCCTCTTGTATAGTTCGCATAATTGCCGGTATAATATTGTAAATGCAACGTTTTTATCGGAGCGTAATAAATTACGCTGATATTTCATGTATTCGATATTTTATAGTGTTTTCAATTTATAGAATTTATATATAGGACTATAACCCCCGTATTCTTCGTATAATTCTTCAACGCAGCCATTAAAAACTTTCAATTCCCATTGGATTTTATTATCCATTTTCTCTAATAATAGTGGTATAATTGATAGTGTTTTCTGTTCAATTTCCAATATAATTGGGACTACAATATCATTTTGACTCCCTCTTTTCAAAATTATTTTCTCCAAAATTCATAAATTTGCTGTCGGATACAATTTTCTCATTAACCAATTTTTGGATTTTTCGGGGGTGATGGGGGTAGTATAGAGGGGTGGACATGATACCACCGCAGGTGGTATCATTTTGACTCCCTCTATACTACTAGTGGATTAATCAATAAACAATACATGTAGTCTTACTACAATCCCTTAGCCATGATATGCCATTATAGGAGTATTACCATACACTATCAAAGTATACATATGTATTGCCTATGCAAAATATTTCCTGAATGTCAAAGTCAAAGCCGGATGTGGTTACATCACATGGTAGTCAATAACGATAATGTTCCGGAAGCTGGTACCGGAAGTAAAGTTCCTATGGTATCAATAGACTGTAGCAACCCGGATGTGGTGGACCGGATGTAAAGTATCCATGGTGAATCAATTGGTTGTAATACCGGAAGTGGTAGACCGGATGTAAAGTTCCGATATAATACAAAATGGCGATTATCACGTTGGCTAAGACGCCGGGAAAAGTTTCACGAAGGTGACATTCAACTCGGTGGTGGTATAATAATATGATATATGTGTATGGTGTTTCACTTCACTAATCTATGGCTGTGACTGTCTGCTGAACGCGATGTAGCTATCACACACTGTTCTATACAGGCCTGTACCCGGAGCTGCTACACACACTGCGCCAGACAGACGTACGGACACTCGGACGACCTGGTACTCTGCACTGACTGGGGTCTGCCCTCAACGAGTGGACCAAAACGTCCAATGTGGCTCGCTGGAGCGATCTAAAGAGGCTACAAAATGAAATGAGCCTCCAATTACTGGACAAATACGCACAGACGGACATACAGGATGCACAACGGACTAACACGGGAATCGAACAACGGCAAATCACAGCTGAAACAAAATGCTGTAGGTACATACCAAAATCCTCCGTGTCACTGGTGAATACCGTACTATTCTTCTGCTACCAGAAAATATGTGTCCCCACAACACATTGCGAGACATCGCTTATATACGCACCAGTGAAACCACGCACGGAATAATGAATATGCCTACCCCTCGTTCGACACTCAGTATAAATATTACAAAACCATGGCTTTTGCCATTTCACCCGTGGGTTATATTTGGCATAAATATATGTTCCCAAGCCATAAATTCAACCAAACTAGTGTACAGCCCTCGCGGAATAAATACCATCCAACATGGTATATCCCACACTACCATAAATCTGCACACTATAGACCCAGATCTCATAATGCGAAATGGACTCGACTGGTCTCGACATACGAGGGTCGCTATTTGGCCCCGCCAAACCCGTCCATATCGGTACTACGGGCTGTACACTCAAATGAGAGTGTATCACATACTAAACTCAACTATCGTGGTTATTTACTGAAATATCACGACACAAAGCATCACCAGTATAGGATCTGATATATCCGTGCTGGCCATTACCAGGCTATGCTGAAACACTAACCCGTAGCATACATAACAGGGCAGACCATGGTATGGTCTGCGCTATATACTGGCTTCACCTACAGAAGGTCCTTTATCTGGTGAACAACTGACACGCGGACAAACTCGGCCGGCACGGATAGTGGACGTCCGTAATACTAAAAGGGGTCTTTTCCCTAGTGAAACCAGCACACGCAGTCAACGAGTTCTCAACCACACACATGCATAGTCTGTGGCAAATATGGCGTGACATCAGTAAAACATTGCTCATAAAATTGACGTGTATTTAAATCCGCAAAAAGGACATGCATAACGTATTTCCACCAATACAACATAAGCCCCCTTATTAGAGGCACATTGTACATGGCAAATGTACATGCTGAATCACGTAAAACTCACAGGTGTGTGAAATCACAGGTATGTGGAATCACAGGTATGTGAAATCAATAGTACGTACAACAATACAACACAGTACCACACATCACAAATATACAATTATACGGAAATCCGGAATGTACAAGAATGCACGTGTCACGCGACATATCTCCCCCCTAAACAAAACGTGTTTACACTTTCGTGGATAATGGCGAGACACGTTGGCACAGCCGAATCTACCTCGATATCTTGCTCATGTAGTCTGCCCCCGGATTGTCGGCCCCTTTTATAGCAACAATACGCATTCGGTAAGGTTGCAGTATCAAAGCCCACCTCATTAGTCGGGAATTTGCAACATTGGCTTTGTTTAGGTAAACCAACGGTTGGTGGTCCGTTTCTAGGATGAATCCCCCCCCCCCAAAAACAAATAACGGTGGAACTTCTCAACCCCCCACACGACTACCAGACACTCCTTCTCCACTACCGAATAATTTCGTTCCCTTGGCAACATCTTTTTGCTGGCATACGCTATCGGAAGTGGGATACCATCCTGCTCTTGCAACAGTATTGCCCCTAACCCAATGTCGGAAGCATCCGTCCTGAGCACGAAAGGTTTGTCTAGTTCGGGCAGTTTCAGGACTGGGTCCCTGGTCAATAATCCCTTGAGGGTAACGAAAGCTTTCTGTTGGGGTGCACCCCCCCCCCCCATTTGACCTTGTTTGGTTGACCTTTCTTAGTAAGGTCAGTTAGCGGGCTCGCTATCTCTGCGAAGTTGGGCATGAACTTCCTATAGTATCCCGGCTAACCCCAGGAAAGCCCTGACCTCCTTCTTTGTCTCAGGGACATTAGCTTCATGAACTGCCTTGACCTTTTAGGGATGGGCCCTTAGTTCTTTCTTACTGCTGATAGTATGTCCCAGGTACTCAAGTTGCCTGTACCCAAATGCTGCACTTGAAGGGTTTTTCCGTTAGATTTGCATCGGACAATCGGGAGAGGACTTCACTCAGAGCTCCCAGGTGTTGTTTCCACGTATGGGAGAATATCAAGATGTCATCGACAAAACTGTCTGCATTGTGGACCTCCTTTATACTCTCATGAGTCTACAGAAAGTGGCCTGTGTCGTGACCATTCCAAAGGGCATGCCCTTGAACTGGAATAGACCCTGGGGTGCCTCGAAAGCGGAATATTCCCTGGAATTTTCATCCAAGCGGACCTGCCAGTAGCCCTTACTTAGGTCCAGCTTTGAAAAGTAGCTATATCCGGCCAACTTAGAGAGCATCTCTTCAATATTCGGCATTGGTTCCGCATCAAACACCGTGACTTTGTTAAGTTGCCGGAAATCAATGCAGAATCGGAGCCCCCTGTCCTTTTTCCTAACCAGAATTACTGGGGATGAGTAGGGTGATTTTGAAGGTTCTATGACACCTAGCTTGAGCATATCGTCTACTTCCTGGCTGACTGTTTCTCTGACCTTAAATGGGATAGGGTACCCCTTAATTCTTAATGGGTCTTGCGTTGACAACTTTATCTCATGTTTCTCTATATGGGTGTGTCCTGGTGCGTCCCTCAGGACATGGGTGAATTCCCGTAAGATCTCTTTGACTTGGGTGTTTTGTTTCTTGCCTAAATCAGGCGACAGGTCAACTTTGCTCTCCGTACACCCACTTGGACTAGGATCCCCCTCTACTGTGTCATCTATCACGGCCGCATTTATTACAGTGAGTATTCCCTTCCCCGGGTGCTCAGGCCTAGTCTCGTACCTCTTTAACATGTTTGCATGAAAGGTTTTCAACTTCCCTCCCATGTCAACCCTATAGTCCCACTCATTAACTACCTCTGTTATGGGGTATGGTCCCTTCCAACTAAGAAGCAATTTGTTGTTGTCTGTCGGTAGTAGTACAAGTACCTGATCTGCCACTGCATACTGCCTACTACGGGTCTTACGGTTGTAGTACTTTGCGTACTTTTTGGACGCACTCTTCAAGTTCTCATGCGCGATTTCGCACGTTTTCTCGAGCCGTTCGCGCAAGTCGAGGACGTACTGATACGTCGTTTTGACGTTGTCCTCTATGTCCTTCTCGGACCACAGATCTCTTAGTATGCTCATCGGACCCCGAACGGTCCTTCCGTACAATAGTTCAAACGGTGAGAAAGCCAAACTTTCTTGAGGGACTTCACGATACGCGAATAGGAGCGCGTTAATGTATTTGTCCGAATCTTTGGGACGTTCGCTTGCCATTCTACGAAGCATTTGCTTTAACGTACCATTGAACCGTTCCACGAGACCATTACACTGTGGGTGGTACGGTGTCGTGGTTAATTGTCTCAGCGATAACAATCTACTAACTTCCTCCATGACTGCCGACGTAAATTTACTACCCCGATCGGTGAGCATCTCCTCGGGGATACCCAGTCTACTGAACATATCCATGAGAGCTTCCGCGACTCGTTCGGCCTCGATGCCTGGTAGTGGTACCGCTTCTGGGTACCTAGTTGCATAATCAACTGACGTTAGTATGTAACGATTCTTCCGATCGGTAGCTGAACAAATTGGCCCTACAATGTCAACTGCGACTCGTTTGAACGGAGTGTCTATCAACGGCATAGTTCCTAACTGAACCTTGGTGATGTGTCCCTTTGACACAGTCTTTTGACATATGTCACAAGACCTACAAAACCGTGTAATGTCACTGCCCACGCCTGGCCAATACAATTCTGATAACACTCGATCAGTTGTCTTCTTAACCCCTAAATGGCCCGCCATGATTGATTCATGTGCCACCCTCATCACGGTAGTCCTAAGTGTTTTTGGGACTACCAGCTGATGGTACATCCTACCTGACCCTATCGATTCGAAATTACGATACAAGTCTTTTCGGTATGCGAATTTCGATTTGTTTCCGGTCTTACTTGACCGTACCGTTCCGTCTTTTGCATTATTTCGAACCGACGTCAATGTGACGTCATGTGCCTGTGCCTCTTTGAATTCATCGCGTGATACGTTCGCGATTGCGGTAGGAACTTTGAGGGTCTTATATGATTCGTCTCGGGCTGTCGTTTGTGACCTAGTTTCAACTGCGCACGATTTTGCGCCTCTAAAATCGGATATCACTGGTAATTCTGACTCGTCTACATTACCTATGGTAACATCATACATTGTATCTGTCATGCAAAGGGCTTCTACCTGACCTTTGAAAAAAGGTGTATCTAGATCTACCCTGGCGGTAGGAATTCCACTCATTTTGCTCCTGTTTACCAGCATGCATGTTGAAACTTTGCTTAAAAACTGATCTGGTTGTACCAAACTTTCCTTGACGACCACCCCGGTACACCCAGTATCACGCATTACTGTGACCTTTTTCCCCATTTAATGTGCCCTCTGCTACGGGTAGCCTATCCATACCAAATGTACATCCGTTAATCAACTCCGGCCTTATCTCGCTACCAGAACATACAATAGTGGTGTCGGTATCAACCATACATAAATTTCCTTGGTTTTCCCCTGGTTGTTCCGTGTTTTGCCATCTACCTCTACCTCTGCCTCTAGTGTGCCTTCCACTTCTACCTCTATTTCTACCTCTGTACCGACCTCTCTGTTATTTATCTGCAAAACTTACATGTTTCTCTTCCTCGACTGCTGCTGCTTTGTAAGCTGAGGACCGGTCACGTTTAGGACAATCGTAGGACATGTGACCTTCTTTGCCACAATGGTAACATGTCCCGCGATGCCTATCGTAGCCGTTCCTGCTGGTACTTCTGTCATAACTACCTCTACTCGGGCTTCGATCATAACTACCCCTACTTGGGCTTCTATTTTGGTCTCTATTCTGATATCCGTCCCTATCTCGACTCCTATCTCTGGATCGATTATCTGCACTACTTACATTGCGCCTCTGGTTATCTACTGACCTGTACTCATTTCTGTTGCTAGTACCGTTCCTCTGAACTACATACTTGCTACCTCCTCTAGCTTCTGCAAAGTAATCTGCCTGAACCACCATCTGATATATCGAGTCAAATGTTTTCTCTTTGAGAAATAAGTAGAGCTCACGACTGCATATACTTAACATCTGATCTCTGATCATGTAGTCTAGTACTCCTTCTTATGTTCTATTCACCTTACCTAGCTCAAACCATCTATCTAAACAGTTCTTTGACCGACTGACATATTGCACAAATGATTCACTGTGATCAGGTTTGGTGTTTTTGAACATGCGTCTGAACCCATCTTCCGTTAGATCAAAACATTTCAACAATGCGGATTTCAACTTATCACAGTCAAGAGCATCATCAATAGGTAGTCTAGAATATATATCTAATGCCTTGCCTTTCAATAAAGCACTCAAGTGTAGTGACCACTTATCTCTCCCCCACCTTTGAATTGCTGCGTACCTCTCAAATCTAGCTAAGTAGCTATCCATGTTGTCATTATTCTGATCGAAATGTGGCAGCTTTGGACCGACTGCTCTGCCATAGTCCCTATCATGTCTATCTTCATCTACTACTCCACCCCTTTCTACTTTTGCCATTTCTACCTAATGCTAACTCTAGAGCTAACTGTGCTTCATTGGCATCTAATCTATCTTTCCCATTATGTCGCTCAACCTCTTTAGCCAACTGCTCAGCATCTAATCTATGTTTCTCCATCTGTCGCTCAACCTCTTTAGCCAACCGTTCAGCCTCTTTAGCCAACCGCTCAGCATATAACCTATCTTTCTCAGCCTGCCTAGCCTCTAGTCTTTCCTGTCTTTCTCTCTCCTGCTCTTCTTTTACAAAGGCCCTTAACTCTGAATCTGCTAGCCCTAAGCTTTTGCCTATCTCCATTAGCTCCTTAATGGACGACATTCTCACTCTCAACTCAACTCCGGATTATCGATTTACACGCGTTACCAGACGGTACACAAGGTCTCTAGCACTCAAATCACTTGGTGATATGTGAGAGTCTCTTGCTTCACGTCTATAAGGTTAAGGTAAATCAATCTGGTCTCTACTCCTAACGACGGTATAAGTTTCTCAATTCGGGTAAGTCAATCCGGTATATGTATGGTCTAATGTAATGGTATATTTACAATTCCCCCTCTATGGTACTGGACACAAAAATTGGGGACTGGTTATAGACACCTGGCAGGATATAGTATTGTTCATACACAATATAATAGTGGTAGTAATCTCGCCTCAGATGTAGAAGTGTCTAGTGATAACCTAGAACACCCGCTGTGCCATCATCACAGGGAGGTACTGTTCAACAAATCGAAAGTTACAATGATCCTTACATCGACTATCTCACAAAGTCGTCTCAACTCTACACTTCTGTACCTAGGTAGTCAAATCATGTATGTGGTGATGTATTAGTGCCTAAGTGTTGGAGGACATCTTACCTTAACTCCCAAGGCAAACAAATACAAGATTGAATTTTTGACGACACTAGGGGTACAGCTATTCTAGCCGCCTTACTTCAACTGCTTTGAAGAAACTGATTATAAAAGAGGAAACAAACCCCACTTCTGTCACCATTGTCAAGGTCATTACCAAGGTCAGGAATGATCGAGACAAATTGTCTCCCCTATTATCATATGCACCAAGTATACTTCAATTGTTATGACGTTATGGCCAATATAGCTTGATTTGACGAACGAAAAGTGGTAACAATGCAGTTGTAGTGTAAGGGATAGGCTAGAGTAGATAAATACACGTAGTCAGTTAATCAATTATAATGTACACTATATTACATGGGGAACACACAGGAATACATGATACATTGATATGCGAACATCACTGTACGGTGCATGATACTATTCAATTACAAGGTTGTAAGCCAATCAACTGTTATACTTTAACGCAACTTGAAAACTATAGACGAATAAACTCAGTATGTGGTATCTCAATGGTCCCGTAGTGGACAATAGTATGAATGCACAAGTACTTTGATGATCGCTAATCAAAGTGAAATAACATACAAGTACAACATATCAGAACGAACATTGGAGGACAAATGACAATCATCTGAGCTACCCCAGTGCTGGCGTATCTCAATAGATAGTGGTAACCTCTGAGTAACAAGGTCCCAATGTCTGCCTCACCCGCAGCATGAGGTCTAGTCAACAATATGGCTATAATCCAACTTCAAGTGAATTAATTAATAAACAATAAATGTAGTCTTACTACAATCCCTTAGCCATGATATGCCATGATAGGAGTATTACCATACACTATCAAAGTATACATGTGGCAGGGGTCAATTTGTGGTATTAACAAACTGATGGGCATAAGTTCGATTATATCCGTTGGTGGATGGTAATGGACCACGGAATCCAAATCGCCAGTAACCAGTTTATTGCCATGGTTGTGAATGGAATAATATAGCCTCTGAAATGTACAATGAATACACTAAATATCGAGCATGGATATGTACTTATCGGCAAGTACAATACCTGGTATATGTTGGGACAATGTACGTCGTTAGAAGCACACGATTTCAACATACACTATAATACACGAAACGGTTACAGGTTCAGTGTTGTAACGCATGATGTATTGTATCACGCGGATGAATGACAGTGTAACATGTACATATAGCAATGCGCCTTAGACTAATTTACTCGGACTACATGTATACCAGATATAGAGTACATTATTTACAATGTGCTATTCGTATTGTTCTCAGACGTCGGTAAGCTTATGTATTTACGAATAATAACCAGTTCACATGATACGAACTGACACGAACCTTAGATGTGGTCTATGAGGCTTTCCAAACGCATTTGTCACAGCTCACTGACATGGTGGGTAGGGTTAGCCTGCAATTGGTTAGGTAAGTGCAAGTGCATGTTTAGAATACGCGGGGCGGATTGGGGAAATAATGCGCGACCAGCATAACCGGGTAAATGCAACAGCGTAAACGAATAAATAGCAATATGTCAAGATACGCGAAGAACGTAACCGAATATGACACAATACAACCAAGCGAACACGTTTACAATGTAATACATTATATTATGATGATATGAATCTCCGAATCTCAGGACCAAAGTCTATCTCTCTCGTTGCAAATATTCTCGTGGAACGTTCCATACAGAGTGAAAGAATCTACGATGGAATGCTCATACATACGCGCACGAAGCGCGCGCGGTAAAAAACGGCGGGAAGTGGACCAGCCAATCAGAATTAGTCAACAAGCCAAGCGGGTGGACATAGTCTCCAAGCCTGGAGTGAAATGTCCGACATTACCAAATATGGCAGCATTAGAGACTACAAGTAACCGCGTCATGACGGGCAGACGGACATTACCAAATATGGTAATACCAAAGGCGAACTTGTCACATGAAGCTAAATGTATAGTCTGTTTCAGATTATACATGTTACGGGAAATACTATGAATTGACGACAATGAGACCACCGGCCATAAATAGTTTAATGCGAATAAAATACATAGAATGGCAATACAATCATCTGCTACATTTTCCCCTGTCTTCAGAATGACGTCTCGTCATTCCGCACATCGAATATATAATATATATATATTGACTACTCCATGAGTGCGTCCATTGTGTTAACAACTCTTGTTAACAACTGCAATGCATTGTTCTTGTTTATTGTATCTCCGGTAGCTGTCTGTTGCATGTGGTAAGTGTCATGCCACTTGGGTTTCTTCTTTGCTCTCAGAGATCTTCGTGGTACTGTTACTGGCGGTATTGGTTGCGGCACATTCACAGCTTCTGATTAAGCTTCCGCTTCAGACACTGTATCAGAACTTTCCCCCAGATCTTCAGAACCGTGGGCGTCCCCTACGGCTTCTGAGGTGAAGTATGTCACGTCAACACGCTCTTCCTCTGAATCCGTTTCCTCGGCGCCATTGTTATCGAGTAATGATTGCTCATTATCCATCATAGTTGCCCCAGTGTCCTCTTCATCTTGCATCTGTGTAGACTCAAGTGGCTCACTGGCTGTCGGCTTCTGTATCCGTCGAGGTACAGGCACAGGCCTTTCGGTGTTGAATGTACCCACCGGTAACAAGTGATTTATGTGCAGTGTTCTTTCTTTTCCTGCAGCTGATTTCACTACAAACACAGGAATGTCCTTGTTTGGTTTATTCATCACCAAGTACACCTCGTCCTCAAACTTGTCCGCTATCTTATGTTTACCATCATGTGCCAAAATCTTCTCCAGTACCTTATCTCCAATTCCTAAATCTGACGCTCTGGCTTTCTGGTCATAATATTTCTTCTGTTTCTCACTTGCTCCTTCTGCTGCTTTCTGAACGAGATCATACGAGTTCTTGAGTTTCTGTTTCAAGTCTTGTATGTATTCCGATTGTGGTTGTTTCTCCAACTCCGGATGAGTTCCAAACACTAAGTCTATTGGTAACCTTGGTGCCCGAGCGAACATCAGCTCAAATGGTGAAACGCCGGTGCTTTCATGTCTGGTACAGTTATATGCATATACTAGTGGCGCTATATATTTCTTCCAGTCCTGTTTCTGATGAGGTTCCAATGTTTCTAGCATCCCCATTAATGTTCTATTGAATCTTTCCGTCATACCGTTGGACATGGGATGATACACTGTCGTCCTGCTTTTCTTCATTCCCGTCAAACCACATAGTTCTTTGATCAACTCACTTTCAAAATTTGCTCCTTGATCACTATGAATGCGGGTCGGTAGTCCATAATGTACTACAAAGCTGTTGAAAAATGCTTCCGCTGTAGTTTAGCTGTTTGATTCTTTGTCGGGATGGCCATGGAGTATCTAGTAAAATGATCTGTTATTACCAGTATATTGCCTATTCCTCCTTTCGATGGTTCCAGTGTGAGATAATCCATGCATACTAGCTCGGTCGGATAGCCAGAAGTAATGCCTACTAATGGTGCTCTTATATTTGTTGCAGATTTTCGTTTGACACATCTGTCACAGTTTCTCACCCATGATTCTGAATCCGATGTCATTCCAGACCACCAAAATCTATCACGTAGTATTGACATTGTTCTATCTCTACCTGGGTGTCCCATGTCATCATGTACCCCTTGAGGTGCTTGCTTGATAAATACTGCCGGTAAAACTAACTGTTTTCGTTTCTGACCACTATCTTCCACCTCCCGGTACAATATGCCCCTCTCCATCTTGAAAGCTCGAAATGACCTAAACATTGTCAAGTGATCTCGAGTCGGTGGATATCGTGACATCGCATCTGCGTCTACATTCTTCCTACCGGGCGTGTATCCAATATCGAAGTCATACGCGGCTAATGCGGCTAACCAACGGTGCCCAGTAGCATCAAGTTTTGCTGTAGATAACACATATGTCAATGGGTTGTTGTCTGTTACAACCGAAAAAGAATGTCCGTACAAATAGTCGTGATATTTTTCTGTAATCGCCCATTTCAATGCCAAGAACTCCAATTTCATTGTTGGATAATTCCTTTCTGCGTTGTTCAAACGTCTGCTGGCATAGTCGATTACCCTTGTTTTCCCGTCTTGTTTCTGACACAATACGGCACCTAATCCCTGTAGGCTTGCGTCAATATGCAGCTCGAATGGAAGACTATAATCGGCATATGCTAAAATTGGTGCTGTTGTCATCATCGTTTTCAGTTTGTTGAATGCCGTTTCTTGTTCCTCGGTCCATTTCCAATCTGTGAGTGGTTCTTTTTTCCGTCCTTTCTTCTGTGCTTGTGGGGGCATGACCTCTTACAATGGTTTCACAACTTTGCTAAAATCTTTGATAAATCTTCTGTAAAATCCCGCAAATGAAACGAATTGTCTCACATCTTCCGCACATGTTGGCCTTGACAATTCTTGACCTTTTCAACCTCTACAGGGTCTGTTGAAACACCATCTTCTGACACTATGTAGCCAACATACTTTACTTTCCTTTGGACAAATGCACACTTCTTCGATGCCAACTTTAGACAGCTCTCTCTAAGACGATTGAAGATAATTTCCAGTATCTCCATGTACTCCTCAAATGTGTTTGAAAATACAATGAGGTCGTCCAGATAGATTACACATATCTTCATGTTCAAATCTCCGAGCATGTCTTCCATAATCCGTTGGTATGTGGCTGTACTATTGGACAATCCAAATGGAAGTCGATTGAATTCGAAAAATCCCAATGGTCCCACTGTAAATGCTGTTCTCTCCTTATGGCTCTCTTGTATCTCGACCTGACGGTACCCACTGCGCATGTCCATTACCGAAAAGTACTTTGCCCCCGATAATGTGTCTAGTACCTCCTCTATTCTCGGTAACGCGTATGAGTCTCTAGTTGTTCTCTTGTTCAAAAATATGTAGTCAATACACATTCTGAGCTTACCATCTTTCTTTTTGACTAACACCACATTTGATGCGAATGGCGAATGAGATTTCCTAATGATCCCTCCGGCTAATAGTTGCTCTAAATGAGACCTAACTTCATCTATCATTGCGGGTGGTATACGCCGAAAACGTTGCTTGAATGGCGTCTCGTCACTCAAGTTAATTTGATGTTGTACCCCTTTGTAGTGTCCAATGTCGGTATCTCCTTGCGAGAATACATCCTTGTGTTTCAGAAGTAATGTCTTGAGTTGTTCACTCTGTGTCTCACTCAAACTGTCACCTATGTTAAGTGTCTCGACAAAATCCCCTTCCTCTGATGTACTATTCAACTGTGCCTGCTCCATAACAACTGGCTGTAGTTCACATAACAGCGCGTTGGGTGCTACTGCTATCGTACGTGTCGTAACATTTGATACGTGTACTTGTATTATTTCACTATTTCTGCAGTTATAATTCACCAGCATAGGAGTGATATCTATGTCTGAGGATATAACTAAGTTCTCAGTTGGTTTCACTATAGCACATGTAGGTTGATATTCCGTTTTATGTCCCAAGTAACCTTCTATAGTCATGGTACTATTGGGTCGTATGTACACCATACCCGTCTCTGCACTTTTTATCGTTGCGAGTCTATTCTTGTTCTTCTTAAGTGTTCTATCTC
Source organism: Conchocele bisecta (assembly GCA_029237695.1). Taxonomy (NCBI): domain Eukaryota; kingdom Metazoa; phylum Mollusca; class Bivalvia; order Lucinida; family Thyasiridae; genus Conchocele; species Conchocele bisecta. The sequence goes on from CM055267.1 coordinate 251,590, forward strand.
GTATAGTCATACACCTAAACGCTAAGTACCACGGCGTGAACAAAGCCGAATTTTGTAGGTACTTTTCTCCAAGATCACTTTGGCACCTGTCCATGTACTGTGATAATATATTTGTTCCAAACAACACCGGAACCCTATCACTGTAATTGCTCTTCGGGACTATTAAAAACAAACAGTGTTGTGTGTGTTCAATGGGTATGCCGCTAACAGTCAAGTCAATGTTTATATACCCCGAGTATGGCACATTGTTTCCATTTGCACATTCTATATATAAAATTCCATCAAGTGGCTGTAACTCTATGTGTGACAAATGCTCCTGGTAAAAACTGTCACTAATAGTGCTAACACAACTGCCTGTATCCAACAGAGCCTTGGTGTGTATTCCAGCAACCGTTACATCAGCCTCGTTGCTAGTCCCTACTAGTTCTCCCTTGAGACGATTTTGTTTGTTGCCCATCATACGTCCCGCATAATAGACCTGATCTAGTTTAAATCGCGCTTTGAATGATCCATCCGCGTCACACATTCCCACTTATAATGCCCTCTCTGTCGACACCTATAACAAAGTGGTCATTGAGTGGTGTTTCTGTCGAACTCTCTATTCGTTCTGTAATTGTCTTGTCTTGTGTTGTATGCGCTATCATATCTCGGCGTATCTCTTGAAGGTGGCTGCCGGTTGTAACTATCCTTGCGGTTATCATCACCCGGTCTATCTTTCTTAACTGGATTGTGGTCATTTGTCTGATACCGATCTTCATACACTCCCCCTCTATTGTATACCTGATCCCCTCTATCCGTCTGTCTTCTATTCTTGTAATCTGCATTTGGTTTGTTCCGATCTACATAGTCTCGTCTGTGTTCTTCTCTTGGTCTAACATCTCTGTTTCCATCAGCCCCACTAAGTTGTTGTCTATAAACAACACCACTTACTTCGCTAAGTTGCTGCCCCATCAGAGTAACCATTGATGCCATTGATTTCACCATCTCCTTAAGTTCTGTCATCTCACTGCATGCCTCTCTCTCCGTGGTACCCTTAGCTGTAGTTCTCTGTGGCTTCTCTGTATCTGTCTTCGTATGCTGCTGCTCAATCTTTCGTAGTTCTACTCGTAGTTTGTCAAAGTCCTTGACTGCTTCAAACTTGTAACCGGAAACATCCTTAAGGTCTTGTCGTAATCCCGTCCAGAACATCGATCGCAACATCTCATTTGTGTCTGATACACTAACTAAACCTTTCCCAACTGCCTGACTCAATATATCCTCAAGCCTACATGACCATGATGTGATGTCTTCCGAGTCCCCTTGCTTCGCACTGTAAAACTTCGATAACAAACTCTCCTTGCTATCAACTACTCCGTATACACTGTCAATCTTATCCATTATGGTCGCTATGTTGATTCCAGGTCCTAGTCTCATAATTATCCTGCCTGCCTCTCCCTTAACTGACCTCCTCATCGACTGTAATACCACATCTGTTTTGTAACTTCCTTCTAAAAGTAAACTTTTGACCTCGTATTTCCATTGATCATATGTCACCTCTCCCTTTGTTAATTGGACTGTGTCCCCATAAAATATAGAAATCCTTGGCTGACCTGTAGATACAGTAACTGGTGTAGGTGTTGCACTTGTTGCTGATTTGCTGTATCCCTCTAACCATTTTTCTAAGTCCTCAGCTGTATCTGCTTTTGGCTTCACTTTAAGAGACTTAAATGCTGCTAACAGCTTTCTGTCCTCCTCCGTTATATCTGGTTCAATCATGTACAACTGTGTGTCCCTATCCGTGAACTAGTATGACAAACACCGACTGTGCTTCCTTATTATTGACCAACGTATAAGTCAATGACGTGAGGTATGTCTAACACCAATGCTGCTTCCCAATTGCTGACAAATGTCAAAGTCAGTGACGTGATCCCTGTCGGACAAACTATAACACTGTTTGTGCACTATAAGATATCAGTCGGTGTCAACTGTTATGCACTGTACGTGTGTTGCTATAATATGTCCTTGTTGACAAGTCACGTTGCTATGTGACAGTAGTTGTACACTAACAAGTCACGTTGCTAAGTGACATTAGTTGTATCACCGTCACTATGTCGTCACTATATAACAGTATGTGTTGCTATCGTATACCCGTCTAAGTCAGTGTACCATGTAACTATAGTCGTCACTATATAACAGTATGTGTTGCTATGGTATATAAGTCAGTGTACTAATAACTATAGTTACATATAGTTAATTATTATACAATGTATTGCGTTGCCAATCCAATATGCTGATTCACTAAGTATGAAAGATGTTGCTGCACTAAGCGTGTATGCTGTTGTGGTATTCAATCACATTTCCACTGTTCACCTAGTTGAAAATGTCACTTATTAACCACCAAAATGTCAATCACATTTCCACTGTTAACCTAGTTGACAATGTCACTTATTCACCACCAAAATTTCAATCACATTTCATGTCCCCATAAGCCGAAAACCGAAAAAGTCCTATGTGTGTAGTTCCTTGTTACCACACCACACACACACACACGGACGAACGTGCAAACAAATATCCGGGGGAAAAAACGCGAGTTTATTTCAAAATACGCGAGATCGACGTTTCGTTACTGGTACCAGTTCTAAGTTCAATTTATTTTGTATTCCCAAATACAAAATTCAATTTATTTTGTATTCCCAAATACAAAACACAATCTATGAACGAATACTATTACATGTACAAATGTATCCAATTATACATGCCTCATTTGAATCAATAAGTAGAGCCTGGTCTGCGCATTCATTCAAGTCAGAAACCCTGTATACGCAACATGTTTACATATACAGATATATACAGAACTACGTGATCACTGTTTACTTTCACTTTCCAGTACACACAACAAATGGACAACCTGTGTTTACACGCAGTTCATTTGCATAACACGGAAGTATACAACGCTATTCTACTAAACCGAAAGTAGACGACGCGTGAACATGTCATTCGTAAATATCACGTGACTAAATATTAATCATGTGATACCTGGGTAGTCATGTGACCAGTCATGTGGCCATACCGGGCAATGGTAACAAATACTAACAATATCACGTGATCAGATCGCTAATCATGTGACATACATGGGGCCAGATCATGTGACAAGCCTATGGTAATCATCAAATAAAGTGGGCCGTCTGATATCCTACAAAACCACTGTAATGCCAATACACACGAATATGTGATCAACCCAAACGGACCAAACCGGAAAACAACGGACGAGAGATTACCTGAAATTTAGCATGATGGGATTACTTCAAAATCGCTGATTTTGCGCAGGGCCAGTTAGTATGTGAATTACTGAATTAATATACATGCATAGGGTCACTTTCGCTCTGACAATAATCAATCGCACCACAGTATGTCGGCCTGAACAACACTGAGCATGGCTATGTCTCAAACCATATTTTAGACGTACTGGACTGTGCGTCAATACATGTCTCGCACTGTAAATGATTTCAGACAAAATGCGAATGCGACAAAAAACTGTACTCTATTCAACGGGGAGTGACCAGCATAGAACAACTGGGAGTTCCAGTTGACAGTGTAGCCAATAGTATGCACGGACGAAAAATGGACGTCATTGTGATCACTATATTGTATCAGAAATTCAATTTACAACATGTACAACATATATCTGCTTACCGACCGGCGACGGCGTCTGAGAACATTACAGCACAGATCATTAACTGTCAGCTATACACACATATCCCAATAGTCACTAGATCACACTCGGCACGAAGGTAATAGTTATTCACGCACGCACGCTCCTGGCAAAACGAGGCCTGTCTGTAAATGGATCCATCGTCCAGACGATCTGCGTAGTCGATCCAATCCACGAATCACTGGGGGCTCCAATGTGGCCGGGGTCAATTTGTGGTATTAACGAACTGATGGGCGTAAGTTCGATTATATCCGTTGGTGGATGGTAATGGACCACGAAATCCAAATCGCCGGTAACCAGTTTATTGCCATGGTTGTGAATGGAATAATATAGCCTCTGAAATGTACAATGAATACACTAAATATCGAGCATGGATATTTACTTATCGGCAAGTACAATACCTGGTATATGTTGGGACAATGTACGTCGTTAGATGCACACGGTTTCAACATATACTATAATACACGAAACGGTTACAGGTTCGGTGTTGTAACGCATGATGTATTGTATCACGCGGATGAATGGCAGTGTAACAGGTACATATAGCAATGCGCCTTAGACTAATTTACTCGGACTACATGTATACCAGATATAGAGTACATTATTTACAATGTGCTATTCGTATTGTTCTCAGACGTCGGTAAGCTTATGTATTTACGAATAATAACCAGTTCACATGATACGAACTGACACGAACCTTAGATGTGGTCTATGAGGCTTTCCAAACGCATTCGTCACAGCTCACTCACATGGTGGGTAGGGTTAGCCTGCAATTGGTTAGGTAAGTGCAAGTGCATGTTCAGAATACGCGGGGCGGATTGGGGAGATAATGCGCGACCAGCATAACCGGGTAAATGCAACAGCGTAAACGAATAAATAGCAATAGGTCAAGATACGCGAAGAACGTAACCGAATATGACACAATACAACCAAGCGAACACGTTTACAATGTAATACCTTATATTATGATGATATGAATCTCCGAATCTCAGGACCAAAGTCTATCTCTCTCGTCGCAAGTATTCTCGTGGAACGTTCCATACAGAGTGAAAGAATCTACGATGGAATGCTCATACATACGCACACGAAGCGCGCGCGGTAAAAAACGGCGGGAAGTGGACCAGCCAATCAGAATTAGCCAACAAGCCAAGCGGGTGGACATAGTCTCCAAGCCTGGAGTGAAATGTCCGACATTACCAAATATGGCAGCATTAGAGACTACAAGTAACCGCGTCATGACGGGCAGACGGACATTACCAAATATGGTAATACCAAAGGCGAACTTGTCACATGAAGCTAAATGTATAGTTTGTTTCAGATTATACATGTTACGGGAAATACTATGAATTGACAACAATGAGACCACCGGCGATAAATAGTTTAATGCGAATAAAATACATAGAATGCCAATAAAATCATCTGCTACATACATATGTATTGCCTATGCAATATATTTCCAAAGTCTGAATGTCAAAGTCAAAGCCGGATGTTGTTACATCACATGGTAGTCAATAACGATAATGTTCCGGAAGCTGGTACCGGAAGTAAAGTTCATATGGTATCACTAGACTGTAGCAACCCGGATGTGGTGGACCGGATGTAAAGTATCCATGGTGAATCAATTGGTTGTAATACCGGAAGTGGTAGACATGATGTAAAGTTCCGATATAATACAAAATGGCGATTATCACGTTGGCTAAGACGCCGGGAAAAGTTTCACGAAGGTGACATTCAACTCGGTGGTGGTATAATAATATGATATATGTGTATGGTGTTTCACTTCACTAATCTATGGCTGTGACTGTCTGCTGAACGCGATGTAGCTATCACCCACTGCTCTATACAGGCCTGTACCCGGAGCTGCTACACACACTGCGCCAGACAGACGTACGGACACTCGGACGACCTGGTACTCTGCACTGACTGGGGTCTGCCCTCAACGAATGGACCAAAACGTCCAATGTGGCTCGCTGGAGCGTTCTCAAGAGGCTACAAAATTAAATGAGCCTCCAATTACTGGACAAATACGCACAGACGGACATACAGGATGCACAACGGACTAAAACGGGAATCGAACAACGGCAAATCACAGCTGAAATAAAATGCTGTAGGTACATACCAAAATCCTCCGTGTCACTGGTGAATACCGTACTATTCTTCTGCTACCAGAAAATATGTGTCCCCACAACACATTGCGAGACATCGCTTATATACGCACCAGTGAAACCACGCACGGAATAATGAATATGCCTACCCCTCGTTCGACACTCAGCATAAATATTACAAAACAATGGCTTTTGCCATTTCATCCGTGGGTTATATTTGGCATAAATATATGTTCCCACGCCATAAATTCAACCAAACTAGTGTACAGCCCTCGCGGAATAAATACCATCCAACATGGTATATCCCACACTACCATAAATCTGCACACTATAGACCCAAATCTCATAATGCGAAATGGACTCGACTGGTCTCGACATACGAGGGTCCCGCCAAACCCGTCCATATCGGTACTACGGGCTGTACACTCAAATGAGAGTGTAGCACATACTAAACTCAACTATCGTGGTTATTTACGGAAATATCACGACACAAAGCATCACCAGTATGGGATCTGATATATCCGTGCTGGCCATTACCAGGCTATGCTGAAACACTAACCCGTAGCATACATAACAGGGCAGACCATGGTATGGTCTGCGCTATATACTGGCTTCACCTACAGAAGGTCCCTTATCTGGTGAACAACTGACACGCGGACAAACTCGGCCGGCACGGATAGTGGACGTCCGTAATACTAAAAGGGGTATTTTCCCTAGCGAAACCAGCACACGCAGTCAACGAGTTCTCAACCACACATGCATAGTCTGTGGCAAATATGGCGTGACATCAGTAAAACATTGCTCATAAAATGGACGTGTATTTAAATCCGCAAAAAGGACATGCATAACGTATTTCCACCAATACAACATAAGCCCCCTTATTACACGCACATTGTACATGGCAAATGTACATGCTAAATCACAGGTATGTAAAAATCACAGGTGTGTGAAATCACAGGTATGTGGAATCACAGGTATGTGAAATCAATAGTACGCACAACAATACAACACAGTACCACACATCACAAATATACTATTATACGGAAATCCGGAATGTACAAGAATGCACGTGTCACGCGACATTATGTTTTGTGCACGCTACAGTAACCAATAATTTTGCAGCAACCAATTCTTCGAAATTTATCGTTACGTATTGTGCACGTTGTCATATGGCATGGCACAACAACATCATCATCTCCACATTGTCAAAATAACGTTGCTGCAATAATGTTGCTGAAACAAATTCTTGGTTTCATATTATTCAGGTTGTCATAATCATAGAATTCGATGACAACACCATCTCCACGTTGTCAAACTATCGTTGCTGCAATAACGTTGCTTAACCCAAGTCTAGGTTTCTCGTAACGTACCATTCACGTTGTCATACAGCATTGCGTAACATCATCTCCCAGTTGTGAAAATAATGTTGCCGTAATAACGTTGCTGAAACCAATGTTAAGAATGTTCCCACAACGTACTTTTCACCTTGTCATAATAGTCATATAGCATTGTCTGACAACATTATTTCCACGTTGTCAAACTATCGTTAATGCTCTGTATAATATACACTAAGAAGACCAGGATCGATCATATATACTCTATATGGATATTCTGTCACATGTATGATGCTATTAAACCAAGCGTCATATTATATAAGGACAGTCCTTGTTACGACCAACCACGTAAATTGTCCAGCACGATGTTCATGTGAATGATAGTTGAATCGTGCTGAGCTGTGACCACTCATTTGAACCATCACCTAGATTATGTAGATGGTTATATTAATTATTGAACTTGGACAATAATTTTAGCGACAATCCAGGTAAATTGTGAAGCATGCTATACATGTGACGATAGGTGAATCGTTCTGAGCTGTGATCACTCATTTGAACCATCACCTTGATAATGTAGGTATTTATATTAATTATTGACCTATGACACTCATTAAAACGAAAACCCACACAGTGTGTGTAGCCCTGTGTACATGGGAAAGATAATTCAATCACGCGGAGATGTGGCCACTCATTTGAACCGTCACCTGGAGTATGTATTGATAATACTTATGTAGATGGGACAAAAGTTATACCGTTAACCCACGTACATTTTTTAGCACGGGTGTACATGTGAACTATAGTGGAATCGTGCTGACCTGGAACCACTCATTTGAACTCATGTAGGTTTTTATATTAATTAATGACCAGAGACAAGTATTAAACCAACAACTCAAGCAACGTGTGTAGCCCGGTGGACATGTGAAAGATAATTCAGTCACCAATTCAATCGTGGTGTTTTTTCGCCGTCCCCATATGGTCCACCTTTCTCGTCGGCATGCTGGTATCTTGGTCAAAACGCCTAATTCTCTTCCCACGGAAACTGTCTGTCTTGGAAAGTTAGTTCGATAGCTCATCTTGTTGTTTGCGCAAGTGAATGTAAATGCTTTGATTTAACGACACTGACTCGATGACCTTGCATGTCGGGACCCCAAGTTATCTTGCCCAAGGACACGCCGAATCCGCCATTCGCAGCGGGTCGACTAACGAATAGTATTTAAACATTCAAGATACAGCAGAGTAGCTAATTCAATAAGGCCACAGGAACCAATCAAAATGGTGAACCTGGTTAACTGATGGAAGGGGGCGGGACTAGTTAATCATGTGACCCGCAGCAGCTATGGATATTTGGCGGCGATAAAGCAACATGCGGTTTGATGTTGCGCATGCGTGCCAGCCTGTGTAAACAGTTTTACTACCCAGTATATGTATGTATTAGAATCCAAGGCGAGATTCGATTTTCCGTACTATGTCTATACATGTGGTCTGCCTTACAGGATCTGTCAATATGCATGTATAACTTTTCCTAAATGTCCATTGCAGAGTGTAAACAAAAAAATTATGTTTTTTTTTCAGATTTGAAAATATTTATTTTCCCCGTAATAGGTTTGTGGTGGGTCGGGGCCATCCCCCACAAACCGTACATAATATACATGTAATAGTCAGATACATATACAAAATATACAATTACAGATATTCACCCTCTTTTGCTCTTGCAGTACTGGAACGAAATCACTGTTCTATTATTTGTTAAGACTTCATGGTTGAGTGGTACATTAGAATCGTCATTAATGAGAGATATGAATTTTCAATAAAAAACTTGCACGTGTTATTAAAAAAAGACAGTAATACTTATAATAAACCCGCAGATGACAATGTCACTCTCCAGCGCTGCAAGAGCCAAAGTTTGATTTAACATATGTAATATATGTAATTGATTATATGTTATCATTCATATTACCCATGATCCAACTGAACCAGCCCCACTCTGTAAAAAGTGAAGTTCAATCCTACTGTGCATCTACATGTTTAAATCGTGTATTAACCCTTTCAACACTACAGCCATTTATATAGGTGTTTTTAAACAGTGTGGATCCAGACGAGCCGGCTCATGATGAGATGTATCATCAGGATCTGCACTTTTGCAAGCAATTTTCATATTTGTAAAAAAACAAAACTTTTTATAAATCGATTATTTGAAAAGTATTTTGTGTTGAATGGAATTGACCGAAAATTAACATATTATAATCCATTCCAGTTATTTAGGGCTGAAAGGGTTAAATGTTAAAGTTGTTGTAACATTATGTATTCCGATCCCCACACTGGTTATAAAAGAAAACTCGGCTGGTTCCGTCAGATCATGGTCTTTGCTTGAACCTGTATTACTCTGTGTATATTATATTCTTCTACTAGATTCATATTTATAATGTCGTTATTTCCCAAACCTATACTATGAGGTGGAATGGGGGGGGGGGGGGGTGGTGGGGAAGAGGTTAAAATAAAAAACGAAAGAAAAACACACAAAAGCAGCGATTTATTATAGCACCCGCAACTAGCTCAGCTGAAGATGAAATCTTATTTTGGTATTTTTGTTACATAAATTAAACTTGTGAAATGATAAATTCTTCCCAATTTTTTGTTTTCAAGTTTGTTGTCCATTCTTGCTGTATTCCTGGATGTTTCATACACTAGTTGAATTCGATGCTTCAGTACGCTGAGACTTGGAACTACTTTTGAACACCGGCAATAATAGAGATAGTATTTAGTTTCTAATAGTATTAATTGTTTGAAGATACTTATTGTTTTTTCGTAAATCCCAAAGATGAATGATTTTTCGTTAATTGTAATAGTTATATTTTTTGTCGCTAACCATTCTTGAAGTTCCCTAAATATGTTTTTTGTAACCTTACAATCCCAAAACAAATGTTTTATTGTTTCCGAAAACTTCTTACTGAATGTACATAATGAACTACTGACAATTTTAATCTTATTTAGGAAATCATTTGTGGCCAGAATAGTGTGGTTTATTCGGTACTGGAGTATAAATATTATAATATGTGCCTCAATGCAGGGACCATACATACATATCCTTCTTTAGTATAATTAGTATTGTTGGCTGGAGATCTTGTAAGTGTCGATGCGTTTGTGTCGTCCATCCTTTCATATGGTGTGAAGTGTGGGGGACCACCATATCGAAAGAAGTAGAACGAATTCATCTTACGTTTTGTAAAACAATTCTTGATGTGAAATTATCAACTAATAATGTAGGAGTTTATGATTAACTATGTCGATATGCGCTGTACATTAATATATACGTCCGGATAGTCAAATACTGGTTTAAATGGATCAGGACAGAAAACTGTATATTAAAAGTGGTACACATGTATTATAATGCTCTATTAGATTGTACAAACGGCGTTAATAACTGGGCAACAATGTTAAATATTTTCTGGAAATAGAAGGGCTAATCTATGTATTTTTTTATCAGAATTAATATATGTATCTTTTTATCAGAAGCGTTCGCTATAAGAAAACGCTTAGACATGCATTATTAACCCTTTCTTCCAGAATTATATGGCATTGTCTCTTGATAATATTGGAGTATTACATTAATCGAAAAAGGTAATGTAAATTTGTAAAATCTTTAAAATAGCAACAAACATTGCAGATCATGATGGGACGGCTCATTACGAGCCGTTTCGTCTGGATCTACAATGTTTTCACATGTTAGCCTATTGTATGTATGCATGGCTGAAAGGGTTAATACGTTCTTTCCACTCTCTGTTAAAAAACTCATGGTGCAATCCATATGATGTCATGTTTATTCATTATGTAATGTATAGTTGTGTCACTATCTGCATTCGAACTGTAGATATGGATAATACAATATATTGGTTACACTTTCAGGGCGGCCATTTTTAAATCTAATATGTATATGTATATGCGGTTAAACACTATACAAAATATAAATAAAATAAGCAAATTAAAGATCATTTAGAAGGAACTGTTTTGCGAGGTGAAGCGTTATAGTTCCGGCACTGACCAATATGAATTCACGAGACGGCAATATGGAACAAATATCACGTTGAATTGTCTTTCAATGGGAAACGAAAGTATATAATAAATAATAAATATAGCATTTCAGGGCGGCCATTTTTAATTCCAAGATGGCGGCCAAAGGAATTGTCGAAACAATTGGAACCAACCCCAGTTTTGTTACACGGCAAAATGCAAGACTACATAACAGTATAGCATACACTACATGCGTTTTAACACTCCGCCGCTCCGTAGGCGACGTAGAGTCGCTTGTTTTCTTAGTTCCAATTATCACACATGAAACTGTTTTCGATCAGTGCGAGGGTAATTATATTAATATGGAAATATGACAGACGGACGGACGGACGGACGGACGGAAGGACACTGCCGATTCCCGGCTGGGCCCTATAACTATAAGGCTGGTATACCAACTGCATGAGCATACCTCATACACAATGTGCATGTATATAACGAACCTGCTCATATGTGCAACTTGAGTGCACAGGTGGAAGACTCGGACCTAGGACTCAATAAATGGCTCATTTGAAAAACGTTACCACACCCATCCATTTCCTTACAATATACAGTATAGCCTATAGTGTCTATTGTACATAAATTGGTGGGTAGAGTAACGGTTTACAAATGAGCCATTTATCAGATCCTAGGTCCGAGTCTTCCACCTGTGCTTGAGTGGGGTATTGATCTATTTAGTCCATTTGACTCTACTATACATTTAATACACAACCTAGAAATTGTGTTTACTATAAACTTTTATTGCTGATTTGTACTCTCATGGGGTCCTACAACAAATTTAGCTTAGTTGCCAAAACGGCAACTTTGGACAACTTCCGTAATTTGCATAAATCCAAGATGGCCGCCAAATGTTATATAAATACATAATATCCAATACATATCGTATTGTAGAAGCACTATTTTTATGAAAGTTCATGTATAGATGATAGATGCACTAACTATCATAAACTGCAAGTTAAACACAATTTGCATAAATCCAAGATGGCCGCCAAATGCTATAGAAATACATGATTTCCGATATATATTGCATTGGAGAAGTATATGTATGCTAAAAAACATGTGAAAGTAACATGCAGTAACTGATAATTTAAGGAATATTTTTCAATCAACTGCAAGTTGAACCTAATTTGCATAATTGCAAGATGGCCGCCATTTCAAGATTATAATTAATTTTGAGAATAAATTGCCCAAAGTGTACTATCCATGTACGTACAATTTACTAGTACCTGCACATAAATCTTGGGTTACCAATTTGTCTAATTTCCTGCTTTCTGACACATTTTGGAGCATTTTGAGCACATTGTTTGGGGTGGGGTGAGCAAGAAGGGACGCCTCCACTGAACCAACCCTTGATCAATGCAATGTGCATAGTCTACAACCTGCCTGCACACAGTTTAACTACCAAATTGTATGTGTACAGAAACTATAACTAGATACAACGCGATAGAAGGCACTAATGCATAACATATATGACATTTTAGTGTCACCATACATAATATCTGATATTGTTGTTCCTACCACGCGTCTTTTATTTCACAAATTTCTTGTTGTTTTTTGCTGTTAGTCCTGATGAACAGGTATGCACCCCAATGACCGACCCCATTAGTATATAGTATATATCATGTATACATGTGACCATTTTATTATGATTCTTGGAGTAACATGCAACTGAACTGCATAGTTATAGCAGCCGAAGCGACATGTGTCATGTGTTTTCGAGACTTGTATAGCAGTATCATAGCAAGTCGAACCTTTGAGTCCGCTGCATTTGTTTGTCGCTACCATTGGGGATACTGGAATGGCGTTTATGGTGACAAGTGTGGCGAGCAGAGCTCACAAGGGCATGACTATCTGCTGATCCTGTTTATGAGTGGATTGATGCCGTCCCCATCACCGTACATATGTCAGTTTGTGTGGCTACATATACTCTGCTGGTGCACCAGGACAGTCTTCGCAAAAATATCACATGGAGGAGTTGAAGTACCGACGTGTCCTAGATGTCTGTACAATCCAGTCACCGGCAAGATAGCCTCAGCTGAAGTCAATGTGGCTGATTTAGTTGCTATTGGGGAAAGAATGGAGAGCAAGTATACAGACAGTCTCCTAGAGTGTTCTACGACCCTATCAACAGTCATATCAAGATGATGAATGGTCGCAAGAAGCAGGGCAATGTCAACAAAGCGTGCCAATAATCAACATCGAGAACATATATCTCCGGTTTCTGCAGCAACTAGATGATATAACCTGGGCCTCTCTCCGCTTACGAGCTCTGTTCCGTACCTCCATCCATCATCGATGAACATGGTGGTCTCCACAAAGGCAACACATCAGGAATGGCAATACAACAATGGATACCCACGAGGATGGAGTGTTTGGTCATGATGAGGCGGACATCACCATTGTCTTGTTTATCCTTCAGGCTGCAAAGTCTGGAAAACATGTGATCTCCGTCCTTAATGATGACACCGACGTATTCATCCTGCTTGTATATTGGGTGTATCGAGAGGAGCAAGGTACATATGGAGTGCTGGGATAGAACTGTGTTAGATATCAACGCCAGCTGCGTTTACCTAGGGGCTTTGTTTGGAGCTGCCGAGCATGCATGCCCTCAGTGGATGTGATACGACATCATATGTGTATGCCAAAGGCACGACCAGTGCGCTAAACACATTTCTGGCTGGTGACTTTGCATGTTTGTCTGGCGAGATGGATGCTACACATCCTGTCTTGATGAAGCTAGCAATGCAATTCTTCATAGCTATGTATGGTCAACCACCGGTGTCATCCATGGAGTCGGTCCGCTTAACACTCTTTACAAAGATAATGAAATGTCCTAAATCCAAGACTCTTCCTCTAACATCCACCAATCTGTCATTGCATGTGCAGCGGATGCATCTGCATGTCATGCTACATGGAAAGCGGCAGATCTTGCTGCCTGATGAGGCAGCAGACATCATTCATTTCGGGTGGGAGATCCGGGATGGCGTCCACGTTCCTACCATTGACAAGGGTGACACAACTCCATCACATCTGAGTTATGTGATTCACGCTCAGAGTAGGGTGCATGGTAAGCAGTGCAGCACTGGGTTGTATAGCTACCACAGGAAACATATTTCATGTACATCATACTGTAGCTACTCTGGCTGGGAACAAGGAGGTATTGATGGGCAGGAGGGTGCGCTTGGAATGGAATGGCCTAGCAATGTAGATCAATAGGGTGCACTTGGAGAATTTGCAGATGAATGTGTAGAGGAATGTGAAGTTAATGAGGATGTTGAGTATCGTCTTGCTGACCCTGACTACCTGTATGACGACTTGGTGGACAATATACGGTGTGATAGGGTATTAGGGTAGCAATCCATTAGTGTCACTCCTGTGGTTTCATTTCTCTGCAGTTCTTGCTGATTATAAGACTTGAAACTGCAGTCAGTGCAAGGTGAATATGGCAGGGCACAATTGCTCGTCTTGGCCACCCTCTCTCAGATTCAAAGATGAGCGGGGCCATGCCTTTGAAACATCCAGTACACAACTCCGCTTCCGTGATACCTGACCTAATAATTTAAACGTCCTGCATGCATACCTATTATACAATATGTACATGGACAAATTGGTAACACAATATTTCTATGAAGGCATGTGATGCGTACATGGATAGTACGCAGGTGGCAATTTATGCACAAAAATAATGAAAATCTTAAGAAATGGCGGCCATCATGAAATTATTCATATCGTTGTGAATACATCCCGTACATTATCAGTTACTGCACTGGTTATCGTTATATTTACATGTGTTTTCACATACATATTGCTTCTGCTATACACTATATATTGGAAATAATGTATTTCTATAACATTTGGTGGCCATCTTGAGCTTATGCCAATTGGGATTAACTTGCAGTTGCTATACCTACATTCCTTAAATTATCAGTTACTGCATCTATCATCTATACATGTACTTTCACAATATATATTGCTTCCGCAATACACTATATATCGGACATCATGTATTTCTAAAACATATGGCGGCCATCTTGGATTTATCCAAATTAGATTTAATTTGCATTTGTTGAATAATTACTACTTCTGTCAGTTTTACATGCACTTTCACATACATATTGCTTCTACAATCATTTCTCTATCATTTGGCGGCCATCTTGTATTTATGCAAATTACGGAAGTTGCCCAAAGTTTCCGTTTTGACAAACAAGCTGAATTTGTTGTAGGACCCCTTCTGAGTACAAATCAACAATAAAAGTTTATAGTAAACACAATTTCTAGGTTCCGAAATTTTCAAATGGACTATAATTTGAGATATATAATATGTGCCTCAATGCAGGGACCATACATACATTGTTTGCTTAACACGTTAATCGCATTACAGTTATGATAATAAATAATAATAATATTTATTCACTTAAACTAAATAGTTTCTCGTTAATCGCATTACAGTTGAAAAGTGTAAATGCTGAAACTTGCAGTTAAACCTATATCTATATTCATTGGACAACACGCCAACATTTTCATTGCTATGATGTACAGGAGTAGTAATGGGTGGCACTATGGCGTACTTTTTTAACATGTGTTTTTTACATAGACATTTTTTACCCTTGCACCGTTTGTCTATGTAAAAAACACATGTTAAAAAAGTACGCCATAGGTGCCACCCCTTATTACTCCCATTATCAGGGGTGTAAACTTCTTGTATTACGCCATAGTGCCACCCCTGAACCATTGTGTTGAATATTCGTGAATTGTATCCGTGTGGAAACTTCTTGTATTACGCTATAGTGCCACCCTGAACCATTTTGTTGAAGATTCGTGAATTTTATCCGGGGAGGAAACTTCTTTTATTACGCTATAGTGCCACCCTGAACCATTTTGTTGAAGATTCGTGAATTTTATCCGGGTGGAAACTTCTTGTATTACGCTATAGTGCCACCCTGAACCATTTTGTTGAAGATTCGTGAATTTTATCCGGGGTGGAAACTTCTTGTATCACGCTATAGTGTTACCCCTGAACATTTAGGGGGTGTACTGTTCCCCCATATAATTTTCAAATATTGTTGACAACAATATTATCAAATACATATGAAAATGTCCTAGAAATAATTTTCATCCACTTCTGACAACTCTAATATTGACATAAGTTAATGAAAATAAATATTGATTGTAAATCAATATATTGGTATTTTTTCAATTTATGGTAAAATTGAATACGAAATATGTAAAGTTGTAATAATATTTTATTGAACAACAACATATTTACAACATGTATGTTTAACATTCAAGAGGTATGATCTATTTCCATTGGTTCAAACTGTCTCTGTCCATGAAGCGTGAACAATGGAAACCTTAGTCCAGGCATTGATTCAGACTTTCCACTAATCCGTAAGTTCGGTTTACAGCGCTTAAGTAAGAAATTCACAACATTGTCATTTTCAACAACTTCGTTTCTCCATTGTCCAAATGTTAATTGTTCTACTTTAATCCTTGAATCTTTGAAGAACCCCGTTGTTACTAATAGGGCTTTCTTGATCTCTTCAAACATCTGTATTTTCTCTAATTCATCCTTGATGATCCATGGTGTGAGATATTGTTCATTTTATACTTTTAGTTTGAAAGCCAATATCAATGCTTTCCGGTATGCTATGTGATTCAATAGATCAGTCAGAGGTTTCATTGTTTCTTTAAGTGTGTCTATTCCTAGAATAATTACCGTTATAGGCCGTTCCTACTTTTATAGTCTTCAGTATCAATCTACTTCAAGGATTGTTTAACCTGTGTAGCCAAATCTTCCAACCATGATTCATTGGGTCTAAAACGGATTTTGTTTTTAATTTGTGCCCACAGTATGTATGCTTCCATTTTCTCTTGATCGTCCAAGGCCATATCTTCGAGAATTGGATACCATTTTGACATAAGTATATATGGATCCAATTTCCTCACAGCTATAGCTATAAAGAGATCTATCTGTTCATATTGACCTGTGTTTACACACAGTTGATGACGTACTTGACTGACATGTTCAAGATGACAAGAATGCTCAATCTGACATCCTTCACAGTTGTCATTTACTTCTTTTTTAATTAATGATTGAAGCTCTTTAACCATACATCTGTAGAATGTATCATGTATTATCTTTTTTCGTCGTGGTGTTTCTCTGGATTTCGTCACCAGACAAACATCGTTTTGTAGCCACAACTCATAATTATATCCAATCATTGTTAGTAGTCGGAGAGCACTTCTCGTAGACTGATTATTATAATCTGGTTATCACATTCTGTAAATACGATTAAGTTGATGACCTTGTCGATTACAGCGACAAACTGAAGCTCAAGTCGTAGCTTTCCAGTTCTTATAGGATTTATGTGTGCCTCTTCTTTGTCCTGGACAAGATCCATTTACATATTCATCGTAATCCTCGTGAAATCATTTCCAGGATTGTTTGACTTGTTTCTTTAACTGTTCCAACCACGATTCATTGGGTCTAAAACGGATTTTGTTTTTAATTTGTACCCACAGTCTGTATGCTTCCAATTTCTCTTGATCGTCCAATGCCATATCTTTGAGAATTGGATACCATTCTTCCATAATTTTATAGTGATCTAATTTTCGTAGAGCTGTCAATATGAATAAATCTGTTTGTTCAGACGTATCTGTGAATAAGCACACGTCATGCTGTAATTGACTTGGATGTTCAACCTGACATCCATAACAATTGTCATTTACTTCTTTTTTAATTATTGATTGAAGTTGTTCAACCATACATCTGTTGAATGTGTCATGTATTATATTTTTTTGTCGGGGTATTTCTCGGGATTTCTTTACCAGATAAACATCGTTTTGTAACCACAACTCATAATTATGCCCCATCATTTTTATCGTTGGTACAAGTGACATGTTGAATTTTATAATAAAGTATTAATCAATTTGCAACAGCTTATATACTATCGTTACACCGTGACGGTTATAAAAGAAGCCACAAATTCCATATGGTCATCATTAGTCTACTGAACTCTGAAGCGATATGGACTCTCAAGCGACAGAACGTTCTTCCATTCAACTACAAAAACACGAGGAACATTTTGCTGACTATTTCGAAAGTATGAAATATTGGCACAAAGGATGTGAAATGAATTTATATGTAAATCCGTTTACTCATGAAGTTGAATTCAGCAACATAAACCGAAAAACCTATCCGATAAAACATATTGGGAAACTTTGTTGGATCGTTTACATCTTACAATTATTCGGGCGACTCTGAGTACCTGATTTCTACAGGAAAGAGGTTTACAAAATTCAGCATCGATGAGAAATATGGAGGGGATGAAATATCACTTAACATATGTTACATCTGCCAATCAACGGAACATTGGGCTAATAAATGTAGCCAAAAGCTACAAGGAAAGTACATGGATGTGTTTGTGAATCCATATTCTCATGAAGTTCAATTTTCGGATTCTCCTAGTATCACCCAAGACCTGTGTGTTGGAAAATTCATGTCTTATTACAACGAAGAGAGTCATCTGAAGCTGCCTAGAAATGATATGTACGCTGGATGTTTCATCTGTAAATCGAAATCACATTGGGCTTGTGATTGTGACCAGAAACCCAGGTCTAACACAGTGGATGTTAAACCCCCAGAGAAACCAGTGAACAGTCGTAAACGTAAATACCAGGGTGAACCGAGTGTTCCAGTCAAGAAGATGAAAATTGATGTTCCAGTCAAGAAGATGAAAATTGACTTTTAGATTTGATTGAATAGACACTATGTATTACATGTTGTAAATATATTGTTGTTCAATAAAATATTGTTAAATGAATACAAGTTGAAATGTATTTTCTTGTGGTCTTGAAAAGGACCGTTTGGTTACTGTCTAATAGAATTCAGACAGATTTGGATATAAGTTATTCATTGTAACTTTCCAAACAATCTTTTGTTTGGAAGGCCAATGATAACCACGTCTTGCAAAGAATTGTTGTAATAATTCTTTATTTCTCTTCTTTTCTTTCACTGGCATAATTTTTCCTGGAGAATACAATTTTTCGCAAACGGTGAAAGAATTTCTTGATCTGCATTCTGGTATGTAAGAATGAGTAGAATGAATACTGAACGCTTTAGATCTTGAAATGATTTCATCCATCATTTCATTGGCTAAAATTTAGAGGATTTGATTGGCTAAGGATTCTGTCCCGCTCATTGGATGAATTTCAATCCGTTTTTACAGCCAGGCTTGTGTAAACAAGATTTGTTCACAAAACGCGTTTACAACGCGCTTTCAGATTGGACGAAAATCTGAAAAATGACTAAACTACCAAAAGTAGGTCAATCCGTTTGATGGGTATATCAGTATGTGTTTTTTAACACATACTTCACATGTTTCATCCGAACACTCAAAAATGGATACTGATCGAAGCAATATGATGGTAAGAAGGATCTCAGAATTGATTGAAGTAGTAGGGACGATGAGGGAAGATATAGAAGCGTTGCAATTGATTACGGCTGACCTGCTGGGGAAAATAGCGGAACAACCAAAGCCTACTTACAAAGAATTTGAGTAGTAGTAAGGGAGTCAAAATGATACCACCTACCGTGATATCATTTATAACCCTCTATTATACCCCCACCACCCCCGAAAATCAAAAAATTGGTTAACGAAGAAAATTGTCTCCCGACAGCAAATTTATGAATTTTTGGAGAAAATAATTTTGAAAAGAGGGAGTCAAAATGATACCACCTCCAACCAAAAGTTGGTGGTGGTATTGTAGTCCCAATTATATTGGTAATTGAAAAGTCGAAATCATTCATGCAAGTACAATAGTTTATATTCCAACACCTCATTTTTCTCCTCCGATATAGCTAATTTATTTCGCAGATCAGCAACTAATTCTACCAGCTCTAGTCTACCACGTTCACCTTTAGCCACCTGACAGCGTAGTTGCTTATGTCTACAAAGAGTTTGGGCACTAACGAATTTACAAAGGCATCTGGGGCATTGAAATTGTGGGGGGACACAAGGAAACTTTCTACGTCTCGATAGATGCCTTCGTAGATAGTCTTTACACGTAAACGTCTTACAACAAGTCACACACTCCATTATATATGTATATAACCTATGAAATTTATCTGTTCAATTGGATGTGAAAAAAACATTATGTAAATTTTTGACGTCCAATTGAACAGATAAATTATATATGTATATAACCTATGAAATTTATCTGTTCAATTGGACGTGAAAAAAACATTATGTAAATTTGTGACGTCCAATTGAACAGATAAATTTTATAGGTTATTCAAAAGTATATACAGAAAATATGATAACGCCAGAAACTAGAGCAGAAATAGAAAGTTTGAGAAGAGAAGCCGAATCTCTAGGGATTACTTATAGTAAACGGTTGAGAGTTAGGGGGTTGACAAAGCTGATAAACGCCACAAAGAATAAGGTGTTTATGAAGCGGTTTACCCGCGCCTATAAAAGAGGGGCATTTAATGATATATCCAAAGCGGAGGAAGTTGGTAACAGAATCAAAAAAGAAAGTATTGCGGAGTTAAGGGCTAGTGTAATAAAACCTTAAAGCACCAATAATTTGTCTCAAATTAGACACACAGGTGACCAAATACCAAATAAAAGATCTATAGTTCGCGCGATAGTGGAAAAAGGTGAAGAAATATTGGGGGCTCACGATGAAACATTGGAAAAGGTAGAAAATGGAAGACGGGTAGTTACATTATCCTTTCGTAAAAACATTGACATTAACGGGTTTGAACGCATGTCCGATAAACTCGCTCCTTACATAACAACCAATTTTTATTTAAGATATTCATATTCTTACAAGCTAGAACATATGGAGGAAACTAAAAATGGAAAACCTGTAACTATAATAATGCACAAAAATCTCGGTAGCGAACCACTATCATCAATGAAAACCGTTAAAAAATGGCTGTCAGATAAGGAGCAAACACGAATAATGTCCGATAAAATAGACAGACCGAATACAAAGTGGAAGTTTGTAAGATGGGTAGAGGTTTTCGTAAAGCTAATACAGGGTAGTAGGGGAATAGATTTGGGACTACAATTCAAAGAAGCAGCAGGAGGAGAACTTCCAGAATGGCTGAAGAATAAAAAAGGTCTGTTCAGGTGTCTAGCTATGCATATGACAGATAAAAGACCCGATAGATGTACAGAAAAGGCGAAAGAACTTAGTAAGCAATATTTTGGTAGTAATGTGGTTTCACCAATTCCTTTTTCAGATCTGAAAAAGGTTGAAGAGTTTTTTAAAATCGGTATAGAAGTATATCAACCCACCGAATGTAACGTATGGTGGTTGAAAAAGATACCAGCACACTATAAGGCAATAGGTAATAAACCAATGACAATAGGACTGTTTAATAATCACGCATTTCTGATAAAAAATCTTAAAAACCTATCTAAAATTTACGCCTGCGATAATTGCAAGCAGAAATTCACGAAAGCGAGTAATATGAAGAGACACGGACCAACATGTATGAAAGGTGAGACAAAAGTAATATGTGATGGTAATTATTTAGAGCGCCCACGTTCGTCGTTCGAGAAAGCGTTCTACCCAAAAAGTTCTAACAGTTATGGGGCGATCGATTGGATGTACTCTGTGGAAAAGCGCGAGGGAATTCACATTCACCACGAACAGTGTGGACACGGGGGTGAAAGATGGGTTTTAGGAGCTCCAGTAGATGGATACTGTACGGAAACCAATACCGTATATCAATATCACGGCTGTTACTGGCACGGGTGTGAGATTCATGCAAAGCATAGAAAAGAAGAACGCGCATCCATTATGAGAGATACATTTATTAGAAGAAGCAAAGAATTCAACCTAGTAGTTATGTGGGAATGCGAATTTCAAAGAACGGGTAAAGACATAAAGATCGGTTGCGACACTACTCTTTATCCATATCAGATAGTATACGATTTTGAGGCATATCTCAACCCAGAATTTGAAACTCTCGGTAATAATCTAGAGTACGAAGCCGAGCACGTTCCGGTAAGCGTTAGTATAGGAGATAATTTCTCAGGAACAGTAACTCATATTTGTGATAAAGATCCCGCAAAACTTATAGAAAAATCGTAGAAGATTTGAAAGTCAGGGGAAAAGCTATAAGAGAAGAAGTGTGGTCAAGATATGGGTTTAATACAGAACATTTACGTAAAAACCAAATCACCAAGATCGAACAGTGGATAGAGCAAGTACCGGTTATAGGTTTTAACAGCAGTAAGTACGATATAAACTTAATAAAGAAATACCTAGTAGGCGAACTGGCATCAACAACAAAGAAAGTAATGGTCGGAAAACGTGCAAACGCAACAATATTTCTATTTACTCCAGAGTTTAGATTTCTTGATGTAATACTTTCTCTAGGACCTGGTGTAAGTTACGATAGTTGGATAAAAGCCTACGAATGCAAAGGACAGAAGTCTTTCTTTCCTTATGAGTGGTTCGATTCTCCAGACAAACTGGATTACCCAGGACTACAGGATATAGAGAATTGGTATTCCAAACTATCTGGGAAAATGTTAATAGATGAAACAGAGTTAAGTAAATGTCGTAGAATTTTCGAAGAAAATAATATGAAAAATTTCAGAGATTGGTTGAAATATTATAACGATTTAGATGTAGCACCGTTCCTAGAAGCGGTGGAAAAAATGTGTGAATTTTATAAACACAGAGGTGTGGATATTTTCAAAGATGCGGTAACACTACCTGGAGTAGCTATACAATATTTATTGAGAGGAACCATTAAAGAACAAAAATCTTCAAAGACGATTATACCGGAGGATGCTCTATATGCACCAAAAAGAAGAAACATACGAAATGATGAAAGACGCTCTAGTTGGCAGTCCATCAATAGTATTTACACGATATGCAGAAGCTGGTGTTTCAAATATTAGAGTGGGTTCCAAACCTTGCAAGGCTGTTTTGGGGTACGATGCAAACGCGTTATATTTATCTGCGTTAAATAAAGAGATGCCGTGTGGGAGAGAAACTATACACCATATAGATACCCCACATAACCCTAAATTTATTAAAAAGTTTTTAAAAGAGTTTTATCTGGAGACTGGTTTGGGTTTTGCGGAGGTGGATATAGAAGTTCCACACAACTTAAAAGATAAGTTTTCTGAAATGTCCCCAATATTTATAAACAGAGAAGTAGAGGTTGATGAAGTTCCCACACACATGTTAAAATATTTAAAAGATACTGGCCGAACAAGAGAGATGGTGTTGGTGAGATCTATGACCGCCACTAAAGTTGCTGTACGCGCCACTGTTGAAATGGTATTTAAAACACGGCCTAGAAATAACTGGAGTTCATCGTGTTATAGATTATATTAGCGGAAAACCATTCGAATGGTTCGCAAAAGAAGTTACAGCCGCAAGACGAACAGGTGATGTAGAACCAAATAAGAAACCAGTAGCCGACATAATGAAATTATTAGGAAACTCGTGTTGTGGATGATGGAGGCAACGGAGAGACATTTAAATACGACATATACACAAAACGAAACCTGTGTTGACAAAGCATTAAGATCTGCATTCTTTGACGATTTGGAAGAGATAGGAGATGCGTACGAAATATCTTCAAGAAAAACCCAGGTGTGCAGTAAAGAGACCATTCCATTGTGGAATAGCGGTTTATCAACTAGCTAAATTGAGAATGTTGGAATTTTACTACGAATTTCTAGACAAATACGTAAAAAGAGAAGACTTTGAATTAATACAGATGGATACAGATAGTATGTATATAGGAGTTAGTGAAAAGCGATAGAGGAATTGATTAGACCTAACTTACTAGACGGGTTTGAAAAAGAAAAAAAGAAATGGTTGGCTTGGGATAAATGGAGCGAAAGAGAGCTCGGACTTTTCAAAATGGAATTTAGCGGAGATAGGGCGATAGCGTTATCTAGTAAGTGTTATTCTGTAGAAAAAATTAATTATATTAATAAAAGCTCTGCGAAAGGAATGTCCAAGAGAACTAACAATTTAAATTGGGATAGATATAAACGAGTACTAAGTGAAACTACAGAAGATGGAAAACACATTATAGATGTAGCACAAAATAGAGGATTTAAAATGAAAGACGGCGTTATGAAAACGTACTGTCAACAAAAATTAGGACTCTCGGCATACTACGATAAAAGACGCGTGTTACCAGACGGAATACATACAGAACCTCTCTAAAGACTCTGACGATCCGGGGGTAGCTGGGTGTCAGAAGGCACCATAAGAAGTTCTTCGCGAACAAACCCTCGAGATGGCCCATCTTCCAAATAGTAGAGCACGGGCTCATCGGGCTTGGTAATAGATCGATCTAGATGATATACATTGAGAGACCACACGGGATCAGTCGCGCGGCGGCTGCCACCTTCGAGCTCTCCCGGTTGATAGATGTACCGGACGTCAATATCCGATGGAAGCCGTTGCTCCTCTAAACCAACGGGTCGCCCGCGTGAGACGGCAGAGGGCTTGCTCGTCACCCTTTTAAACTTGATAGCATCTACAGGCTTCTTACCTATCAATCTGGTCACCTCTCCGTTCAGTGCGGAGACCACGGCGGGCAGTCTGGCCACCCACTCGGTCGATCGCGAATGAGGGTCTACAAGTTCTTTAGCGTATTGGTGTCCGAACAGTCTCTCAGCCAGGGTTCGATTGAAGCGCTCCACGATCCCCTGGTCCCGGTGAATGTTGACGCGGCCGCGTTTGACAGAAACGTCGTGCTTAGACAATAGATGAGAGACCGCGCCCATGAACTCGCGGCCGGAGGTCGACCTGGAGAAGATTCGGCCATTTGAGAGGACTCCTCTTATATATTCGGGAGAGAGCCTCGGCCACCTTCTTAGACTCTTTAGTGGCCAACGGCTCAGCCCCCTTATAACGACTCGCTACGTCAACGATTGTCAGTGCGTACTTGTACGTCTTGCGACCGACGCGATCGTGAGGGAGAAACAGGAGATCCGCTTGGTGAACTTGGTTCGGCACCGGCACGTCGAATTTCGGGCGCGGAATATTGTGAGGCGCGGGTAAATAGATCTGCCAGATGGCCTGCTTCTTGAGCCATTCCTTGACACCGTTTTCTGAAACCTTGGTCGCCGCCGCGAGGTTCTTGATGGCCGCGAGTCCCTTCCAGTACCCGCGGGGGCTATATTACGTGTTCGCTAGCTTGCTCGTTAGGCGAACCGATAGTTTGGTATTAAGTTTGCACGTGTTCATCGCATGCGATGTATTCTAATATATCGGACAATCTCCAACATGCCCTCGCCAGATCGTCCGGTAACTGCGTCGATAATAATAAACCTTTGTTGGAAGTACAATCGCGATTGGGGGTTAAGTTCTGAAGCAACTTGGGAAAATCCAATCCCCCAGGATTGGTGGAGGAATGTAACATCCGCTTTGCGAAAAGTGTGGCCGCTTTTTCATCCTCGCGCCACGTCTCGAGAGAATCTCGGGCCAGACGAATCATACCCCCTGCGCCAGCTATGCGGTGTTAAGGGCAGTGTAGCCTACATAAATCATAGCAAAATAAAGTTCGTCGACTGACATCGTTCTATATATATATATATATTTATTTATAAAAAAAATTATTTAAATAATTAATTTAAAATCTCGATTGAATATAGTAGCCGACGATACCCACCACACCCATTCCCACGACGATGAACGCGATCTCGCGGTCTTTTTGGGGCTCTGACGGTACATAGAAATCTGAAAGTTGGGGCTCGCGATCCAGCAGTGCGGGACTTTTCTGCGGATATGCCAGCGCGTACTCGCGGTTGGCTTCTTCAACGTTCTGAAAAGTTTGTGCGGCGTGATTTTCGCGGCGAAGCTCTTCATTGACCCAGTCCAGATGGGCGGTTCGTTTTTTCGACCACGCTTACTTTGCGCTATTGAGTTGTTCTACAGCTAAATCGTGACGCTTACGCTCCTCATCCACGTTCGAGCTTCTTATTTTAGAGAATATAAAGTTGCTACCGCTGAACGCCAATGCGTTTACAAGCGCACCACCTACTATTACTGCGATTGAAGCCATTTATTTCCATATATTGACTGGTAGAATTCCAGCTTTAACTAGATAATCTCGGGTCCAAACTGCGGCCGCTACATCTAAGGTCGCGAGCCCTACGTCTCTCACAGTAAAGTCCAATTTGGGAGCGGACCCTCCTAGGGCCATCTTTGATAGTCGAGTATACCCGATATTGAAACCCGATATCACCACGGCGTGATAAAGCGCATTCACTAACATTTTACCATTTCTTGGTTCCAGTCCATTTTTATAATTATTGCATATAAAACGGGGTCGCGAATCAATGTTTAAATGGGGGCGCCCAACCAAATTTGTATTCGCGAATTGGTGTTTCGTAACTTTCTTTCTGAACACTGGTTGGTTGTTTTTTTTCGATAAGGATTGGTGTAAATAGGGGGTATTTCCACACGCACAGGGCACCAATAAAACTTGCCACAGACCACCACCAACCAACCCTAACTACCAATTCACGAAATTGGGTTCTATCGGATTCGTCCAAACCTCGATTGGGTGTTTTGAGTGTGCCTTTCCAAATTCGTCGGTAATTGGGGGTGTTTTGGTGTACTTCAAACTCTGTCTTCATATGTTTTGGCTTGCTGTTCCGTCCCCGAATTGACAAACGACTGTTTAGCCTCTCGAAGCTCGGCGAGTATTTTATCATTGTTTAACACGTTTTTCGGGGTTGGCCAGCCGCCACGCCCTCCCAACTAGCCTGCCTTTTTGGGTTTTTTATGTCGTGCAACCCCCAACCAAACTCCAAATCGCGATTCGGTTTGGAGGATTCAATGGGAGGTTGGAAAGTTGCTGCAATCGGGTTCGATTGGGTTAGGCAGCAATCCCAACGCTGTTGGCGATTGCTTTTTCCGTTCACTCTCGGGGGCGGTGTTCGTTTGTGTTCCATCTTATTTTGATATTAATAATTAAGGGCTTATTATATTCAGGTGGGGCAAATATATGTTCCAAATTTGACAGTGTTTACCCGTGGTCAAAATCGCGGTTGGTTGTCAGGCGAGTGTCTAAGTACATTCCAAACTTGTGATAAATTGAGCAGCATGGCTGTTCTAAGAAGTGTGGACCTATAAAAGGGGTCAGTCTCTATATCGTCAATCAATCCCGCTGGGTGTTTGGTATAGGGAGAAAGGTATACTAACGGGGCGGTTTGCGTAACAAACATGAATAGCCGCCCGATCCAAGAGTTTTTATTGTCATCTCCCCGCACCTAACCTAGAATCGGTATCGCGCATAACATTTTATCGCTTCTCCGCATTCTGGACGTTCTTTATCCACCTGAAAAAACTAGTGAGACGCCTACCTGAAGATAATGCTCCGATTGTCCCCCATCAAACCAGCGCAGCTAGGCCGCTCTCGTCGCGCCGCATTTTCATTTTCATTCGAGTTCGTTGCACTCAACCCAAATACCAACCACCGTTTGAGTTGGAGTTTGAATTCGAGTTGCTCTGGTCGGATCATTATCTTTCAACAGGATGGGTTGGCAGTCTAGAGTTGAGGTTTCGGTTCTATTAGCTGAATCGAGAAGTCGTCGCAGGTTTTCATTTATTGCTAAATTTTCTTTAAAATTTAATTTAACACTATTCTAACAACGTCTCATCACGTTTAACATATTTCCTAAAGCCCGCACCAACCGAATACTTATGATCACCATTATGCTCGCAACAAACGCTCGCAGCGGTGCACCAAATTGTCAACATTGTTAACCATTGTTCAGGGTATTTGGTTCAACATTTGTTGTTAAGCATTTGTTCAGCATTGATTCAGCTATTTTGTTCTGCAGTTGTTCAGTTAATTAACTAATTTTCTTAAAATTAATTTGTTAAGCATTTACTCCGGCAATTACTCAACGAGTTTGTTAAGTAATTGCTAATTTAATTTATAAAATTAATTAATTGATAACTTCGATAAGCAGTTGGTTGTATCAGTCTTTAAGCAAAAGCTTGGCGTGCTTCTTTAGTTTTTCCGAAAGCATCCTGGTCGAACCTTCAGGCGCCTTCCTCGCGCGGTTGGGATTAATGTCATTCTCTCGAAGAACAGTCATCGAATGAGTGTCGGGTCCTTGGCAGTGAAATAGAGGGCGAGGACCCATTTTCGTTTGCTCGCGCAGGATCCTTGGAGGGTCGGCGTGGGTTAAGGGTTAGCCTATCAACCGGGGTCCGTAAAAAATTTAAATAATAACGTTTCTACCTGGGAGGGTCGGGTCCATATCCCGGCGGGCGTGATAAGTATTCATTGTGCCGCACAGTGGGGGACACAGGAATCACAAATGTGACGAAAGGCAATCGAGGTATGGGTGGAGCCTCGAGCTAAGTCTACGGATTGAAAAAAACCGTTTTTCCACATTCCTGTCTGCCCACATAATTATGGCGAGTGGGGCATCTCCCAATCGTGAAATTGTATTGATTGCTAATTTTCTTTAATTTTTTCAAACATTTAATTAATTAATAAATCGTTAGATGAATTTTTTATTAAAATCTGTAGGTGCTGTGACGTAAATCGACCCATCTTCGATTTGTTGAGTTGTGCGTCTGTAATTATCTACTAAGTACACGTTCAATGGCCCGGCCTCCGTCCCGCCACTCTTTGGTTTATCTGGGAATCGTCAACACCCCCACGCTAGGCGTTCTCAACTTGGCCGTCCGCGTGCCGTGTTTTTGTTTGGTCGTTCGTTGGCGGCTCGCATGTTTCTAGCCATAACGCGGTAATTTAGGTATTTCAGTAACTCCGCGGAATGGAAGACCGGCCGAGAGATGCAGGTCTTTGGCAACCGCTTGCAACCTCCGGAGAGGCGCTTAGAAGGCGGCAGCCAAAACTGATTTCTTACTTCGTCCCACTGCTGGTGTGTGCGCGAAGACACCGCGGCTGTAGTGTTGATTTGGGTAACTCCCTCGATCGTCCACCTCTAACCTTCGTGATTTTGGGGTTGTTATAGAATCTGTCGGTTTTTCTAGCACCGAACGCGAACCGTGCATCCTCGAAAACACATCCAGTTATAACCTTTCATCGAGGCGGGCGGGATGCGGGTTTGACATTTAATAATTCCCACAATGTGTCGCCTTTGTCTTTCGTCTCTTGCGGTTGGTGCGAAGAACTCGGGTCCGTAAAGTATTGGCAACACTCCCACGGATCCGTACTGGGTTCTGATCAATCGCCGCGAGTTTCGGGCATCGTGACCATGTCGTACTCCAGCGAAAATAAACATTATCGATCGTTTATACGTCGAAATAAATTGTCGCCTGGCTATTGAGAACTCGGCCGAATAGTCGGTTGGAACGTTAGTTCGTATTCGAGGACGGTCAGCCAAAGCCACTTCTGATAGTAGGGCATTGTGTCTTCAGCAACTCAAAGTCGTGCGGGGGGGGATGTAGAAGCGGTTGCCGTAAAGCGCCCAGTGACCGGCGTTGGGGGGGGTCCGCTCGCGTTTGTTATCTGCCTTGTTAGCAGCCCCGATTCTAAGTTTGGTTACGTTCTTTTTTTTATTTTAGCTGGTGTCAATACCCCTTGATAGACAGCGTTTTCGCCGCTTCTTTAGCAGCCGTCATCCATAGGTCCTGAAATAACCAATGGTAGACGGTCGCTGGTCATCGATCGACCATCAACCACTCAATTACCAGAAAGAAATCATTTATCAATGGTCTTTCTTGACTTATGGCGGCGGACCCAGGTTTCTGAACGACGGTTCGGTCCGGCGTCCTGTCTACGTCAGGCGAAATAGTGAAAGTGAAGGCGAAAAGTCCCCGGCACAAATGAAACGTCGTTAGCTTCCCGAGGTTTTTTGGGGAAGGGCGGACCAAGAAGCTGCTGGTTACTGGTCGATTCGTCGATGGGTTATGTTTCGTAACATAACGACCACTCTGTCCTCACGCCTTTTGCCCCACCGAGGGGCTCAACGCAGTCTGCAGTCCCTGCGGTATGGATTGATGTTTGCGGGACCGTTATTGTCCTCGAAAGACATTAATTTGTATTGAAACTATATTAAACCAGTATGGGTTTTAGTCTTGTATCAAATAATTAATTTTCAAGAAAATTATAATGGCATGATTACGATAATTAACACGAATAAAATCGGCATAAAACGATTACGTCTATGAGGAATGAGGGATGATTTATGGACATAGATGGTGACATCGATAAACTATGAGCGATATTACGAACCTTCATAGATTACTCCTGGTTCCAATCCAATCGCAACTCGGTGGAATGGAATTTAGGTGGCGGCGTACTACTAGTTCAAAAGTCGGGAATTACTCGAGGGAGCTGGTAAACGAACTACTAAACAACAACAGTTTGGCAAAAAAGGTCTGGTCCTGGTACCCCATCTGTTCGGTTTCGCGACTACTCCAAGGTTCAAATTTGATCTGAACGGTAGATTTGCGACTAAAAGCAGCATCAAATCTCCCGATCGTCAAATGGATGACCGGTAAACCCCTAGTGCTGAGCACCATTGCCGGAAATCGGGGCGGTGGTGAACTCATAAGGAGCGAACTAGGATTCGTAGATTGGAAGAAGGGTAAACAAATTATGCCGACCCGCGCTGTAGAGGCCCTACAGTCTACCGACGAAACGATGGCGAAAACGGCCTCCGCGATAGAAACGGTCGAGCTCAGCGAGGTCCCTCGAGTAGCCACCGACGCTATTAACACGATGGAGACCACGTTCAGCGAAAACGAAATACTCAACGATGACCCACCGTTACCTCTTCGCGAACTCCGGGGCCTCGATAAGGTTATGCAAACGGTCCGGGGCGAACTGGTCCTTAACCTCGCCAAACTCTCGTCGCTGGATGAACATATCGCGCTAGAAGAAAGAAAACTGGAGGAAGCGGGTGGCAATAGAGAATCTACCGAGCGGATCACCGAACGCCTGCGGTCGTTGCGGGACGAAAGAGAAGCTCGTTGCAGGCTGCATCGACTAACCGTGAGGCTCTCCGCACCCAAATAAGTCGGATCCGCGACACAATCTCGAGGGTCCTGCACGAGGAGACGACACTCGGTGAGCGTCTTCGCACTCTGTTCAGAGAGCAGGGTGTCACGATAGCAAGCATCCTCGTTGCTATCAGCATGACTATATCGACCATAGTTCTAGCTTTCACTGGTGGTGCGGCGCCACCACCCGCGCCAGTACCCACACCACCACCCGCGCCATCCGGAGGAGCCAAGGAGTGGGTAAAAAAACAACTAAAAGCCCTCGCCAGTCTCCTGGCTAAATTAGCCGAAAAGGCGGCTGCCGCACTACCTGGACTGATCGGAAGTATCGTTTCTTACTTGCTATCTATATTATCAAAAACGGCCGGATGGCTAGCCAAAAATACCTGGGCTTTAATCGTGGCAATCGCCGGTCTCCAACTATTCTTCGCCAGAGAGTTCCTAAAACCAAAGCGTAAATAATCCGATCGCCACGAGGGCGACGACGAGCCCTAATTTCTCCTCCTCGTGTGTTGTGCTTCCAATCTCGGTTGGTGTTTCCGCTCCTGTTTCAACATTGTTGATGATTGGATTTGGGGAACTCGATGGTGCATCCAATTTACGAATTGGGGGTACTGGGTTCGATCGTGTTGAGGGAGGTGTATCCATTTTTTGTTTTGGGCGTTTTATGAAATCGGTTCCACTTACAACCTCAACACTGTTGAACCCGATCATGTTGGGGTGCGCTTGATGATATCCGTGTTCACGTTACCGTTGCGGCCGATTTTTTGATTGGCGGTGGCGATTACGATCTGATTATTGTAACCGTCAACCGGGTCGTCTCGTATATTGCTCGGCGCCATATAAAGACCTATTCCAAATGCATAGTCTACTGGAGTGCTGGCATTCTGCAAAACGTCTTGATAATTCTGGATCGCCTTCTCCAGGTCCACCCTAGCTGAGATGGCGTCCTCTACAAGTGCCAAGAATTGTTTTTGTGCATCAAACGCCGTTCCCGTGCCCAGTATAGAACTGCGAGTTTGCTTCTGTGCGCCGAGGATGGCCCAGACGTACGTGCGAATGGAGTCGTTGACGCGAGGAAACCCGGCCTGCGTGAACTCTAGACCCTTATCTAACATAAATGTACCCCACGCGTTCTGAACCTCAGCAGCCTGCTGTATGTAATCGACGTGAGCCCGTTTCGGAGGTAACATTTTACAAGAAAACACGCCACAGTGCCGACCTCCAGACACTTCCGGCCCGAAAGTCATCGTCGCGGGGTCAAAATTCCCGGCGTTCCGACTGACGATGTGGTCGCCGGAGTGATCGTGTCTAAAATCAGTCTGCGTCCAATTCCCGGACTGGCCCCGAATGAGAACGTCCCCGAGGCCGGTGCTGGTAGGAAATGCTTTCTGTCTCCAGTCCGCGTCTTTTGAAACGTTAAATTCCTTACACAGTCTTTTAAACGCCATACGGTCGTATGCGTTGGAAATGGGATCCCAGGCGTCGTCTTGAGGTAGTGAAATACCTAGTTCTTTGAGAATCCTCCTAATAGTATAATACACGTGAAAGTTGTAGACACTTCGGAGTATGACATTCTTGGATGTCAGATGGTCTTTATGTGAAACTCCACACCCGGCTGTTGCGCACCATACAGCGAAATTTATTTGGTTCTGCCAAAACTGCATCGGTGTTGCTTTCCACCAGTTTACCACCTCCATCTTAGTGATCTTGGGCAGCCTATATTGTTCAAAGATGTTAGGGAAATTGGTGGCAAAGCCACTGTCCGGTCTAACCGTTACGGTTGGGTGTACAAGGCGGTTAACAACGTCTTTTTGCGTGTATTTAACTCCGACCGCGTACTTTGCATTAGAATTAAAGCTAAATGCTTTGGTATCAATTGAAAGATATTATTATGTTTGCTACTATCACTAATGTTCAAAAAGGGAATTGTGAACTTCAAAAGTCAATCACCAACTTTTGCGGAAAACGCCGGGTAGGCCTCAGATCGATCACGTTCACGGTCGGGTGGAAAAACATTGAAACGCTCGAGTTTTTCTTAGGAGATGTTGACGAGCATGCTATAGTACCTCATGGCCTTTGGAGTTTCGGAGATCTTCAAGCTTTTGTCGCGTCGAAGATTCCTGGTGTAGTCACTCTCTCAGTCTCGAAAGCCACGGGGCTTGCGACATTGACCGTTGATAAAATTTTAAGGGTCTCACCTGGGTTGGTCTCACTGTTAGGATTTAAAATAACACTCCCTGCCAACAATGATGGGATGTTTGTTCCGGGCGAGCACGTCGGCACGACCCCAGTAAACTTCGCCGTCACGAAAACTCTCGGGGTGCATCTGGATCGGGTGAACACATCGTACAACACGGTAGACGGCACTCCCAGCACATTACTGAAAACCGTGCCCGCCAGCGACTGTTTCTTTGGTGAGACCCTGACCTTAGACTTCCCACACCCCGAGATGAAAGTTTTGGAATCGGGACACATCCACGAGTTGAAGATTTCTATTCTTGATGATAATGGGCGAGAGTTGAAGAACGATTACCCGATTTCGGTCGTCCTAGAAATTTCAAATTAATTAATTTTAAGAAAATTATTTAGAATTAAACGCATGTTCGTAATTTATATATATATATATTATCAACATTATTGAAAATGAGTATATACGGACCAGGTAGTTCTTCCGATTGGGTGACAAATTCAGAGAATTTGGAACCGACAGAAGGGGGATTCATCCCGACAGAGGGCGACATTTTAACTACCCAAACAACAAAGGCCTTGCTCAATAGAACTATATCGGTGGCCACGGACGAGATTCACAAGAGTCTATTATCACAACTTAGAGAATATGCACTGGCTGTGAATACACAAAGTCTTGAAGAAACGCATACGGAACTAAACGAACTAGGTGAAAATATAACCAAATTTCGAAAAGAGGCCCGGTTGGGGATTGATAAAGTCCGAGAAGACCACCAGGCGGACCTTACGGAGGCTTATGATGCGTTGCTCTTAAAGGACTCTCTCATCAGTGAAGCGACACTTACCGAACTAGACGGGAAAATAACAAAATTTCGAAAAGAGACCAGGTCGGATATTGATAAAGTCCGAGAAGACCACCAGGCGGACCTTATGGAGGGTTATGATACGTTGCGCTCAGAGGAGTCTCTCATCAGAGAAGCGGCACTTACTGAACTAGACAAAAAAAATAACCAAATTTCGAAAAGAGGCCAGGTCTGGTATTGAGAAAGCCCGAGAAGACCACCAGGCGGACCTTACGGCGGCTTATGGTGCGTTGCGCTTAGAGGACTCTCTCATCAGAGAAGCGACGGTTGCCGAACTAGACGGGAAAATAACCAAATTTCGAAAAGAGACCCGGTCGGGTATTAATAAAGTCCGAGAAGACCACCAGGTGAACCTTGTGGAGGCCATTGCGGAGGCTTATGATGCGTTGCGCTTAGAGGACTCTCTCAGCAAAGAAGCGACACTTACTGAACTAGACGGGAAAATAGCCGAATTTCTGAAATAGACCAGGTCTGGGGTTGAGGGGGTCAGAGAAGACCACAAGGAGGCCATTGCGGAGGCTTATGGGGCGTTGCGCTCAGAGGACTCTCTCATCAGAGAAGCGGCGGTTGCTGAACTAGACGGAAAAATAACCGAATTTCAAAAAGAGGCCCGGTCGGGTGTTGAGAAAGCCCGAGAAGACCACCAGGCAGCCCTTGCGAAGGCTTATGAGGTGTTGCGCTCAGAGGACTCTCTCATCAGAGAAGCGGCGGTTGCTGAACTTGACGGGAAAATAACCGAATTTCAAAAAGAGGCCCGGTCGGGTGTTGAGAAAGCCCTAGAAGGCCACCAGGCAACCATTACGGAGGCTTATGATGCGTTGCGCTTAGAGGACTCTCTCAGCAGAGAAGCGGCACTTACCGAACTAGACGGAAAGATAACCGAATTTTCCGATAAACTGAAACATGATCGTATAGCCGCGACCAAAGCTCTTGAGGAGGCCTCTTATAAGATTCGTACTGAGGCATACCTCAAACAGTGCGCTTGCCGGAATAGTGCGAACAATGAAAACGCTAAAACGTGCCATAACAGTTTGGGCTGAGAAGCGGGGCCCATTGGTTGAGGGGCACTATGAATATTCGTTCGGTGCCAAAGCGAGTAATAAATGTGGGGGATACGCTATGACAGCTGCAGGTGAAGTTATCCGAATGGCGGTCTGCTCGGTTAATGCTAGTGGTAAACCTGTGGGCGCGGTCGCGATAAATCTTGTAGTAAGATGGGGAAGAACGGGGGGTTGGAGTCACTAAAATCGCTGGAGATTGTTCGACGGTGGTTTCGTTCTCCGGTTATGATCGAATTAGACTTCCCAAGGTAGTGTTATTAACTTTGTTACGAAAATCGGTGACCCAGAGAGTTTCTTCCACTATTGTCTCATTGTTAATTGAACTTATTTTGTAAATACTAATATATTGAAAATCATGAACGAATCAACTTCCAATTGTCAATACCACTCCACAACACTGTCAATGTCAATACCACTCCATCAACACTGTGCACAATTAACGAAAGAAGTTCAGATTTTAGGTTGAATAATATCGTCGCTATGCAGGATATTTTAGTTAGTGAATATACAAATGGAAAAAGAAACGCTAAAAAATATAGACGCGCGGTGAACATGGCTGAAGCATCTAGCACGGCTCTGGCGAGTGTTTCTGTGTTGTGTGGGGCGGGGACAGCTGCAACTATGTCCACCATTATAACGGTTCCTGTAGCGGGGATTTTATGTGCGGTGTCGGCCGTTTCTGGGTTGTTGTGTATGGTAATTAGGGCGTCGGGTGGAAAACTCGAGAAAAAATGTAGAAAACATGATAGAATATCTGTTCTCGCCAGGTCGAAGAAAAATACCATCGACGTTATGGTGTCCAAAGCGTTGGCCGATAAGAAAATATCAAATTTAGAGTTTGAATCCGTGGTGGAAGAAATGGGGAAATATGAAAAATTATAAAATGATATGAGAATCAAAGCACGCGCCACCATGCCCAAAATTGAGTGTACTGATTGGGATAAATTTAGGGTAAAACTTGGAGATAAAGTCGGAGGAAATTAATATTTTTATTAAATAATTAATTTTATAATTTTCTTTAAATTAATTATAAAATTAATTATATTGGTGCAGTAAACAATTTATTAATTAATTTTAGGAAAATTATTAACAATTTAAAAAGAAAAAGGAAGAAAAAAAGTTTTAGGTTCCACCGAGGCTCGAACCCGCCCCCAGCAAAACCCTTCTGGGTCCACCCCGCTAAGCCTTCGCTTAAATTTCTTCTATTTTTTTATTTTTTTCGGTTTTTTCTTAGCGAGGTGTGTTACACTCACATCTCCTACACCCCATCATTGGACCGATACCGCGGACCCCACCTCATCGTTACCTCCATCCGCTATAATGTGCAGAGCGGCCAGAGTGAAGTACATGTGGCGAAACTTATCTCACTGTTGAGATATTAATGCCGGCGTCCCGACACCGAACTGTGTTTATTTCTCGTATATAAACTTAACTTTGCTGGTGAAATAAAAGAAATTGTTGTTTATTATTAATTAATTATTTTATTATATTAACTATATAATAGGGGGTGTTCAGCTTTAAATTATAAATAATTTTATAATTTTATTAAAATTAATTAAATAACGAACCATCCCGGAAATTCGTGAACTATATAACCCTCACTAAGTGTTTATAAACTGTGTACACCACCTGTGTATATCGATAGCCCGTTTACATACCATCGATAAGGCTATAAATAACCGTGTGTGTAATATATATTACAGTGTGTTTATTTTCCATCCCGGAAGATGTAATCGTGTAAATCTCTCTATAAATGGACACTTAATATACGTGTAAGGTGGGACACCTAATTTACATTTTTTCATAACGCGTGTAATTGGAACATTGTCGTCTACTTGGTGTTGTGATTACAACATAAATTAATTAGTTCTGTTCAATAATATACATATCTTTATAAGCGATATCGTAGAAATGTACATTCGTAAACGAATCGTTGGGTTTTAATAATTTTATATAATACACCTTAGTTTCATATCCGATACGCATTATCCGTCTTAATGTTTGTATTTGCCTCTTGTATAGTTGACATAATTGCCGGTATAATATTGTAAATGCAACGTTTTTATCGGAGCGTAATAAATTACGCTGGTATTTCATGTATTCGATATCGCCTAGTGTTCTCATTTTATAGAATTTATATATAGGACTATAACCCCCGTATTCTTCGTAAACTTCTTCAACACAGGCATTAAAAACTTTCAATTCCAATTGTATTGTATTATCCATTTTCTCTAACAATATTTTATTATAACCATTTTTTCAAAAGTCAATTACCAATATAATTGGGACTACAATACCACCACCAACTTTTGGTTGGAGGTGGTATCATTTTGACTCCCTCTTTTCAAAATTATTTTCTCCAAAAATTCATAAATTTGCTGTCGGGAGACAAATTTCCCCGTTAACCAATTTTTTGATTTTCGGGGGTGTTGGGGGTATTATAGAGGGTTATAAATGATATAACGGTAGGTGGTATCATTTTGACTCCCTTACTACTACTATTTGAAATGGACGATCAAAAGAGTTTCACTACAGAAACAAAACCTGATACTACGGGTTTTGTCAGAGCTAAAACTCGAGAATTAAACAAAAAATGGCGACGAACTTACACTGAATATTAGTTTGTTCAGGTGTACACTCTAAACAAAAAAAAACTACCCTTTTCAGGGCCACCACACATTATTGCGAAAATATTACTTTACAATTTTTTTTTTTCATTTTATTTTTTTATTCATCTAGGTTACATGTATACATCCATACATAAATACATACATACATATATACATAAACTAGCACTGTCGAAAGTATTTGTACATGCAATTTAAAAAATAACATGTAAAAACTATTTTGACAAGTTTTTTTTTATCCATCAGAGAATTAAATAAATGTATCTATTACTAGCGATATACCTGCAACCGAGAGTTTTTCATTTTTTTTATTGGAGTTGTATAGGTCGATATGGGTATATGAAATGAGGGTGGTTTTACAAGGTTAAAAAATACATGTTTTCCTAAAAGAAGTAATAACAAAGGTGTTATTGTAAAATGGGGGGTGGGGAATACTTTAACCTAAGGATGGGTTTATAGGAGTGGTCGATTTATTTTAATGTCTGCTTTACTGTATAAAGTCATTCCATTTCGAGTGAAACTTGTCCATTTTTGTCTTCATACTGGCAATTGTTTTTTCGATGTTAATAGTCTGTTTAAGATAAGCATTAAAGTGTTCTATTGTTGGATGTGTTGACTCATACATTGCATTTGTTTAAAATGAAATATTTTGCAAGTAGAATGATAAAGCTAATAAGTATTGTTTTATTTTTACATGGAACTTTTGCGTTACAGAATGATATACATTCATAAGTTAAGTGCATAGTGAAGTCTAATCTACTTGTATGTAATAGTTTCGTTTACGTCATGACCAAAACGGTTGTATGTTAGTACATTCCCAAAACATGTGTTTGTTTGAATTCTACGGCCATGTGACAAAAATCACATAGATTTGATGGCTTTATTTTGCATTTGAACAGAAATGAGTTATTCGGAATTATTCGCATTAGATATTTGTATTGAAAAGCTCTAAGTTTTGTACTTATTGTATTTTTGTATGGCAATGAGAAAATATAATTCCATTCGATGTTTTGATTGTTTAATTCGTTTTCCCATTTCAGTATATGTTTTTGTTGTGGCAACCTCATATTGTAAATTTCCTTGTTGTATAATATTTTATTCACATGATTTGATGATAATATAGTAGATATTAAATACTTTGAATGTCATTATCTATTTGTTCTAATATCATTGTCTGTTTCCATTCTGCTTTAATATTGCCTAGCAGGATATAATATTTTAAGAAGTCTCCATTGTTTATGTTGTATATTTCTTTTAGAGTATCAAAGTTATAGAATTCTTTTATCCTATGGTCATATATATGCTTCACATACATAATACCTTTATTATGCCATTCTGTGGTAGAAAAATGTATTTTTGCTTTCGTTTTTGATATTGCTGTTATGCCATATAATTTCGTGCGATATATTAGTATTTTTATTGTTATACTTTATTTTACACCATGAAATTAATATTTGTTTCAAGAATGTATATTTTTTAATTATTTTCTTGGCATCGTTATGATCAAGATTACTTTTAAACAATATATCTCCTCCATATTTATTTAGTTCTTTATTGTATGCGTTTTTCAAGTGGTTTTGTGTACCTTTTAGACGTTTGATCCATGAACATTTTAGGGAATTTATGAATGCATGAATATTTACCATTTTGAGACCGTAGTTTTCATACTTTTGAATTATAGTATTTCGTGATATTTTATCTGGTTTACCATCCCAAAGAAATGTATACATTATAGAATTTATTGTTCGATTGTCTGGTCTTCCGGATTTTCGAGCACAGTTAATGGGTATATCAGTTTTGGTAACGCAAAAGTCTTCAACACAGTTATTTTTCCAATTAATGTTAAGTTCCGTTTTTGCCAATTATTTAGACAATGTTGGAATGACTTAATTTTAGGGGATAAATTTAATTCATGAATTTTAGTTTTGTTGTTTGTGAATATTATTCCTAATGTTGAGGCACGTTCATTTGACCAAGTGTATGTATTACTGTTACACCATTTGCTTGGGTCGTTTTTTAACCTTCCTATCCTTAAGGCCGTACATTTTGATTTATTTAATTTGAGACCAGATATTTTCGCAAAAGTATCTAACGTTTTTATAAGTTCATTAAATGAACGTTCTGAACCATCTAGAGTAAAACTTGCATCGTCAGCAAACAGGGTTTGTTTTATTTCATTTCCACCTAGTATTAAACCTTTTATGTTGTTGTTGTTATTTATTTGTCTTGATAATATTTCTATGCATATAATGAAAATATAAGCTGACAATGGACAGCCTTGTCTTACACCTTTCTTCACATTAAAGAAATCTGATAGATATCCATTATTTGAAATACAACTTTTTGCGTCTTTATAAAATAGTTCTATCCATTGTATGAGAGATTCTCCAAAGTTTAATTTATTTTTTTGGCACGTGATTATGAATTTATGATCTAAGCTGTCAAAGGCTTTTTGAAAATCAGCAAAGAAAACTAGACCAGGTATATTGGTATCATTGGTTTTTCTTCTATTATTTTTCCATGAGTGTACGAACATTTTCTCCTATGTAACGGCCCTTTACGAATCCAGTTGATTAACATTAATTATGGAATCAAGTACTTTTTTATTAACTATTGCTCACTACTTTGGTTGCAATTTTATAATCTACATTCAAAAGTGATATCGTCTCCAATTGTCCAGTGAAAGTGTATCTTTATCTTTTTTCGGTAATAGTGTAATAATTCCTTGTTTTTGTAACTCTGTTAAAGATCCGATTTGATATGAATAGTTAATCGATTTGATATAATGTTCCTTGATATCGTTCCAATATAATTTATAAAACTCAGCTGTAATTCCATCTGATCCTGGACTTTTCATATTCTTCATATCTCTTATTGCCGATTGGCATTCATTTTCATTTATATATACCTTCACATGTCTGTTTTCATCATCATTTAGTTTTTTATCGTTTTCGTCGAAAAAGTGGTTATTTTCTGTTTCTATATTATTATTTCTACTATAGATGTGTGCATAATAATGTTTTGCATGATCAAGAATATCCCTTTGGTTGTTTTCTAGATTGCCATTTATGTTTATTTGCTTAATTGATTTTTCTTCTGATCTTTTTTTTTCTAAGTTAGAAAAATATTTTGTATTCTTTTCAGTACCTTCCACCCATTCAGCTTTCGATCTTAAAATATTGCCTTTTGTTTTTTCATTAATTATTTCGCTAAGTTTATTTCGTTCGATATTAAGTTCATCTAATATAGTTTGATCATGTATGTTGTTTATTAAATCTTTTTCTCTAGTTGCCCAATTTTTTGTTCTATTTCTTTTTCTTTTTCTCTTTCCAGTTTCTTTGCTTTACTTGAATACTTTATAGATACATTTCTAACATTGCCTTTTATCAGTTCCCACATTGTATTCGGATTACAACCTATATTATTTTCTACTGTTTCCTGGATTGAATTTTTAACAGTCTCTTTGTATTCCTTTTGTAATAATATGTTAGTGTTCAGTTTAAAGTAACCTGGTCCTCGAACTGTGTCCGATAGATTCAAGTTTAGTGTTACTACTGAATGGTCTGATAAATAACCTGGTACTATATCACTTTTCGTTGCTGCATTTAATAAACTGGCTGATATTAGAAAATAATCTAATCTACAGAATATAGGTGGTCTATGATTTGAATGCCAAGTAAAGCGTTTTGTATTTGGATGTCGAAGTCTGTATATGTCATGCAAATCGTTTTCGAGTATAATGTCATTTAACTTGTTTGAACTTCTTTTATGTGTATCAGTTCTACCATTGAGCTTATCAATATTAAAATCAATGACAGTATTGAAATCTCCACCTAAAATTACAGTTTCATTGTCATTTTCCAAAATCGATTGTTCTACTGTTGTGAAGAAGTTTAGATCTTCTGTATTTGGTCCATATATATTAGTTAATACTATATTTGAATCAAA
The DNA here is from genome assembly GCA_029237695.1 of Conchocele bisecta. NCBI lineage: Eukaryota > Metazoa > Mollusca > Bivalvia > Lucinida > Thyasiridae > Conchocele > Conchocele bisecta. The sequence continues at coordinate 293,466 of CM055267.1, forward strand.
TACCTTTAATTTTAGTCGTTGTAATCGTCCTGAAATTAGATCTTTATGTTCTAAAATTTCATACGAGCAATTCAAATTTAGTAATATACCGATACCTTTGCTATTTGAGCTGTTTCCTGAAAGAAATATGTCGTGACCCCATTCGTTTTTCCATGTATCAAAGCATTCATCTGTACAATGAAGTTCTTGTAAAAAGCATATTGAAAAATTGTTATGTTTCAGCCAAGAAAAGATTCGTTCCCGTTTTGATTTGTTCCCAAGCCCGTTAACATTAAAACTACAGAATTTAATATCCATACGTGGTTATATACAGTTTGTAGTCGTATTTCGGAGCTAAATGTTTACATACACGTGGAATAGTTGGCTCGTAAGAAGGCCGTGCTTTTTCTCTACAAACAACATTCATATATATTTTAACACCATAGTGATACATATATAGGGGTATAGGTAAATATGGGTAAATATATTTTGGTTGGGGGAAAAAATGATATTGGAGCATACTATCCTTCGGATTGGATATTGTGTAGTTGTATCATAATTGTCATAATATTTGCGGTATTTGTATATAAGCTAGAAGTCATGCAGACAGTGTGGTCCGCGACCCGACTGCACTTATTTACAGTATGGTCGAATTCCACTCTGGCTGTCTTTTCCATACTTATTTAACCCTTTGAACCGGGCAGCCCGAAATAGCGGTTTATGCAAACAGTGCAGAACTTTACAATTTATATCCTAATAACTTTGTATATGTACCGCTAGTTGTTAAACACAACTAAACCTTACAATTTTTACATTGTTAAAAATAAGTAAAAATGAAATAACTTTAACGAAGCATCGTTTTGTAAGACACACTGTTATTGGTCACTTGATTTTTATCAATTTCTAAGTAGGTCAATCCGTTTGATGGATATAAAAGACGATCATAAAATCAAAGCATTACATTGTCAGAGTACAACCCTGACTCTACACATCTAGGATGTTAACTTTAATATATTTATTTCACGAGTACGTGGTTAAGAATTTAATTCCTTACTATTATTTGAAAATTGAAGCAAGAGAAGCCTCGAATAGCTTCGTATATAACTGTAACAAGTTCGATGATTTGATGAACGATATCCTCAAATAATAACCCCACGACAAAAAAAACGCCACTTTTCAGGGCCACCACACATTATTACGAAAAGATTACATTACAATTTATATCCTAATAACTTTGTATATGTACCGTTAGTTATTAAACACAACTCAGGTAGAATATAAAACCATATCCTAAACCTTACAATTTTTACATTGTTAAAAATAAGTAAAAATGAAATAACTTTAACAAAGCATCGTTTTGTAAGACACACGGTGATTGGTCACTTGATTTTTATCAATTTCTAAGTAGGTCAATCCGTTTGATGGATATAAAAGACGATCATAAAATCATTAATGCGATGGCTGACAACAGAAGTTACGATTTTGCCGGTCAAGATTTTGATATATTAGGAGGGTCGATGAATGATATATATCAGCCAACCTTCCAACCACCACAACAACAACAACAACAGCCGCAGCAGCCAACAGTTCCTGTATACATTCCATTAGAGAAGAAGAAAGAAGAATCTATGATATTGAAAGAACTACAGAAACTGAACAACAATGCAGAAAGAATATTACAGAAACTAGAGAACATCGCATCACGACATAGTGTTCAACTGGACCGTATGACAGACACATTATCAAGTAAACTAGAAAAACAGTCTAAAAATCGGAACTTGGTATTTAACACACAGCCATTGAAAGTACCTATCAAGTTTGAATTGGACAAGAAAACAGTGGCACACATCAGTCAACATGTCGAGAGGACTCTGTGTGATACAGTTGACGAAAAAATACATTCACATAAAAGTGGGATTGGCTCACATCGTAAACACATTCGTCCAGAAAAAGAAAATCATTTGATTCCACGAAAATAAAATATGACAAATCATTTTTACAAAAAAAATTGTACCAGTACTCGTGTCTTTTAAAAAAAAAAAAAATAACTATACTCGCCCTTTTACCCAAACGCGGCCCTTTTTCAGGGCCATCCAAACTATTTCGATACAGATTCCTTTTCAATAAAACAATGCTATAACACATGATAGTATATCATTTTTACAAAAAAAATTGTACCAGTACTCGTGTCTTTTAAAAAAAAAAAAATAATAACTGTACTCGCACCTTTACCCAAACGGCCCTTTTCAGGGCCATCCCAAACTATTCGAACAGAATTCCTTTTCAAATAAAACATTGCTATACACATGATAGTATACATAATACATGTGGACCTTGTACTGTAAACAATGGAGAACGAAGACCTATTGTCTTTGTTATTTCAACATCCCTGTAACATTTATATAGCAGGTCCAAGTGGATGTGGGAAAACTGAAATTGTACAAAAGATTATTGATTATCGCAAAGATTTATTTAATATTATACCCGAAAAAGTAATATGGTGTTACAAAGAATGGCAACACAGCTATACATTATGCAAGAAAAGAAAAGTTCAATTTCCTCAAATTTATTGAAGGTATCCCAGATGATGAAAATGAAATTGTATCCGATGTATCAATTCCACATCTTGTAGTATTTGATGACATGTTAGGCGAAAAAGATGAAGAAAAAATAAAATTGTGGTTTACAAGAAAAGGTCATCATAGAAATTCAAGTGTAATATATATTACACAAAATATGTTTCAACAAACTAAATCGAGTAGAACTATAAGTCTTAATTCTCGTTACATGATTTTATTTAGAAATGAACGTGATGGGTTACAAATTAAAACATTAGCACGTCAAATACAAAGTCCACACTTAATTTCAGCCTACAATGATGCTACTTCTCAGGAACATGGTTATTTGTTAATTGATTTTCAATCACGAATTAAAAAACATTTTCGTTTAAGAAGTGATATTTTTCATCGATGGATTACAGATAAGGATGTTAGAGGACCTACTATTTATTCTCCAATATAGTAATATAGATATCATTATTGTACTTTCTACCAAGGTGATAACATGGCTTTCCCATACACATCAGGAAATAGTATTCATGCTTTAAGAAATTTGAGTGATGAACAACATAAACTTACAAAAGAAATAATATTGAAATCTGGATTAAAAGAGATATTGAAATGGTTTTCATTAGCTGCCCAAAATATAGTTGAAAATAAAATAAAATTACCAAAACAAACAGTACGTTTCATAGAAAAAAATAAAAAAGATGTTAAACAATTAGCGGATCCTACAATTGATGATGATACAAAGAAAAAAATGATATTAAGACCTGGTGGTGGAGGATTTTTAGGTGGTGTAATTATTAGAAGTTTACTTTGATGGAAAGGTACAAAAAACGTGAAAATAGAAAACTAACCAAAAAACAAACTAAAAAACAACAGAAAACACGAAATAAAAAATCTCAAAAGAAAACAACTAAAAAGCAAAACGAATCTTCAAGATTTCCAGTATGTCTGCAAATCCTAGTCCTGTTAATTCGTATAGATCTATATCAGCGTTTCATACACCCTTATCGTCTGAAAAACCTCAGTTCACATCGATACCAATTTCCTTAAGATCTCCACAATCAACTTCTAACAAATCTGGATCATCATACAATACATAATTCCCCAGTAATTCTGGTTCATTTGAGCGACAGCCTCCAAAAAAAAAAGAAGTATAAATATAAACCTGAAATTGAAAATTAGTTTAGACTTGTTAATAAAGCAACAAAAGAACATGAAAAACTGTTCAAGGAATATAATGCATTGGATGAACATCCAATAGCTAGGTTTTCGCCGTTAAGAACACATTTGAGATCTCCTAAGGCTAAAGAAGTTGCCAAAAACAAACTTATTCAAATCGAAAAAGAAATAAAACATCTAAAAGATTTTGCGTTCAAAACTCCTGAATTAAGAGTAAAAATTAAAAAGTACTTGGGCGTATAAAATACAATTATTGATTAAAAAGTACTTAGGCGTATAAAATACAGTTATTAATTAATTTTGTATCATTCAATATAAAGTATTGTTAGTATAAAGATGGGTAAGGTCAAGAATAAAACCAGTAAAAAGAAACCATTAATTAAAAAACATGGTGCTATGCTTTTGACTATAGCTAATGAACCTAAAAAATATCGTGAAAAATTAATAAAAAATGCACCAAATCATATAATTAAGTGTATTTGTGAATGTTGTCACAATCTCTTAAAAGGCAATGTCACACTTACATCTGATCAGAAACATAAACTGTATCCAAAGCGTAAACATCTCAGACAACTTGTATCAATATCAATTTCAATTAAGAAAAAGAAAAATATTATAAATCAGACAGGAGGTCTTTTACCATTTTTACTTCCATTATTACCATTAATAGGTAAAGCTGTTTTAGGTGGTGTACTTGATGTTGGTGCCAGAGCAGGTATTCGAGCTCTAGTTAAATAATGTCGGTCAGGAAAATGGCACTTGTTCCTTTTCATTTACTGGAAGAAATGAATAAATGGAAAATAGAACAAAGTCAAAAACCTCAGCTCCCACCGGATCCACAAATTGCAAATACAGCTAAACTTCAAAAAAAATATTTCTAGCCTTTTAGAAAGAACAGATTTATCGGAAAGTGAAAAGGTAAAACAGCACGGAGAAACATTACATAAATTCCAGGAATCATTTAAAAAAGTTTTAGAACCTCAACATGTTACAGTAAATGAAAGTACAAAAATACCACTTAATGATAGGATTTTACAAAGTATACCAAAAACAATGCAAAGAAAAGCAAAACTTATTTTAAGCATGTTGAAAGATAATCCAAAAATCAGTTGGAATGAAAATGGTTTAGTAACATATAAAGGAAAACTTATAAATGGATCAAATATTATTGATATAGTTAATGACACTTTAAGTCAAAGAAAAGGATTTAACCCCAGAGGTTGGGAGACATTCAGTATAGCTTTACAGGAACTCAATATACCACAAGATGTAGTTGGTAATAGACAACGATGGAACTGGATGCATACATATCAAACTGATACATCTGACATTGAGTCGGATTCAATATTTAGTACACCTAAAACAGTATTGAAACATCGTAAAACACCAAAATCAAAAATGTCAGTCACACCAACTGGTATAAAAAGAAAGTCGGATTCAACATATCTTAAAAGATGGGAGCCTTATTAAAGCATAAAGAGAAGAAACTTAATTCATTACTAAAGAAAATATATTATGATCCAAAAAGTTCAATTGCCTACACAAGTGCAAAACACTTGAATGATTCAATTAAACGAATAAACACATTTACAGATGTTAGATTAAAACATATACAAGAATGGTTGAGTAGACAGAAAACATATACACTTCATAAACAAATTCAAATACGTTTTACACGTCGTAAGACAATAGCAGGAGGTATCGATCAACACTGGCAGGCTGATTTGGCAGATATGTAACAATTCTCAGGCGAAAATAAGAATCAAAGATATATATTGTGTGTAATAGATGTATTTTCAAAATATGCCTGGGTGATACCCCTTCCTAACAAAACGGGGAAAACATTGATTAACGCGTTTGATTTGATACTGAAAACATCAAAACGCAAGCCACGGTCTTTACAAAGCGATAAAGGAACGGAATTTAAAAATAAAGAATTTCAACATTTCTTGAAATCTAAGAACATTCATTTTTTCACAACCAAAAACCCTGAAACTAAAGCAAGTATAGTTGAACGATTTCAAAGAACTTTAAAAACACGTATGTGGAAATATTTCACATATCATCAAACTAGAAAATATATTGATATTTTACAAAATATTGTTGATGGATACAACCGAACATACCATCGTAGTATTAAGAGGGCCCCAATTTCTGTCAATACCTCAAATGAAATTGAGGTTACACATGCATTGTATGGAATGAAACAAGCTATTCCAGCCAAAATCAAATTACATGTCGGTGATTTAGTTCGTATTAATAAAACAAAACGCACATTTGAAAAGGGTTATCTACCAAACTGGACGAAAAAATTATTTAAAATATTTCATATTAATAAAAAGTTTACCAGCAACTTATACAATTGAAGATCTTGATGGTGAAAAAATAATGGGTACATTTTATGGAAAGGAAATTGAAGGTATAAAAGATGATGAAATATATGAAATTGAATCAGTTCTTGCTCGACGTATAAGACGTGTAGGTAATAAAACAATCAAGGAAACTAAAGTTCGTTCGATGGGTTATCCGTCAAAGTTTGATAGTTGGATTTCAACATCAAACATAATATGAATACGAAGATATAATTGAAAACGGAAAAATAGAAAAACAACAAGAGTTTTCATTTTGTGGTAAACGAATACCAAAAAATCAATTTCAATATATTTCTCAAGTAATTATAATATATGCAATTGTTATAACAGCCATCATTCATTTAAGTATCCAAAGTCCTAATCGTGAATTATGGCTCGTTCTTTTAAGTAGTTCTCTTGGATACATTTTACCAAGTCCAGGCTTAAAATTTACCAAAAAACCACAGACAGGCTTCGATTTTACAGACGGTAAAAAATGAAAAAATTTACGTAACATTACTGAGTGATATTTCTATGGATATTTATTCATCATATACACAATGTTGTTTCAAAGTTAAATTACCTCAGACAGTTCGCATCGATAAAGAAAACTGGGAAATAGCATTAGCGGAATTAATTATTCCGTCACAGTTTTTAAATATTACCAAAGACGAAACAGAATTTAATATTATAACAAAAGATTTATCTTTCTACTTGAATGTTTTAGATATAAAAAATAGAAGATTTGATATAAATGAGATAGGCTTTAGTGAAGATGGTACTCCGGTTAAATGGAGTCTCAAATTTAATTTTCAACCTGGATCCTATTCATCATTAGCTCAGGTATTGGAAACAATTAATAATCTCATTCAAGATTCTTTTAGCGATATTTTTAAAAAAAACAAGCAAGCGATTCACGTTTCATATTCTCATGGTATGAAACGTCCAAAATTTAATTTCCAGAAAATTCTAAAAACAGGAATTAAATTTAACCATACATTGTTTTTAAAGTTAGGTGGAAATCCAAAGCTATTAGCCAATACATTTTTTCCAAACAGTGATGCAAATGATTTTTTCCACATTTGTCAAATTTAAATGAGGGGTTTAATCATTTGTTTATTTACTCTGATATTGTTGAATATTCGATTGTAGGACATATTCAAGCTCCGATTTTAAGAGTTGTACCATTCAAAACATCAAATTCAATTGAAAATGATAGTGGTAATCAACATATTAACCATGAATTTTTAAACTTATATTATATGCCTGTATCAAAATCTGAATTTGATACAATTCATATAAATATAAGAGGAGATTCTGGAAATCCTGTTCATTTTGTTCTTGGAAAGTCTATGGTGAAGTTACATTTTAGGAAAAGAAAAATAGATTGAAAATGCATCCTGTATATCGAGGAGTTAAACGTCAGTATGGGGCCGGATTAGGATCCTTGTTAAAATCTGCAATTAGAACCGTTTCTCCATTTATAAAACCAATAATAAAAACTGGAGTAAATTATTTTAAAAATGAAGGAATGAAACAAGGAATAGGTTTAGCTCAAGATATTTCTCTTCAACACAAAAATCCAAAGGATGTAATTATTTCACGAGGTAAACAAACAATGAATTCAATAGGAAAATCGTTTTTGAAGAAATTAGGTATAAAAACAAAGAATAATAAACGGAAACATCAGTCGCGTTCAATACATCGAAGAGTTAAGGTCCATAGATCAAGTAACAATCAAAAAGATCTTGGTAGAAAAAGGAGAAAAATATCTAACAGAAATTTAGATATTTTTGACTAAAATAAAAAAATGATGCAAAACGGTTCTTGTGAATGTAGTAAGACGGAGTTGGATGTTCAATCAGTACCTCCAACCATGACTGCTATGCACGAAAGTCAGTGGATTGAACATTTTCCGATTTCCTCTCTCAACAATAATGCTCCAATAGAATTTGTAATTCCGCCACAAACAGATAAATGGACAGATTTATCTCAATCTTACATGTATTTGAAATTGAAAATTTTAAAAACAGATAATACTGTGTTAGACGCAGATGATAATATTGCTCCAGTTAACAATTTCTTTCATAGTATCTTCAGTAACATTGATTTATATCTAAACAATAAACTGATAACAAATAATTCTGATACATATCCTTTTCGGGCATATTTAGAAAATCTTTTGTCATATAACGCTGAATGTAAATCAACACAATTAGCTGCTAATGAAATGTGGTTGAAAGATACCGCCGGTAAATATGAGGCTATTGACATTACAGGTGAAAATTCAGGTCTTAATAAAGGAATTCATTTATTTCTGGGAGTAAAGTAATCGAACTTCTAGCACGCTTGCATTTGGATTTATTTTTACAAGAAAAATATTTACCCAATGGAATTGAAATTAGAATAAGACTCAATAGAGCATCGTCAAAGTTTTGTTTAATAGGCGGTACTGCCGCACCAGATGCAAAAATAGATTTTGAAAATGTTAGTTTCAATGTAAGAACTGTTGAGCTATTACCTGCTGTGTCCAATGACATGAACAGACTCATAGCTCAAAAGAATATGAAAATTCCTATACGTAGAGTAGAAGTCAAAACATTCACAATTGCAACTGGAATGCGCTCAACAACAGAAGATCATCTTTTTCAGGGGCAATTACCAAAACGGATATTCATCGGTATGGTTGATAATGCTAGTTTCAATGGGGAATATGCAAAAAATCCATTCAATTTTCATCATTTTAATTTATCAAAAATTGATGTAAATTGCAATGGCCATGGTATTTTCAACCGTCCATTTGAGCCGGATTTTGAACATAAATTATATCTTAAATCATACATGTCTTTGTATCAAGCTGTGTCTTCACTAGGTCAAAACAAATCATTTGATATTACTAGAGATGAATATGTAAACGAATATTGTTTGTGGGGATATGACTTGACACCTGACCAGGGCAGCGAAGAGGGACACATACACCATATAAGAACTGAAAATCTACGACTTGAACTTCAGTTTGCCAAGGCACTTGAAAAAGTCATCAATGTCATAGTGTTCTCAGAGTTTGATAACCAGATTGAAATAAATAGTCTTCGTGAAGTGATCACCGACTATTAATATTGGTCAATTATGAACAAAACCAAGCCGTAAAGCAACGTATTGGTGAAATCAACATTCAAAGATGGAAACCATCGAATTACAACACATACTGGATCGAGAAATATGGCTGAAGAGACTAAACGGAATAGTATGCCCAAAAGACAAGCTACCAAATCACAGACCATTAGACGTCCAAGCGTACATAATCAACACGGATAATTCTGATAAACCTGGAAAACATTGGATATCCATTGTATTCGACCAGAAGAATGAAGCAACCTACTTTGACTCCTATGGATTACCACCACTACATGAAGAAATATTGTCTTTCTTGACAAACAATTCTACGAAATGGACATTTAACAAACAGAGACTACAAAGTGTATTCAGTACAACATGTGGAAAATACTGTGTATTTGTGTTGGTTGCGATTGCAAGAGGAAATACTCTGCGTCTCTGTATTCAACAAACATTCAGTTCATCAGATTACTTCAAGAATGATAGGACTATAACGCTCTGGTTCAAACATCACTTCGGAACACTCTACGAAGGACCTCAACAAAGTTCAACATCTGTCAGGTGTCAATGTTGTAAACCACAACAATATCATCATGCCATGTCTTTGCATTTTCCAAAATTACTTCATGTTGCAAATATGTTAACATAATATTACATGTACTTTTGTAACAATCATATCTGGTCTATGATTCCATGTTGTAAAATATGTTATTGTTCAATAAAATATTATAAAAACTTTACATATCTCGTATTCAATTTTACCATAAAATGAAAAATACCACTATATTGATTTACAATCAATATTTATTTTCATTAACTTATGTCAATATTAGAGTTGTCAGAAGTGGATGAAAATTATTTCTAGGACATTTTCATATGTATTTGATAATATTGGAGTTGTCAAAAATATTTGAAAATTATATGGGGGAACAATACACCCCCTAAATGTTCAGGGGTAACACTATAGCGTAATACAAGAAGTTTCCACCCCCCCCCCCCCGGATAAAATTCAAGAATCTCCAACAAAATGGTTCAGGGTGGCACTATAGCGTAATACAATAAATTTCCACCCCCGGATAAAATTCTCGAATCTCCAACAAAATGGTTCAGGGTGGCACTATAGCGTAATACAAGAAGCTTCCACCCGGATAAAATTCAAGAATCTTCAACAAAATGGTTCAGGGTGGCACAATAGCGTAATACAAGAAGTTTCCACCCCCGGATAAAAGTCACGGATCTCCAACAAAATGGTTCAGGGTGGCACTATAGCGTAATACAAGAAGTTTCCACCCGGATAAAATTCAAGAATCTTCAACAAAATGGTTCAGGGTGGCACTATAGCGTAATACAAGAAGTTTCCACCCCGGATAAAATTCACGAATCTTCAACAAAATGGTTCAGGGTGGCACTATAGCGTAATACAAGAAGTTTCCACCCGGATAAAATTCACGAATCTTCAACAAAATGGTTCAGGGTGGCACTATAGCGTAATACAAGAAGTTTCCACCCCCGGATAAAATTCACGAATCTTCAACAAATTGGTTCAGGGTGGCACTATAGCGTAATACAAGAAGTTTCCACACGGATACAATTCACGAATCTTCAACAAAATGGTTCAGGGGTGGCACTATGGCGTAATACAAGAAGTTTCCACCCCTGATAATGGGAGTAATAAGGGGTGGCACCTATGGCGTACTTTTTTAACATGTGTTTTTTTTACATAGACAAACGGTGCAAGGTAAAAAATGTCTATGTAAAAAACACATGTTAAAAAAGTATGCCATAGTGCCACCCATTACTACTTACAGGCATCTTAATATATAACCGCTGTTACATTCTGATAAACATGCTATACTAGTATTCCGTATTTCTTTAGTATAATTAGTATTCCTGGCTGGAGATCTTGTAAGTGTCGATGCGTTTGTGTCGACCATCCTTTCATATGGTGTGAAGTGTGGGGGAATACGAAATCGAAAGAAGTAGAACGAATTTTAAGTTTTGTAAAACAATTCTTGGTGTGAAATTATCAACTATTAATGTGGGAGTTTATGGTGAACTATGTCGATATCCACTGTACATTAATATATACGTCCGGATAGTCAAATACTGGTTTAGATTGACCAGGACAGAAAACTGTATATTAAAAGTGGTATATAATATTGCTCTAATAATACATGAGTGTGCGTCGGCTTCCGTGCAATTACACTTCCACGGCGGGATATATATGCACATTTAATCTATTTTTGAGAGTATAATGTGTGATGTGTGCATGAATAGTCATACAATGAGGTGTTTTCTCGCGTTTTGACGTTACGTTTTAACATGATACACTGCGCCTACAGTTGTCGCAAAGTCCAATGACCTTGGACAAAAACATATTTGTTAATATATAACCACTTCAGAGATGAATGGCTTAATTTCACCGTCTGGGATTGAGTGGCGAACAATGCAGATTCTGATCAGAATACTTGAATGTGCAGATTAAATTGGATCTCTTCTAGTCGTGTGCGGAGCACTAGTTTCTTTGTCGGATTTACAGATGTCAAGGGAAATAAATCCGGTATTACAAAATCCGGTATTACAAAGTGAAATTTGCTGTAAGACCAGCTTATAGTTAGTTGTCACAATTGTCAATTTTGACGTTAGCATATGAATTCTTTCTTCGTCGGAAATGACGTCAAACGCGACGTCAATTACTTCTTGCGAACGTATTGGAGTAAATATTTCCTTCAAATAAATAAATCCCTCCAGAATCACGGTAAACCACGAAGTAGCATGTAATATTGGTCAATATCTGGTATGCAACTTTGTATATTATAGCACTTCTACATCAGAGAAATTTTAATTTTCAATAAAAAGTTGACATGCTGGTTTACTTTGATGATTTTTCATTTTGTTTGTATTCAATGAATTCCGGCATTTGTATATTTTTGGATCATGACTATTTATTTTAGCGACACAGATATGATATTAAAAGAATAGAGTTGAAACTTGTAGATGTCAGAGATAATTGGATGCATTGATACTGTGAGAAACTATATTCATATATTATGCGTACTGTATATATGAGATATAGAAATTTGAATGTGGGTATCATTTTTATCCATCCGATACATGATGAGCCGCATTCTATATTTCTTATGTATGCATATCAGAGAGATGTTTTCTCGCTTGTTTGCTTGGATTTAACGACGGCACTGGCTCGATGACCTTGCATGTCGTCTCCCAAGAAGGGGACAAAGGAAGGAGGTGGATACAGAGGAAACCGACCCTAGGGGGCCTAGCTCTTATTATAATAGACCCCTCTGGTTCTTTAACGTGCCTAGACTCTCCCTCAAATCTGATACACGGGGCCACCGTTTAAAGTCCCCATCCAAAAGGACTAGTAGAGCAGGAAATACAAAGTATCTCAGAAATACTGACGACTAGGTACTGAACCCTGAATCGAACCCGGGTCGCCGACGGTGTTACCCCTCGGTCTGCTCTCCATGGAATAACACAAGTTCTACTGGACATGTCTTACAAACATCGGCATACAACTTTAACAGCTACATGACAAACACCGTTAATTTGCTCATAACAAATTTACACACCATCAAAACTAGTAGTGTATCTGTTTATAATATTCAGAGATCTGTCTGTCTATCTGTTTTCACCTTCTCTATAGAAACTTATTTTAGTATTTTATTGTTCAGGGTCGTAAACGTAAAGAAACGTAAAACACTGATGTCCCAAATATGGTGACATCATGTCCCCCACACTGAGACATCATGTCTCATATACGGGGACATGCCCTGCGGGTCAAGCTATTGTGGCAGTACTTTCAGTACTTTGAGTCACATTCAATGTAATCGAAGATAAAACTTTCATACGCACATTCTCATCAGAGGCTAAGCTAGTTGCAATTTACGTGTATTGATTCCGATTTTGAAAACACGCGTTAGACTGAAAGTTGTAGAAGTAAACATGTATGTGATCTGTATAACTGAGCTGCCGGCTGATAAAAGAGGCATTAAGGCCTTTATGGCAAGTATAGATCATGATCATTATGTAGTTATAATTTATAATGTTCGATTGACAGAATAGCGACAATGTAGATCATGTTGCTACGCTGGTCACACACGTCATCATGTGTCTTCTCACAGCTGGTCCAGTAATTGGTGGCAGTTGCTTTAGGGGCTGGGACAGGCTGCGGTATATATTATAAGATAGCCCAGCCAGTTTGTTGTATGTAAAACAATCTTTCTAGCATATTTGGCATTATATAATCGAGATTTTTATCAGTGATCACCAAACTTTGTCTTGCATTTATGTTATTATGGATGTACATGTATGGATGATTTTCAAACATGTATTCGTCGTTTGGGGTGAAAACAAGGGCATATCTGCCGCTCCAAATATACTAGCAGCTAACGAGTGGGAAGTGGGAATTTCTCCCAATGGACTGGAAGTGGATACATATAGTATAGGTTACATGTACAGTCAATACTAAGATAATCCCCTCGCTGGCAGCATTGACAATACTAACATACTTCCTCAGTGACCTTCACATTGCCTATATGCAACTTGGATATACTAGTAGCGAAGGTACATATCCGTGCGTACGTACGTACGATTGTGCTTTAGTATGACCTTTCATTTCTTAAATACTTTACAAACGCGGGAATGTCTTATACCAGTTTATATAAAATGTGTCCATACGATCTCTTTAGCCAATTGAAAATAGACTCGCCTACTTCGCTGGGTGTCCCAGGAGAAATAGTATCTATTCAAGTTTGACAATGTTGCTGTTGTCATATCCGTGGAGGCGTATTCTGCTATATCACATTCACACATGTAGAACAGTAAATATCCTGGTCAGACTGCGAATGTGCATGCTGATCTGGGTCTATACTGGTTGGAAACATCGCATGGTTCCTATTGTTAATTAGGTACACATATGTGCTGCAGTAAGAAATTAGGACTTGGGATATTATACATTATGTAGACTGTAGATATGGCAATGTGTCTCATTACCCCCAACATGAAATGTGTGACTGATCAAATACTGGTAGTGCATTTGTGAAGTCTAGTAATGATATATACTGCTTGTATTAGAAGCATTTCAAATGTTCCGGACTGAATGGCGGGCAGTGCATACCCTGATAGTTATATGGGGTCTAAGCGATAACGGGAACATGTAACAGAATCATCATTGTTGTTTCATTGCTTGGCAGATAGTTTATGCCCAGTATGAACCCGAGCTCGGACGGGCATGCCACCATAAAACCACAGGCAGCCCAATTAATCGCATTATCAAGTGCCTTGGGACCTCCTGTCAGTCCCTAGCAGGTGCGCAATGATAACATGTGTGTGAAACCGGTCCGTCGTCAATTGTACATGCATATTTCAAGCAAAACGTATAGACCTTATATTACAGAATAAGATATGATATACGTTGTAATACAAATGAGATCCCGCTAGTCTTCTTAATGTGCACATATTCGCCAACAGTATGTCTAATATAATATGGCTTGCTGTATGTGACGGTACGTAACTCACTATGGAGAGGAAGCGTGTATCTGTACCCGGTGAACTCAGTAGGTCGAGTGATGTTACGGTAAATCAGATTTCCCAACTGCGATCCCCGGGTCAGGTGTGCATTTTTTTCGCCCTGTGATATTTGGTGCCCAACGCGGGACCATGATTGATAATTATTCCCTAAATTATCCAAAATACACATGTATATGGAACTCAGAGATGAAATAAAAATAGTATTCGGAAACGACTTTAGTTTGGCGGAGGATTATGTCGGGGTACTTAACTGACTTACAATTGCTTTCGTCGCAAATGGTCACGGACGGAAGTACGGACGGACGGACGGACGTACGTACGGACTGACGGAACCTGCATATGTTAATAAGCAATGCGCAAAAAATATGGCAATTTTACAAATAAAAACGCATGCTCTGTGAATATGGATTGATACGCATGATACATGGCACCACCATATAATAATCCCCGCTGAGGATCACGTGGTCTGATTATACCGCCTTTCTCAATAGACCGGACTGATCGTCATTTTGATTGGTTCTTGTATTCAGACTAATTCTTCGTTCGGGCGGGAGATTATAAACCTGCAGTCAGTTCTGCAGGAACTAATTCCTGTATCTTGTCTACGACATTGGTCACTCAAATACCAGCTGGCTCAGTGGTTTAACCCTTTCACCCAAGTAATTGGAATGTATTTTGATATGTTAATTTTGCAACCAATCCAACCGTCACAAACTGATGTTAAGACGAGTCCATTTATAAACATGGGATGTGAAAATATAAAACAAGATACATGTAGTTGCAAAAAAAGTGCAGATCCTGATGAGACGGCTCGCTACGCGCCGGCTCATCTAGATCTGTACTGTTTGCAAACCCCGCTACAGCTGGTTCAAATGGTTAATTACCTGTGACATGGGTCTGTAACCCTTATTGCGCCACGGGGCAGTATATTAAGCAGAGTGATATCTTGGGTAACATATTAAGACTAATGAACTGATAAATGCACGATGCTGGGTAATATATTTAAGATTAATTGTTTGATCCATTCACAATATCGGACAGATGTGTAGTTTATGTTTTTGCAAAGCCGACCTCTCGCTGACCACTACAGAACTAGCTGACAGACGCTTGTGAAACTGGTTCAGGACCCATATATGCTAGCACTGTCTGTCCGTCCGGTGGTATGCCTATTTTACGAGGACATGATATACACATCACTACAGAGTTTCATTTACCCAGCTTATAATGCTTCCAGAAAACCTACAGTATAACATTGAATTCCACTCACAACTCCAGTTCTCACTACTTGGATTAAGTAGGCCAAAACACTGTTAATGTGTAATACTCAATAAAAATACATTTACATGTATTAGTATTTTAGCAATTCAGTATGGCCACATCATTTGATAACGCAACAGATGAATCAACAATCGTTATGAGATGTCTTGCTGGACGAAATGTGGCATATACATGTAATTAGGATTACAATGTAAAAGTGCTTTTTTTATTTAATCAGTGAACATATTAATGTAACACATATGATTTCACTGAATCAATCATGTTTCGTATGTCATCTCATATATAGTAGGTGAGTCTAAGGACATGATCTGTAACCAGATACCCTAAACAATTAAAAAAACAAATTCGGTTGCGGCTGTCAAAATGAACCTTAAACCAAATAGATATTCGATAAGTGTATCAGTCAGTGCAACCACACAGTTTGATCAATCGAAATTAGTATAATTATGTTTGAATACTATTTTTGATCTGGCTCTGATTGTACACATGATGATCAGGATCTACAGTGGCCAATAATGTATTCGGGTCACCTTTTACGGCCAGTGACCCTTTAGAATGGACATTTATTAAAGGTACATGCCCACTCAGGAGGCACAAAATGTAAAATGTACTTTATAGGAATTAAACAAATGTAGAACTGTGTCAATATTCCACCAGTTCTAAAAATTATGACCGCCCGCTATAATATAATTTAGTAATATTTAGTTTAGTGATAGTGACGCGCTGTGGTATCAGGCCATTTTCATATGCAAATGAGGCATGATATTTCTTAATTAGTTATACTAATTAAATGCATCACTTGAAAAATTAATATTTCCGACAGATTATAAAGCATGATCATTGCACATCAAACAATAAATACAGAGAATACATAGTAATGTCCTTAACATTTTAAGGAAACACGGTTATCGCCCCTGATACCAGTGTGACATTGTACGTCTGATATAAAATGTATAATAATGCCAACCAATACGTGGAGTCATGGTGAATGAATGTATTATTTTGCCAGAAATTGTCTCCGATGATGTCTCTGATATAAAGAACATGTTGTGTCTTCTGAGTGGACATGTACCTTTAACTCTTTCACCCGATTTTCACCCGTGGACAAACAATTAGTGCATCTCTAATATTAATAAATTTGTTGCACATTATTCTGAGAATGAGTCGATTTTTCTGCAACATTCACAAATCAACATGCATTTCAAGAATTGTGCTAATCGTCTTCAGTAATTGGTTTTATTACCCACATGAGGACAACAAAAATAAATCTGACAAAATCACGTTGACAGGCAGAATTAGTATTGCGTCAGCCGAGTATATTGGGTATTACGGCAACTTTTCTTTATTTTAAAGGTACATGCTCGTTCTGAGCCGACTCACTGCATCCACACTGTGTACTAGCTATATCACATATATGAGACGCGCCATGCGATTTTGCACCTTCGGACATCTGCGTAATTCATGAAATAAGATTATAAAATTTACGATATTTTCCGTAAATAGTGTCAAAAGTTGGCAACATTTTCATTTCAGGGTACAAGCGGAATATACTTCCGCATGTACACTTGGTCAACTTTTGACTTTATTTATGAAACATATTGGACATTCAATTAACGTATTTAATGAAATTACGCAGATGTCCGAAGGTACAAAATCGCATGGCGTGTCTCATTATAGAGGTACATTTGTATGTAGTGTTGAAATAGTTAATCCTTACGGTAAAACATATATCATTGTTCAAGTGTTTAAAAAATGTTTAACAACACACAAGAACCATCTCCTGTGGAGACTAGTCCAATGTACTGCCAAAACATGTTTATGGACAGAAATAAGATAGCACTTAGAAAAGGTTGCAGACAACATAAATTGTTTCCTATTGTGTTAGTGTTGTTGCTGTAGCTTGCCATTTCACTATTTTCTAACATTTTATAACATCAACTGTGTCATGTGCAATGATTTTGACCCGAGAACAACAATGTGTGCATCTCAAATATTGATAAATGTGTTTGCGCAACATTGTTCTTAGAATTAGACGAGTTTGTTTTTCAATATTCTCAAACAACATGCAATTCAAGAAATCACCCTATCTCTTAATGGTCTTCAGTAATTAGTTTTATTACCCATATGGGGGTACATTAAATCTGACCACGTCACTTTGACGGAGATTTATTATAGAGTTATGCTGAGTTTCTTAGGTTTTCAGTTCAGTTTTGTTTTATTTTATGCGGTTTTAAAACCACGCATCCATGCCGTCTGATCTGGGTCACAACTGTTCGCCATTCCATCAAAGAACAATGATTATTAATCCAGCCAACAATTATTTTACTATCAAGCTGCAACAGTATATTTGCTACACTGGTCATGAAGGAAATACGCGCGGCTTTGTCAGAACGCCACCCAAAGTATAGAGATCGACAACAACAATGTTTTTAAAAGTCCTTATATATGTTTTGGGGAAATAACATACCGAACTCCTTCAAGAGATATTACCGTTATAGGAATTCGATGACAGATTAATATACATTGTATTGCTAATGACCTTTGCAGAAAAAAAAATTATATCTGGAGACATTTACACAGAATCGGATTGGAAGCTGTTGTCAGTTCTCCAGGAATTAAATGATGTATCTTGGTATACGCTAGTGGTCAGTCAAATACCAGCTGGCGCAGTGGTTTAATTACCTGTGGCATGGGTCTGTAACTGTTTTCACGCTTATTGCGCCACGGAAAGTAGATTAATACTAAGTAGAGTGATACTCCATATTTCTTGTGTATGGATAGAAGGAAAATCCCCAAATCAGAACAAAATATTTACAGAAAAAAAATACAGTTAGTGTACAATGCTTCGCACACTGAACATACATTTTGATAATTATCAGAAACAAGTATACAAATAAAGTTCGCCTTTGTCTGTATTTTGACAGATATGATACTCAAAACCGCAAATATGTGTGTCACATGTCACACAGTTTACGCGAGCTCAGGGATCCGCCTTTGTTGATGTACTACTAGTACACATGCAAGTGTACATGGCTTCGCACACCCGGGCATCTTCCGGTCTAACTTAAAATATAACATAGCAATTAAAAGTGATGCTCACCATCAATCCATTCTATTTTCAAATAATAAAGACATATCAAATAAATATGTATTAATACACCCGCAGTGGTGGTTCAATTTACTATTCAAACGTTTCACCGTGTATGAAAAACAACACATATTATTGACCAAACACACACACCATTGCACCGATGACAATAAACCAACACTACTATCCTATTCTTAGTGCCTGGGAAAGAATGAGCCGAAAAATCAGCGGCTGGATCTAATCGGCAGTGAAGGAAAGCTCTCCCTCAATACACAGCATCGGTGTGTCAGGTGGTGTGTGTGTCCGGTGGACATCAGGCAATATACAATGAATTTACTGAATATAATCCCCACCCGCCCCTAAACAGTAATGCCATATTATTTTTTATTTGATAATAGTTGAAGAAACATCATTAACTATTGTTTTTAAAACTATTTACAACAACTTTAAATAAAAAATAAAAAATAAGACACACACCCACCCTATTCCCCGCCCCCACCAAAATTCGGATGATATTCAATAAATTAACTTTACATGACCTCACAAGTCGCCACAATGGCCGCGAGGTATATTCCACTAAACTAGTGTGATACCTCTGGTGACGGTTCTGTAATGACTATAATGTAAATATAATTAAATAACTCAGACTGTGTGCTTTATTCTTAGTTTACTTGTGCTAATTCAGTAAAATTCAGTAATGAAACATTAAACATTGGACACTCGTAGTGGTAGTTTTAAATGTTGAAAATACCGTTTATTTAACCAGATGAGCTGATTATCGTGATATAATGCACGAGTGATTTGGTTCTTACACGAAACAAACGAGTGAGCGTAGCGAACCGAGTTTGTTTAGCGGTAGGACCCAATCACGAGGGCTTTGTTTCAAGATAATCAGCTCACGTGGTTAAATAAACGTTTTCTTACATTTCATACACGATACTTTATAAAAGTAAGCGAAGCAAGCGTAAAATATGACCAAGAGCAGGTGTGCTAATTAATTTCTGGAGGCTTGTCGTTGTGAAGGCGACGGTCTCCAGATTCAGGGTGTGTGTCTGTGAGCAGCATTTGATTGGCCGACGGAACACGTCATTGTAACGCTACTGACATCATTTCTCCATATATGGTAAGCACGAGATTGGTGTAAACTACTGCTGACGAGTGGTGTAATTCACCGTTATATTTCTGTAAACTACTGGCTGAAATGTAAGAAATGCCGTTTATTTAAAAAGGTGAACTGATTATCGTGAAATAATGCACGAGTGATTATGTCCTTCCGCTAAAGAAACGAGTGAACGTAGCGAAACTAGTTTGTTTAGCGGTAGGACACCATGACGAGGGAATTATTTCAAGATAATCAGTTCACCTTATTAAATAAACATTTTCTTGCATTTCACATATGATTTGTCATAAAAACAAAGTGAATCAAGCTTAAAATATGGTCAAGAGTTATGCGAATTTATTTCTGGAGGCGGGCCGTATGGAAGGTAGTATCCGCCATAATTCTATATGGCTTGATGCTTGTTTGCTGATTACATTACACGTTCTATGCGTGTTATTGCATTCATCGTTTGTATTTATGACAATTCTATGTGACCTGGTGCTTGCCTGTTGATGGAATTACAACTTATATCCATGCTATTATATCGTCATTTGTATTTATGACATTTTAAATCGTCTTGGTATATATTTGTCTTTATTGCATGCGCATTTGGCTTGATGTTTCATTCATTCGTACAGTTACAATGGAACCAATGCGACATCCGGAGTTTCATTATTGATTATTGCATCGCTGTTTTGCGAGACAATTGTCAGCTCGCTAGGCCACGCCCCTTGACAACAATAATTGCAACAGTAATTTGGGAACAACCATTATGACGCCATGTGCGTTGCTAAAACTTAAAATAGTTATCCCTAAAATTAGTTAATATGCTGGTACCTGTACTACAATGCGTTGCTCTCTAAATTGGTTACATGTCCCTAACGGTGTTGATGTAGATTGATGCCGCCTTTTCTGTTGCGCCATGTTTAGGTTAAAATACACCAAATAGTTTTACTGTATAATTTAACCGAATCCCAGCCAGTCTTTCCTACTTTCACTATTCGTATGGATGTTGTGGGACCAACCTCGTCATGTCCCCCATTATTGTTTACATTATTTGGCCACTGAAACTCTGTTTACATCTCGTGACCAATAGGATCAGTGTTTTCTTTTAAACGCTTCAAATATGCTGAAAACACCCCCAACATATTCCTCCAGTGAAACTGGGTAGTAATGGATCAAGATTTGCAAGCAAACGGTGTCTGTGACCTCAAAACACCCGCACTATTTGTTTATACCGGACTATTTTTGCATACACCCTGGGCGATTTCGCACCATTTGGTATCCTCTAACCTAAACTACTGCTGCCCAGTGGTGTAATTCACCGTTACATTTCTGTAAACTACCGGCTGAAATGTAAGAATAGTTTTGAAACTTTTTTTCATTTTACAACGATTACAAACAAGCGCGAGAGCACTTATACAAATGCTTTCGTTGTCACATATGAAGGAGTAAGGGCGGTCATTAATGTTGGAGGAAACCGGAGTAACCGGAAGAAACCCACATGTCCGATCTGGCGATCAATCAACTGCACCATATTATTTCATCATATTCCCGAAAACAAGCGTTATACGATTGTCATTCAATATCTAATGCAACCAGTCCGCTAATTTAAAAACTAATGATGTCAGTTTCATGAAAATTAGTATGGACATAGCCAATTATAATTCCAAGTAAGACCACAGGTGGAAGACTCGGACCTAGGATCTGATAAATGGCTCATTTTTAAACATTTACCCCACGTACCAATTTCCGTACAATAGACACTATGGCGTTTTCAAGATAGGAACGAGCTTGGGAAAATGTCGTAGTTTCTGACTCGCTCAAACACCACACATTTCGATTTTTCTGCTGACTTCTTTCTGTGGTAATCCATAAATGTATGTCTTGGGGCTTCAAATATATTCAATTCAATTATCTGCTTTAAGCATTTCGTTAGTTACGGGCAAATTAGCTACCACAGCCAAGGCGATAATTGTGTGTACGAAAGAACGTCACACATTTTTTTGTGGGCTGGAGAAGCATAAATTACGTGTAAAATCTGGCTGAAATCCCATTACAGACTCAACATATCGACGTGAATCACTGAAATAAACATCAGTAAATCCGATGTTACAATTTGTAGCTAATAAGTGTCATTCACTAACCTTCAATGATCTAAAACGTGCGTTTATTTTGATTTGCGTCCCAACATTTCGACATAACCTTCCGTGAGCTTTACTTTCAGGTTTCCTTTGTTATATTCGCAGAATGATCAATACTGAGGACACGGGAAATCCTAAACTGGATCGTTACAAATACTGGTGGAATGTAGCGACACTATTATACACTTATTTAATTCCTTAGCGACACTATTATACACTTATTTAATTCCTATAAAGAACATATTGTGCCTACTTGGTTGGGATGTATCTTTAATTTTGAAACGTATCAGACAATCGCCACAAGAATACGAAACAAATTCACGTTGTCATATAGCATTGCGTGACAACATGATATAAACGTTGTCAAAATAACGTTCAACCAAATATATGACAGTTCTCATATCATATACTATTCACGTTGTCATATAGCATTTTATATAAAAGTTGTCAAAATAGCGCTGCTGCATTAACGTTGCTGCAACAACGATGTTGCAACCAATTCTAGATAAGTTCTCATTACACAGTTATTTCACCGAATGATCATGACTTAACTATTGTATTACCCAACCTTTAATATGCTGTATGAGACACAATGAACATGAATGTGTGATGATGTACAGACTAGCCAGAGCCGTCATCGTTCATAGAATCCGCTTTCCACGGCGCTTTATAGCATACACCCAAACATTAATTCTCACATATTTATACATGTTTGTTTACTGTCCCCATGCCTCTCCCCTCCCCCTTCAAAGTTATATCTGACACAAATATGTTACATTGCCAACCATGTTTACCCACCTACATAGATTATCAATTTCAGTCATGTTGTTACCTTGTAACCTGACTTTAAATAAAAGTATGTTCTGTTCTGTTCTGTTCTGTTCAGCTATTAATTAACCCTTTCAACACCACAGGCCTGTATAGTCGAAGTGGTATTGGCAAATAGTGTAGATCGATATGAGCCAGCTCGTGACGAGCTGTCTCCTCGGGATCTGCACTGTTTGCAAGTAATTTTCCCATTTTTTAGAACAAAAACACCCCTTTTTCATAATGGACTAGTCTGAAAATCATTTTGTGACGGTTAGATAGTTGCAAAATTAACATATCAAATTCCATTCCAGTTACCAGGGATCATACATCGTCCCAGTAGTTACTTAGGGGTGAACGAGTTAAATATATTGAGATGTGCCTGATATTGGTTCCATAATGTAATATAATTATACGGTAGCTGATGTCTTTTTCATTGGAGGTCATCATTTTTATGCGAATTGTGAAAAGTATATCATGCACAGATTAATACAGTATATATGTCTAAACATATTGGCACAACAAATGTTTCGTACGCTCGGAAGTTACCGACAACCCTTCGCCGCGCCCGGGGGTTTATACAGTGGAAATGTAATGTGTTTACTCTATGTAATTAATTGAACCGCCAGAGTCAGCCTGATCTGCCAACAACTAATTATTTTGCGGTTTATTTGCTATCAGTCAGCAGTGATTATATAACGGCTCTCACATGACTAATGTCAGCCACCTGCATCGTCCATGGATCCGAATTCACAGCTACAACTCGAAATTAGGCTCCGCCTACATAGTAACTATAGTTGTTACACAACCTATCTAAAACGTACAGTGTACGTGTTTTGTTTTGTCTGGAAGTGCGGTCCGGAACAGATATTGATACCCAGTCATTTCTCTTGCAATATGGCTGGTACGACCAGATTAACACACCCAGCCTAGATATACGGTCATGTGTCTTCAGGGCAACACATTTATAATTAAACAAATGCTGAAAGAAAATACTGTCTAATTCCTATTGAAGACTTTTCGTATGTTAAAAAAAAAAAACAGGTTTTAATGACGTTACGTCCTGGCGTAAATACTCTTGCCAAATCATTACGTTGTAAACTACAGCAGATCTCTCCAAACCGGACACCCTGGTTTGCCCCAAAGGTGTCCGGTTTGGAGATGTTCCACTGTAAATCAGACATGTGAGCACTTCATGATACTTCGTTAATCAGACATGTGAGCACTTCATAATACTTCGTTGTAGTGTTTTGCAATCATGAACATTCATTGTAATCAGAGATACATAACAGCGACACACATCTAAGGTAAACATCTATATTTTCCCGAGTGTCCGGTTTAGTAGGGTTCCACTGTACATGCTAGACTTTTTACGCTGCCAACAATAAACTCCCATCACTCAACTCGTCCTTTTTCCCTTAAGCTGTCACATAATAATGTATTATACCACGCTCTGTCGATGGCCAATCAAAATTGCCCTTGAAACCTGTGGCACAATTAAAGTTCGGGCGGTATTTCAGCAGAATTTCATTGGATATATAAGAGTGAATGCCTGACTATTTGAGAAGACCGACAGATTGTGCAAAGTTATGTACTTTTCTACATGTTCCATGTTAATTATGCAAAACAAAGCATCGACATTTTACGTCCAATATGTTGTTTTAATATGCTATTATGAACAAAATAAAATATAAATTTCAAGTAGTTATTCAATCGTCCGCCAAAAACGCATTTTAATGTAATCCCCATAATCACCCAATGACACATTATACACAGGCAGTAGTGGCACATGGGTTGTGATTCGATTGACATAATACTGCTATTCGATTTGATCAGGTGCTAGACTGGGCAACATTTAATAAGCCGAGTCTATATAGTCATAGTCACATATCAGAGCTAGGCTTGTAACTAATGGCAACCGACCATACCATTTATTTACAGATAAGTTTATTAGTTTATTTTCAATCTTGAAACATTATCATTATATATGCAGATACAGTGTACATACATTGCATCGAAGTCAATTATTCCTGGGTGTCCAGTTTAGAGAGGCTCCACTGAAATACTATTTTATTACATTAAATATATCAGTGACGTTCTAATACATTCGAAAAAAAATATAAAAGTAATTATATAATTTTGTTTTACGTTAAACTCTTATGTGGTAGGTTCATGACTTTGTACAACTATAACTTACAACTAAATTTCATTTTAGATAACTGGATTAATGCAACGCAGAAGGCAAGGATGGCGGGAGACGCATCAAATTTGGAGTCTGGTGGAAATTCATATAGGACACCTGCTATAGACTCATAATGGAAGATTCGGCCAGTGAAGGTATGTGTTATGCACTTATCAATAGTGGCTTTGGCAACCGTGATAGCAAAATGGCAATACAGTGGAACCTCTCTAAACCGGACACCTTGGGAGGTCCTCAGGGTTTCCGGTTTAGAGAGATACCATTGTAATTAAACACTCGATGGTCACGTTTTGTCATTTTCTGTTATGAACAGACAGGAAAATGACATACATTACATTGAAACCCATCTAAATAAGACACATTCGGAGGGTGTTCGGTTTAGAGGGATTCCACTGTACTATATGGTGGCTCGTTAGGGAAATTTCGTCTCTTCGTTTCTTCGTGACGCCGGAACATAGATTAGCGTGGCGAAGAAACGAAGAAACGAAGTTTAATAAATAAACTTCGTCTTTTCGCCACGCTATTTATCGTATTTTCGCCCTGAAGGGACGATAATTATCGCCCTGTCAGATCATTAATTTGCAAATTTACGATTCGCAAATCTAAACTCCTTAACCTTCGTTTCTTCGTTTCGTCGACACGCTGTTGTACGCCTCCGGACACATTGGGAGGTCCTCAGGGTTTCCGGTTTAGAGAGATACCATTGTAATTGAACACTCGATGGTCACGTTTTGTCATTTTCTGTTATGAACAGACAGGACAATGACATACATTACATTGAAACCCATCTAAATAAGACACATTCGGAGGGTGTTCGGTTTAGAGGGATTCCACTGTACTACATGGTGGCTCGTTAGGGAAATTTCGTCTCTTCGTTTCTTCGTGACGCCGGAACATAGATTAGCGTGGTGAAGAAACAAAGAAACGAAGTTTAATAAATAAACTTACGAAGGATCACATTTCAAAACTATCGAATTATTTATGTCCCCTTGGTGGCTATTTTTTACGTTCGCCTTCTATGTCATTTTCCATGCAATAACGCAAGTTATGCTTCGGTATGCATATGCAAGAGGGAATTGATCGATTTTACAAAACAAAATAATGAGCTATTTCCGCGCTTATAATGGCCATTTTTAATTTTCGCGTCTGTATCTTTGTCCTCGTGATCACAATTTATACATGTTTATTATGGCAAGAAAAAGAACCCTATTGAATTTCTTATTTTTTTCCAGCGTGTTATCTCCCCTCGTTTACTGGCTATGCCTCGACGAGCGTATATTATGACTTACTGCACTCTTATTTTATGTTATGTATTAGCCGTAACATATTGGCTGGTATTGGTAGACCAGAACATAGATGGTGTTTCATTTGGCTGTACATGTCTGTATTTTACAGGAGACGATGAAATGTGCGAGATTGACCAAGAACCAATGAAGGACAAGACTACGGCACTACATGTATCTCCTAATTGAGATACTAACTCCTAATTAGTAGATACTAACTCCTGATTAGGAGATACTAAGTCATAATTGGGAGTTATTATCTCTAATTAGGAGACACTAAGGACATTTGTTTAGCATTGACACATATAGTAATTCCTAATTAGGAGATCGTAAGTCATAATTAGGAGATACTAACTCATAATTAGGAGATACTAAGTCCTAATTATGAGATAATATGTCCTAATTAGGAGTTGCTATCCAATTAGGAGATATAAATACTTCATTGGCACCAGGACGCTTCCATAGTTGTGTCATGCCGATTTAAATAAAACAAATCACAAAATGTGGCTAAGTTAATGTTTTTACATTCCAGCAACGTTCTCTCGTTTCAGAGTTCATGTAGCACTATTTTACATTGTATGAAAACGTGGTCGTAATGACGTTGTTTAGGGACATGTTCTTGACATGCAGTGTGTGATTTTACGTTGTGATCTGTACTTCAAGGAAACTTTGAACATATGTGACATAAAAATCACTACGTGAAATTTTATGTCAATGAATGTTTTCATACAATGTAACATCACTACGTCAAGTCTAGCCAAGAACACGTTTCTGGATAACGCCGTACCAACGTTAAAATTATGACAATGATACAACGTAAAATCATTACGTGAAATCTACGACAGGAAAACATTCTTAAAATATGTTGTACCAACGTTATTATGCGAACGCTTCAGGAATGTTGTTGCACAACGTAAATTCCCTACGTTGTATCAATGTCATTATGCCAACGTTTTCTGAATGTTGTCATAAAACGTAAAATCCCTAAGTGTAATCTACGTGAGGAAAACTTTACCAATTTGTGTTGTACCAACATCAGTATGCCAACGTCTTGTGAATGTTGTATTAAAACGTACAATCACTACGTGAAATCAACGATATGAACTCTTTCCTAATATGATATGCCAATGTTTTGGGTATGTTGTCTTAAAACGTAAAATAACTAGGTGAACTCTACGACAGGAAAACTTTCCTGAAGTACGTTGTACCAACATCATTATGAAAACGTAATGTGAATGTCGTCATAAAACTTATAATTACTACGTGAAATATACGACAGGAAAACTTTCCTGCAGTACGTTGTTACAACGTCATGATGAAAACGTCTTGTGAATGTCGTCATAAAACGTAAAATCACTACGTGAAATCTACGACAGGAACACTTTCCTGGAGTACGTTGTACCAACGTAATTATGAAAACGTCTTGTGAATGTCGTCATAAAACGTAAATTCACAACGTGAAATCTACCACAGGAAAACTTTCATGAAGTACGTTGTACCAACGTCATTGTGACAATGTCTTGTGAATGTCGTTATAAAACGTAAAATCACTACGTGAAATCTACGACAGGAAAGCTTTCCTGAAGTACGTTCTACCAACGTCATTGTGAAAACGTCTTGTGAAGTACGTTGTGCCAACGTCATTGTGAAAAAGTCTTGTGAATGTCGTCATAAAACGTAAAATCACTACGTGAAATCTACGACAGGAAAACTTTCCTGAAGTACGTTGTACCAACGTCATTGTGAAAACGTCTTGTGAATGTCGTCATGAAACGTAAAATCACTACGTGAAATCTACGACAAGAAAATGTTCCTGAAGTACGTTGTACCAACGTCATTGTGACAACGTCTTGTGAACGTCGTCATAAAACGTAAAATCACTACATGAAATCTACGACAGGAAAACCTTCCTGGAGTACGTTGTACCAACGGCTTCATGGCAACGTAACTGCAACTGTCATAAAACGTTGTAACAACATTCCTACAACCGAAAATTGTTAGCTGGGTAAGGCCATAGAAATTTAGTTAGAAAACTCCGGCCTTAGGAGATTTATCTGCTCATCCAAATTATTATTTTTTTTTTTTTGGGGGTGGGGTGGGGGTTTCATTTTTCGTACTGACTGTGTAGAGTCAGATTGCTTTTGAAATGTTTTGAAAATAGATACATTTACAAATAAAATGACAATTTGGCAATTTATTTCAGTGATGGGTATGGTCACTACTAACAATCTGTAAATTAATTTTCTCCAGCATGAACTAAAGTTGATAAATACATGTACATGTATCATGTATCCTGCATATTTTACAACCTTTTTGTATTTTTCCTGTCTTCTGCAGATTTACAACCCACAGCCACATTGACCGCATATACTGGGACACCTGGTTTGCGAGCAATAACCAGTTGTGGAGAGACAAATAGACAATAAAAGTTACAGAAAATAATGAGAAGGTATGATTTTGTTACTATGCTGGAAAACAAAATATCTGTTGTGTGAATTTAGGCCCGAAAACATAATTCCGCCGTGTCAGAAAAGTATCTGTGTGTCGGAGCTTTTTATGGGAATTTAGTGTTACCCTTGTCCGTTCCGTCCTTGCATCCGTCGGCCACCTACCTTGTAGCTCGTAAAACTTTTAAACCATACTAGCTACATGCACAAACTTTAAACTTAGTATGTAAATGTAGCTTCCTTATGATGAGTCGATTTTTGATTATCTCCCGCTTTTTTTACTTAGAATTTCCAAATTTTGCATTGTAACTCGTAAAACTTTTAAACCGTACTAGCTACAGACCTGAAACTTGGTATGTAGCTTCCTTATGATGAGTAGATGTGCAAAAGTTTACTTCTATTTTTTATTCGACCCCCGGGTCATGCATTATCTCCCCCTTTCTGACTTAGAATTTGGCAAGTTTGCATTGTAACTCGTAAAACTTTTAAATCGTAATAGCTACAGACCTGAAACTTGGTATGCAGTCTTCGACCGCCGGGTCATGGATTATCTCCCAATTTTTTTACTTAGAATTTCCCAATTTTGCATTGTAACTCGTAAAACTTTTAAACGTACTAGCTACAGACCTGAAACTTGGTATGTAGCTTCCTTATGATGAGTAGATGTGCAAAGTTTATTTCAATTTTTGCTTCGACCCCCAGGTCATGGATTGTCTCCCACCTTTTGACTTAGAATTTCCCAATTTTGCATTGTAACTCGTAAATGTTTTAAAGGTACATGCCCACTCAGTAGGCACACAATGTTCTTTATAGAAATTAAATAAGTGTGTCACTATTCTACCAGTTCTCTAAAATTACGAGTGCCCACTATAGAGATATAATCATTTACTGGTAATAATATTTATTTTATTGATCGTGACTCGCGGTGGTATCGGGCTATTTTCATATACAAATGAGGCACGATATTTTTGAATTATTTAATATACTAATTAAATGCGTCGCCTGAAAAAATCATATTTTCCACAGATTATAAAGTATGATCATTGCACATCAAACATTAAATACAGAGAATAAATAGTAATGTCCGTTAACATTCTAAGGACACACAGTTATCGCCCTTGATATCAGTGTGAAAATTTACATCTGATATAAAATGTATAATATTGCCAATCAATTCGTGAGATAGTTATGAATGAATGTATATTTTCCAGAAAATGTCTCAGATGATTTCTCTGATATAAAGAACATTTTGTGCCTACTGAACGAGCATGTACATTGAAACTGTACTAGCTACAGACTTGAAACTTGGTATGTCGCTTCATTATGATGCATTATCTCCCCCTTTTCGACTTATTATTTTGCCTTGTAACTTGTAAAACTTTTGAAACCGTAATAATAGAATTTCGTATTTGCCTTGTTTATTATCAACGCGATATATGGGGCATGCGTGTTCCATGGCACATTTTCTAGTTGTTAATTTTAAAAGTTTGCCAGAGTTTCTCAATGCTGTTATACATGCAACTTTTAATATTGCATTCCATCATACTTGTGCACAAATTCAACACTCCATGCGTGGTTGGTAGGGAGCACGAGACGGATAATTCAACCTTACGATCGATATTCATCCTTACCGGAATTCTGACTGCAGACCTGGTTTGGCCCTCACATACGTCTTTGGCACCAGATCAGATTATTCTAATTTCAGGGCTGAATGTGTTTTTTCTCAACGTAAATATTCTGTTCTTATTTTGGGATCCCCCCCCCCAATGCAGCAGGTCAAAACGGGATTGAACCCGTTTGCCCGGCCTTACATGACCTTACATGTTTGTTGATAAGACGTTAAATGCTAATAAAGAAACAAACATAAACACTCCATGCTGGCCTGAATCTGACCTTGACCTTTTGACCTTCACAATTCTGCTTAAATACTTTTCTATTTCGGTTAAGAAGTTTGCCAGACTTATCCAATCTGACATCGGGGGCATTCGTGCCGACAGACCACATTTTCTTGTTTTGTGTGTGCGCCTATGATAAATAACCATTATATGTATTTATTGTTTACCCTAGTTTCTGGACCAATGAAAGAATGGCATTTCGTCTCAATTAATCGCATATTGCGACATTTTCGCCAAAATGTATTAAATTAATCATTAAATGTTCAGCACTATATTTAGAACTGATTGTATGCCTTGTTGTCGTCAGTTCACAATACGCAAAGCATATTACTGCCCACACACACGCTCACTATGTGTTGCACCGCCAATCACATACTAGTATATAGTAATTCGAAATCATGTTTAGGGGCTTCGCTTCGCAGTGGGTTGGGCAAACAATAAGTAAGTTATAGTTCACATATTTAAGTTTTAAAAACTACTGTCTTGCTTGCTAGCGCTCGCTCGAAATTAATTTAATTAAACATTCAGTATGTGAACTATAACTATTACATTATATGCTTAGCATATGGAATCATAAAGGGATGCATGTCCATGGTCTGTTCACATTTTCCCCAACTTTGTAGCATATAATACGTGTTTTTTCTCACAAAACTAAAGGGCTCCAGCCCATTCACAATGCCTAGGAAGACAGTTCTGAAACATTTTGGAAACACTTGTGACTGATGTCTGATGGTATATCTCTTCTATAGCAAATACTCTGTTATTATTACAGGAGAGCTCGATGAAGGCAACTCTGGTTATAAGAAGTTTAGCACCAATTCGTTCCAGCCGAAGAATTTACATGGCCCGTGTCAAATTGTTAAAGTTGAAGTTATTGAGCCTAGCACCATAGATGAATTCCTTACTGTGTATTGAAGAAACTGATCATACACAGCAGTATACACAGTGCCTATGAAGTTGTTTTGACTGCATATATATTCTGGTTAGAAGACAATGAGTTTGCAATCCATGATTTAGCAATGCCACAACCATTCTGAACAGCAACAAGTGAATGAAGTATAGTTTCATCATAACACAGCATACTTGTGGACAAATGCCACACATCCATGCTGCCCTTAATGTGACCTTGACCTGTTGACCTTCACAACTTTGAACTTTTTCACACATTAAATGTACATGCCCACGCAGTAGGCACAAACTGTTCTGTATAGGAATTAAATAAGTGTATACTTGTGTCCCTATTCCACTAGTTCTAAAAATTACAAGTGCCCGCTATACAGATATAATCAATTAGAAATATTTATTTTACTGATAGTGACGCGCTGGTATCAGGGCTATTTTCATATGCAAATGAGGCATGTTATTTTTTAATTACTTACACTAATTAAATGTGTCACCTGAAAAAAATATATTTTCGACAGTTTATCAAGTATGATCATTGTACATCAAAAAATAAATACAGACAATAAATAGTAATGTCCGTTAACATTTTAAGGAAACACTGTTATCGTTTCTGATGTCAGTATCTAAACTTACGGCTAATATAAAATGTATAATAATGCCATTCAATACGTGGGATAACGGTGAATGAATGTTTATTTTGCCAGAAAATGTGTCGGATGATGTCTCTGATGTAAATAACATTTTGTGCCTACTGAGTGGGCATGTACCTTTAACAAGTTGGCAGGAGTTTCTCAATTATGTCATAACTTCTTTATCTCTTGATGGATCACTATAATATTGCAATACATCACACTTGTGGACAAATGCCACGCATCCATGCTGTCCTTAATATGACCATGACCTTTGAACTTTTTCACACGTTATTTATTTTACGGAGTATTTAACCAATACTTATCACTTTTGGTAAATTAATAATATTCAGTAATTTAATTTCATGCGAGCCTTAACCGGACGTAAAATTTCAAAATAATGTTTACCAATTACCAATGGAATGAAACGGTCAAAATGTCCAGATCAAAATTTGATTGATTTTTGTCTGATGAATTTAAAAGTCCAGGTGCATATATATTCCTTATATATGCTGTTCCTGTCCTGACATATTATTGTGACTGATTAAAAGATGCACCAAGTGTAACCCCATTGTTAGTGCTGAATTTAGAATGCTCCCAAATTCTGGTGTGTTTCTCTATGTATATGACATTTCATTTTGAAGTCACTGCAGCTATTCAGTATGAAGTTTGTCTCTTGATGTACTGCAAATACATTTCACTCAGTATAGCGAAAAAGGTCACTGCATATCAATTGAGTGCCGTTAACAGTTCAAAGTGAATATGGTTGGAGAAATGGAGCTTTGGACATTTGTGTTCAGTGTCGGCACATACCAGCATGCACATTTGTCTGATCAAGTATACATGTGCTATTCGCCATTTAGTCAGCAAAACACCTACCATGCTCCAAATAAACAGTATAAGTCCTAAACAAGCTGCAGGAGTTGCTAGCAGATCATGAGGTACTGGTCACAAATACCATAAGCCCCCATTTCTCCAGTGAAAAATACATTGTTATGTTGCTCATGTGACTGATGTAAACATGGTGGTGGTGCATGTTGCCAAATAATTTTACATTTTAGCAGGGTTAAAACAGAAGAGTGGATTTAAGTGAATCTACGTTTTGATCTGGGTGCATTCAGTGCATTAAGTTTATTTTATCAGTTTATCTATCGAAGGAAAAGTACTTTCCACAACAAACATATATTATAATAAGCTTATAATTGCAAATGTATTCGGTTAAGTGATGCATGTACGTGTACAGTCGAATCATTTAGATGGAATGTCAAATAATTGTGTAATTTGTCCACAGTATGAATGAATACATGAAATAAACTGATGTATGTCATTTTCATTGTTATTAGTCAATTATTATTTCAATCATGATTTATAAAATTGGCTGAGCAAGTCAAAATAAACTCAGAATAAACATGAGGAAGCATGTTGATTGGTTGACTGAATTTGATTTTAGGTGTGTCCAACAGTAAGATTATATAACATGTAGACGGCGTTTTGATACGTCATGCATTAAGGCTTATGTGCTCAGAAAAGTTTGTAATCTTTAATTCAGCCCAGTATGTCAAACACACCGTTAATGTTCAAGCCTGCTTGCAGAGAGCTTGTAGTAGTGGTTACATTGACGCCATTGTGTTTGTGTTAAAGTTATATCCCATCGCGTAGCGAAAATGGGATATAGGGATGCAAAAGTCGTCCGTCTGTCCATCCATCACATTTTCCATTCTGCTATGACTTTGTTACCGTATGACCGATTGGCTTGAAACTTCATGTGCATGTCTATTATCCATATGTTCATTCCCCGCCCCACCCATGCCCAAGATCAAGGTCAAATTGCTAGAAATTTGCGTCCAGTAGATGCGTACACGTTTCTCAATTCTCTAATAACTTCTTTACTGTGCATGTTTACTATCATCATCCATAGTTTGGTTCCCCACCCCACCCATGTTTTCCCCATGCCCAAGGGCAAATAATCTTTTTAATTTGGGTCCAGTAGATGAAAGCGCGTATCTTCATTCTCCTATAACAGTTTTACTGTGTAACACATTGGCTTCAAACTTCATGTGCATGTTTATTGACAGCCATATTTACATTCCCTACCCCACACATGCTCTCCCAATGCCCAAAGTCGAGGTCAAATACCTTTGAAGTTTCAGTCCAGTAGGTGTGTGCACGTTCCTCCGTTCTCCTATAACTTTTTTACTTTATGAACGATTTGCTTCAAACTTTATGTGCATATTACCCATCATTCATATTTTAATTCCCCACCCAGACGTGCTACCCTTGTCCAAGTTCAAGGTCAAATAATCTCTGCTGTGAGATTGACCTTCAAACCAGGGAGCTGGATTTGTGTTGTGTGTGGTTAGAGTTCAGATGAGCTCTTTTGTACTCCTTTTTATACGCCCGTTTGAAAACCAGAACATATTATGTTGTGGCGCCATCTTTCCGTCCATAAACTTTAGTCTTGTACATCGAACTAGTCCCACAGTTTACCACTGTTCGAATTTCAGGGATTAATATATATTTATTTTGATTTAAATATTCCGTACTGATTTTGGGATCCCTTTCCCCCCAATGCAGCTGGTTAAATGAGGGATCGAACCTGTTGGCCCGGCATTAAATGACCTTAGCTGTTGATAGGCCATTAAATACCAATAAACCAAATCAAGTCAACCTACTAAATTTAACATGAGCCAAAAGAGGTGAGGATGAGGAGAAAAATGTATACGACATTTACACCAAACCATGGCGATATAACTTGGAAATTATTTATCGAAGGAAAAAAATAAATTTTGTAACTCGTTTACAAAATCTATTTTAGGCCCATTTTAAATTTCACAAAATTTAACGCAACCTTTTCAAATAAAAAAAATGAAGAGAATAACATGCATGTTATTCTGAAGCAAATGTAATTGAGTTTTAATAGTATGATGAAATCTCTGTAAATGAGATGTCCGTTAGGTTGCCGTGGTGTCTCAGACAATTTACAATCTAAAATAAGTTACAGTGAAACCCAAGATTAAAACACAGTTATATCAGTCTTGCTCTGGGTCTTCCAGGTCAGTCTTGAGGAATCAATTAGAACATACTTTGTTAGAAACAGGACTGATGTTTCACCGACTGAATGGTGACCAGAGCAGACTCTGATCTGATCAGACTGCGCGAATGCGGGCATTTCGCCAATTATTTGTTTTATGCCAAAAATTAAACAAATCCCTGGGGTGGTGGCGGGGAGAATGCTCCCTGACCCCAATGTCGGGACTTGGTTCGCCTCGTCTGGTATTTACCTCTGGCTACGGCCTTGCTGACTGAATGGCGACCAGTGCAGACCCTGATCAGACTGCGAGAATGCGCAGGCTGATCTGGATCTACACGGGTCGCAGATACCATAAGCCACACTTCTCCAGTCACAGTCACAAATTAAAAGTTTACACTTATTTCTAAAACATTACTGATAGTCCCTCCAGTGTCACCAGTCCATAATCTATACTGAAAGGATAAAGAAACGCAGGGTAACAATATACGCAATAATTATTTAAATGCTTGGCCTAAAATTATGAAAACCGGTCAGGCGACTATCTTGGTCACTGAGCACCCAAACCGGTGCCTAAAGTTATTCAACCGTGTAATGCACCGTACCACATAGATAAAGTGATAAAAAGCCAAAAACACGTGCATCATGATGATGATAAGTTCGTCAAAACATTTTGTC
This sequence comes from Conchocele bisecta, assembly GCA_029237695.1. NCBI lineage: Eukaryota > Metazoa > Mollusca > Bivalvia > Lucinida > Thyasiridae > Conchocele > Conchocele bisecta. The sequence goes on from CM055267.1 coordinate 329,691, forward strand.
ATACCACTTGATACGCTTGAGGTATACACATCGTTTTCCGCTATTTAAACTGAATTTATAGCTCTCACAATCATGGTACGTCTGACGGAAGTTCAGAGGGGTCAGGCTATTGCATTGTTAATGCAAGGTCAAACGCAACAGCAGGTTGCTATGCAGTTCGGTGTGAATGTTTCCACCATAGAACGTCTTGTCCGTCGTTTGAGAGAGACAGGAAGGGTTGCCGACCGACCGAGATCGGGACGTCCGCGCGTAACGTCGCGACGTCAAGACAGGGCTATTCGTCTCGCCCACCTACGTAATCGCCACGTTACTGCCACTGAAACCGCTATTAACACGGTAGGCAATCATAATCGCCACATTCACCCCAAAACTGTAAGAAATCGATTGCGCGAGGTTGGTCTGCGAGCACGTCGTCCCTACGTTGGCCTGCCTCTCACTCGTGCACGTCGCGCGCGTCGTATGGCTTGGTTGGCGGCACATGCTCCCAGACGATTTCCAATGAGGCAATGGAGACAAGTCTTTTTCACAGATCACTCCCGGTTCACTCTTTTTCGTCCGGACGGTCGACGTCGTGTATACCGACGTCGTGGGGAACGCTTCGGCGACGCTTGCGTTCTTGAGAGGGATTGGTTTGGGGGTGGCTCGGTTATGGTCTGGGGAGGGATATCTCACGGGGTAAAGTCACCGTTGATTGTGGTAGCCGAGAATTTAACCGCCGTAAGATATAGGGATGAAATCCTCCGCCCGGTTGTTGTTCCATTTGTGCAACAGCGTCAACTAATTTTCCAGAGTTTTTCAAGACTTTCTCGCTGACAATAACATTAACCCACTCGACTGGCCAGCGTACAGTCCCGATTTGTCCCCAATCGAACATCTGTGGGACGAACTTGACAGGAGGATAAGGGGGTTCGGAATACCCCTTCTAATCTCGACCAACTAAGGACTGCATTGTTGGAAGAGTGGAAAAATATCCCAATGAGAAGGATAAATGCACTGATGAATTCCATGCACAAGAGAATCAGGGCTGTGACAGATGCGCGAGGGGGGCATACGAGATACTGACAAAACAGTGGATTTTACTGTGCGATATTGGGGGGTACCGTCAATTGTGATTCAATTACTACTGAATTATCGGTCAAAACCTAATGCAATTTTGGTAATGTGTTGACTAAAGATGTTTTTTTAATACTCATATAAAATATTGCATATAACAGCAAACACATTCCTTTAAATCACCTCAAATGTTTACCCTGCGTTTCTTTATCCTTTCAGTATATTATCTATTGCATTTAAATACATTTGTTCCTTCTTTAGCCCTCCAAATGTAGCAACTTTCCCCCTCTCCCTCGTACTGGCCACTGTATTACAGGGCAATCTGTTCAAAGAACCTGGGTTGCAAGTTTAGAATCCCGGCATAACAGACCCCCATTACATTGTGGTGCCGTGCCCACAGTTGTTCATTGTAAAATACAGTATGGCATCAAACAGCCACGACAAATTCTCGAACCTGATTGGGTTTAGTACACGGCTATATCCCCTTCAAACGAGTGTACACTAAGAGAAATTCTCAGTTAAAGTAGCTCCACTTCACTGCTCACACACACAATGCGGGGTTACGCTACACATGTAATACCTCTTACCACGGAAGACGGGGTTGTCCGAAAATCCAGATGGGGCAGGCCCATCCGACGACCTATCCAATACTCTCCATGAGTGGATTACCAAACTACGGAAGTTGATTTTTTATGCTCTGTTGCGATAGCAGCTGCGCATATTGCTTTGTTCATGTTGTTCAGTTTATTATTATGTGTGAAGTTTTGACGCACTAATAATAACGCAGAATATGTGTGAAATAATTGCACTGCATATGTTGTCTTGTGACTTGTGACGAATGGTGAAATAACATAGCGGGCATATCTTCGTATTTGCATATGTAATAAATATTAAACCTGCGTCAAACTGTTTCATGACTTAATGAGTCTTGTTATGTATATTAATACTTGATGTATCGGGTTAGGGTTAGGGCCATTGGTGTCATATTTTATTATCTGCTTGAGAGTAATCCTGTACCTGACACGGGCGGGCCTGAGTATAGTCTATGACCGTGGACCGTTACTCAGGTGCCCGATGATGATGGTACAGTCAGCAACCATGCATCATATATACAAATAATCTCATATAAAGTTAAATTAACTATACATTTCCTGGTCGTATTATGTATGCACGTCCGTAAGAATATCTCCTGATCAGTTTAATTTGCTTCATTGGGCATTGCATGCATTGATCGTGAATTTGTTCGATTGACGGTTTGATGCATTTTAGCTGTGTACTGGAAATGGACCTACGTGTCCGTAATTACTAATACTAGTTTGCTAAATTATCAGAAACATATAAGCATTTAGTGTATTTTAATCGTTCTTCGTCTGATTATTCCTTCCAGTCATGTAATTTTGGTAATCCTGATACATAACTTATTTCGTTACGTGTATCTTGTTGAGACGTGCAGTCGTGTGACAGTATTATGTTGTCACATGTCGCCTGAAACTTTGGCTCTTGTTAATTTCATGCCACCAATGCCATGGCTACCGGCTGGGTAAGAACCTTGTGTTCACAGTGGACGCTGAAACAGGTTTCGCCCCACTGATCAGCCTGTATAAGTCCATTGCATTGGATGGCTGGGATGTGCATGGTCAGAGTTGTATTCAGGGAAGTAATTCAGACTTCCCACCGATCGGTCTGGATCAAGCTACTAGTATTCGTTTTGATATACCTCTATAATATATACATTTGACTGACCGTTATTTCCATATTTTGTCAGCATGGCTGAATCCGAGTTCATATAACACAATGAAGATGCTCCAGGTATAGAGTAGTGTATGTTTCAGCAACATAATGGTGCCTTAAGAATACAATTACATGTGCATGTACATGTATGACTACAGAAAGCACTTTTATACAGCATCATGTGTTGTGATTCCATATGTGTATATATGTTTCCGAAAGTGGTGTGTGGCTATGTTGCTGGTCGAGGAATATGTTCCATGAGGCAATATCAGTGTGTGTTCATGGAAAACAATAAACAAATATTAACAGCCATATGAAGATGTTTTAGTAACACATGTATCCGTTGTATGGGTTTTTATCGCAGTCACTGTCCTTTTATGTTATTGTGTTCTGTGCGTAACACCCTCATATTAATGGTGGCAAAAGCATTTTGGTACACATTGCAACTTGTGGGTTTTGTTTAATTCAGATTCAATAGACATGCTATTATTTTGTACTGTTAATACTACATTTACATATGAAATGTTAATCACGCCCTTGCGATTGGGCGATAAAGTAGTTTCCAGCCGTGTGTGGTGTTTTTCTTGTCATTGATTCCTGCGGACATCGTTTTTGTACATTAATTTAACTATGTTCAACGAAATAAATATGTATATTTCCCTGGTTCAATCGGTATTTTGCCTCGACTATATATGTCATAGTAATTTTAGGGGGAACCATTTGTAGTAGGAATGTATCAATATGGCTCTCAATTTGTGATATTTGCCTTATTTCGTAGCAGATACCCTACAGAAGATCGTTGCAAACTTGTGGCTATTTTAAAATGGTTTTTCCATTTACCATATTCTATAGAAATGCGGCCATATTAGATAGACCGTCATTGAATGACATTATGGCCAATAAACTATGATATATAGATTCGTTGGTTTCGAACACATGGTGTGTAGAAACCAAATTCACTAGGTGACTTAAAAGGCGAGCTCGTCCTGTTTTCGTGACTTGACCTAATTAATATGCTAGCATATATATAGGCTTTTAAATCAAATTATAACAAATTTTCACGGCAGCCATATTTAATATAATGTTGTTGGAGTTGTTCTATAGGACTGAAATATCAATATATGTTTTACATGCTTCTGATACCACACACACACACATGTACATACATGCTAAAAGAAGACAGTTCTCAAATTATGACGCTTTTAAGACGCATTTGCTCTTATACGACGGCCAAGTTGGGTTTACTGTCCCTGAATGGGAATACGCCACAGACATTCTGCTAGATATATTCCCTGGTCTCGAAAACATGGATGTAGATGAAGTCTCTAGGCGACTTATTAAGGGAGGTATTCCTGAATTTGTGATTTGACCTAATTAATATGCTAATTATGCCAATTAAGAAAAATGCATATATGTAGCAGATGATTTGGTTGCTATTTTATGTATTTTATTCGCATTAAAACCATGATATCATATTTGTCTCTTTGTTGTCTGTTCATCGTATTTTTGCCCTTTACCGCCTATGTATACTTTGGAAACAGACTATACATGTGACATTTTAGCCTCTAAGACAATCGTATTTGGTATCGCGTAAAACTCCATTTGAGTCTTGGAGATTACCTTAGCCTCTACAGTAGCCATATTTGGTGAGGTGTGATGTTTCACTCCAGGCTTGGGGATTATTTCTATCACCTGATTGGTTGAGCGCTATTTCCCACTGTTTTGGTGAACTGCGTTTGCGCATATATGAAGAAGAAGAAGAAGAAGAGTTTATTGACATAAACTATATACAGTTTCTAGTCATAATAACTTGCTCAATTTCTATCAATATATAAATAACATGATAGGTAATGAGTGAAACATGATATTAGTTGCATGAGTTTGAAGAATTAAGTATTTTGAGGGTGGAAATTGTTTAACAACTGTTCATAAATTGCAAAATTACATGTGCATGTATAATTGTTGTCGTTGCCACTATTGGAGAACCCGTGTTGTCCGATAGTGTCAAGTACAACGATTTAACATGGTGGTTGGTGGAATAAGCTGTGATATGTAACGGAGTACGGCGGAGTAGGCTGTCGGCTGTCAAATGGGAACCCAAAACGCCTGTCACTAGCGTGAGGTCAATCTCGGCTGCGCACTCACACATTCTGTATGGTGTATGACTGAGGTCGTGTTGTTTAATATAGTTTGATCCGTTATAGTACTCAGCTGTCAGGGATTAGACTGTGTGAATGAGCTGCCGTGACGTTCCCCACCCCGGCTGGACACGCCCCAAAATCCTACGTGACTGCCCACGCACATAATTCAAACAATTGGGAGCTGTGGTGTATAATTCATAACTATATATACTATGACCAGTGTAGCCCCAGGTCTGGACGCTCAAATGTGCGTCAAGACCAGGAATCACACTGCGTTGTACACTATTGCATATTACATATCCATTAGAAGAATGTATGTGCTAATCAATTAAGCTGCTTCAATGGTTTCCTTATTGATTATACATGTAATAATACTCGTTTTGCAGTTAACATGGTATGCATGTATTATTGTTGTCATTGTTACCATATCCAACCGTGATTAGCTAATAGTAACAATGCAAACAATATGCATATGCATATGCCTGCATTGCTCATTATCTGTAACGTTCGAGTCAGCGATATATGTGTTCAGACCTCATATCCAGCAGTTTACCTAATCTACAGAACTTGGAGCGCTACGGGATTTAATTTGCTTTATATATATTTCAAGGTATTACACGGTGAATTGTGATTTCGGTTTGTTGCATTTTATTTGGTGTCCGATTATTGAATAGTAGTTCGTGTCCGGTTACGTTTTACGCGTGTCATATCCCGTGTTATTGGTCCGTTTACGCTGCCTGCGTCATATCCCCAACCCCGCGTTTTGTAACTCGTACCTGCACTTATCTAACCATTTGCAGGCTAACCCCACCATGTAACTGAATTTGCAGACAGACTTAATGCTGCACTGATCGAAAACTCAGTAGAGCATATATCCTTTTTGTCACGACCAGTCATCTCTGCCTAACTAAGAAGTGCGGTATTATTAATGGGTGTTTTTCGTTGTAACTCCCGGGTAACCACACGAATAACACGAGGACCACTAGAACGTGGGTTACTAGGGTTCCAACTCGACTTGAACCCGAGCAACGACTCTGCTTGTTCCTGTGATACTCGGGTTACTCGAGTATAACCTGTGAGTTACCACGAAAAACGACCAATGACTTACGACAGACTCTATTAACTGGACTTGAAAAGAAACCACATTTCATAGACAGGTAGAGCGCGGCTCGGCCTTTGATCGTAATAAGTCGGACGCGGAGGTGTGAAAATTACCCAAACACAAATTTCAACATGAGTTTTGAGTCATCATATAGCAAAATAGCGAGAAATGAGTCTGCGGGACTTGACAAATGTTTCGAGAGATCGCATTTTTCGAGGTGTTGCATTTTGAGCCATCGCATGTAAATTACATTAAACATATAGGGAAAATTATCGGGACCGAGATGCTATTTCGAGCGAGCCCGTCATAACGAGCCATCGTATTTCGAGTCATCGCGATTTCACTGTATATATAACGTATATTCTGTGAAACGCATAGACTAAGACGCATTTATAAATGTATTATATCCACGTTTATTAGTGATTGTGATGCAACAATATCATGCGTGAGAGTCTCGCAACTGTAACAGTCCAATATAACAGGTTATATATGTTGAAATGATGCGTACCCACCGATACACATCGTATCACCAGAAAACGTCATTATTCCACTATTTGTACATATCCTACCTGGATGTTTAGTGCATTCATTGTACATTTCAGAGGATATTTACATACTACGTGCATAAATACCTACTGGCGTTAGTCACCACATATATGTGTTGGTCTATATCCCGTCCCGAACAAACTATCAAACTTGCGGCCCGTACAACGGTTTACGACTAACCAGTATCTGCCACATATGCAAATAGTCGTCCGGTAGTTTCTGAGTCCTTTGGACCTATGTATTATCTTTCCAAGTTAAAACATTGCAGTACTAAACATTCATAGGTTCACTATTTGGCTAGTTGACTAAAATGTGATGTTGCATGTATCCACTGAAACATGCTGACTACATGCACATTCGCTATCACAATGTATGAGTGTGCGGCACTTATCAATATCTTATACATCCATATCCATATAATATATGGATATGGATGTATAAGATATTGACAAGTATTATGGGACTAGAGAAATGAGTTTTGAGACCAGTGTAGATCCATATCAGGATATGCACTGTCCGCCATCCATCAATGAAACATCCGCCTTGGTTCTAGCGAGCAATATAGATAGCTATCAGGCTACATGGGGCCGTTTCACTAAACTTCGTACGACTAAGATGTTCGTAAGTGCAAAATTATGATAGTGTGCAAATTAACATTAACAATGTTTTCTTGTAAACAACTATTGGATTTACATTAATTGAGCATAGGCTGCATATACAGCCTATGTTCAATAAATGTAAATCCATCAATTGAAGTTTCCAGACGATCCTAAATTTGCACTTACGAAGATTTTAGTCGTACGAAGTTTAGTGAAACGGCCCCCAGATGTGTGCTATTTCATCAAGAGTTACACTGGCCTCAAATGCCACAAGCCTTATTTCGCCAACCACAGCCACACGTGTATATATACGAGGGTGTACCTGAAAGTTCGAGAGCTAATTATGTATAAAGATAACTATCACATGTTACAATGCCCAGTCATACAATGATACACACTTGTACAACTAACGGGTGGTCAGTTTCTATATTAGTCTGAAACTACACTAGTGGCAGCGAAGTTAAGAAACTCGTTCCTGTCAGACACTGCATCGACTTAAATCAAAACGTCGTGTATACTTAAATGTAATAATGAACTTAGAGTTGGGCTTGTTTGTATAGTTATACATAAGACTACATCGGGATATGATCAGACATGCATTGTTCAGTGATATGCTGTCATGTACGTGCGAATGTGATCATTATAGTCACCTATAGGTGCCTAATCAATTTATGGCAGCCATCTTGGACGTCATCTTGCATTCTGCATTAAGCTCCAGTGGGAGTCTTGGGATGTTTCTCCTGATGATATTCTGGACATATACTGAACAATTCAGCTTTGGTTTATTTTGTTCCGACGATCTTTGGCGATTTTATGGCTAATACTATTCGACTATAGGTGCGTTATTTCTTTTTATATGCAAACATCAACTACTGTTAAACAATTTTATCAAGAAAATCAAAAGTCGCAACGTCTAGTATGCCAGATTAACACGTCAAAACGTCACTAGGGTCAACATTGAAATCTGCATAATCTGTAAGTTTCTATTATTATCAAAAATAAATCTGATGGCGACGTTAGTTTTGAGATATGCGTACAACATGTGTTTCGTTTCTGACGTTTATAATTGTACTCAAAGACGCCACATAAGTAAAATAAGTTTATGACGCCAACGTCATTCTGGTCATTCTTTTGTTACATAGTTTGTTGATAACGTCCGTATCATCCGAATATTGTTTGTAACAATACGAGTAACCTTGGTAACCAGGATAGCCGTTGTCATCCACCCCAGCGAGACGTTTCGGAACTTCTAACATGATGGCGTAATTTTCTGACAATTGCATACAATTTTGACTTGCCGTCGTAGACAACATGCTAGCGTCCTGTTTGAAATTGTGTATTTTTATCCATCCGGGGAATTTGCTTGTAACGTTTGCTGCACGAGTTTGTGCAAGTGAAAGCTTATTTTGGGTCATTTTATATTTTACGCATCCTGTGACGTCACGCTTTACTGAACAATGTAACTACTGTACTTAACGAAATGTCATATGTGACGTCAACCCATGTATAACGATATAGTAAAATATATGTGATTACAGGAACTAATAGGAAAATACAAAATACTCTTGACCTTCAGGAAAGGATTACGAGATTCAATAGTGTTATATTACAAGTACTTTTAGTAAACAAATATAACAGATGTAGTTATTATATTAATAAAACCGATGTGTTGCTCATATATCCTTCCCTCAATACATTCACATAACCAGACATTACAGTGACGGAAAGACAAATGAAATGCAAAGAAATACTTCAGTATGCATGAAATAATGGTAATATGTGTATTGTAAACATGCCTAGAAATTACAGCGTAGAAATTACAATGTCAACAACTTCATGACAATGACTGAATATGGCAGATACCATAATGGGAGTGACACACACTGTCCAATTGTTACAGAAGTAGTATGGACTCCGTCATAAATAACTACACGACTGTAACGTCACACCATCGATCATTTAATAATGTCAATGTTCTCTTGTCGTAGAGCATGTGCCCTTCTGCATGACGAAGTCGTCGATGGCAATGTCACTGAAGTACGTGCGACCCACCACTGCCTGGATGGCAACCTGAAACAGACGACAGTCACAAAATAAAATTGCCGCTAGCCGTGCGACCGTCACAGAACAAAGCTATCACTAGCAGAATATAGGTGTCACTAACCCTGCGACCGTCACATAATATAACTGTCACTAACCCTGTGACATTCACAGAATAAAATTGTCGCTATCCCTACGACCGTCACAGAATTTAAGTGTCACTAACCCTACGACCGTCACAGAATATAACTGTCACTAACCCTGTGACAGTCAAATAATACATTTCTCGCCAGCCTTACGACCATCACAGAATAAAACTGTCAGTAACCCTACGACAGTCACATAATAAAACTGTCACTAGCCCTGCGACAGTCACAGTATAAAACTGCCACTAACCATGCGACTGTCACATTATATAACTGTCACTAGCCATATGGTCACATAATAAAACTATCACTAATCCTGGGACCGTTACGTCAAAGAATATAATTATCACTAACCATGTGACGATCACAGAATATAACTGTGACTAGCCCTTTGACCGTCACATAATAAAACTGTTGCTAGCCCTGTTACCGTCACATAATAAAAATGTCACTAGCTCTGCAAACCGTCACATAACTGTCATTAAAACTGTGACACTCACAGAATAAAACTGTCGTTAGCCCTGTTTCCATTATAGAATAAAACTTTCACTAGCTCTGCAAACCGTCACAGAATAAAACTGTCATTATCACTGTGACCGTCACATAATATAACTGGCACTAGCCCTGCGATCACATAATATAACTGTCACTAGCTGTGTGACTATCACATAATATAACTGTAACTAGCACTGTGAACGTCACGAATATAATTGTCACTATCCCTGCAACAGTCACAGAATATAACTGTCACTACCCCTGCGAGGGTCACAGAATAAAACTATAACTAATCCTGCGACCATCACATAATATAACTGCCACTAACCCTGTGACTGTCACAGAATAAAACTGTAATTCACACTGTGACAGTGACATGATATAGCTGTCACTAACCCTGTTACCGTCACAGAATAAAACTGTCACTTGCCATGAAAACCGTCAGAGAATAAAACTGTCATTAACACTGTGACCGTCACAGAATATAACTGTCACTAGCCATGCGACCGCCACAGAATATAACTGTCACTAACCCTGTGACAGTCACAGAATAAAATTGTCGATAGCCCTACGACCATCACATAATATAACTGTCACTAGCTCTGCGATACTCACAAAATAAAATTATTACTAATCCTGCGACCGTCACAGAATAAAAGTTTCACTAGCCATGTGACGATCACATAATATAACTGTAACTAGCACTGTGAACGTCACGAATAAAATTTTCACTAGCACTGCTGCAGTCACAGAATATAACTTTCACTACCCCTGCAACGGTCACAGAATAAAACTATAAATAATCCTGCGACCATCACATAATATAACTGCCACTAACCATGTGACTGTCGCAAAATAAAACTGTAATTCGCACTGTGACAGTCACAGAATATAACTGTCACTAACCCTGTTACTGTCACATAATATAACTACCACTAACCCTGTGACCGTCACAGAATAAACTGTCATTAGCCCTGCGACCGTCACCGTGAAACGGCATATCACAGTCACAGGTTAAAACTGTCGCTAGCCCTGCGACAATTGTAGAATAAAACTGCTACTAACCCTGTGTCCGTCACTAGCCCTGCGACAGTCACATGATAAAACTATCGATAGCTATGTGACCGTCTCATAATAAAACTGTCACTAACACGGTGACCGTCACAGAATAAAGCTGTGCTAGCCATGCGGCAGTCACAGAATAAAACTGTCACTAGCACTGCAACAGTCGCATCATAAAACTTTCGCTAGTCCTACCACTGTCACATAATACAATTGTCACAAGCCCTGCGATCATCACATAATATAACTGTCACTAGCCCTGCGACCGTCACCGAATAAAATTGTTACTAATCTTGCGACCGTCACAGAATAAAAGTTTCACTAGCCATGTGACGATCACAGAATAAAACTGTCACTAGCCCTGCTACCGTCACATAATAAAACTGTCACTACCCCATGCGATGGTCACATAATAAAATTATCACTAATCCTGCGACCGTCACAAAATGTAACTGCCACTAACCCTGTGACAGTCACAGAATAAACTGGCATTAGCCCTGCGACCGTCACAGAATGAAACGGTCACTTAGTCCTTAGGAAAAAATTAAAAAAGGCCCTAATTAAGGTTTTCGTTGCACCCCCTCCCCCTCTGCCCTTAATTGTTTTGCACCAAATTAAAGGTTAGAATCTCCTAAACAATATTCAACTTGTTGCGATCTCCAAAAAGTGTCCCAATGTTTATTATTCGGACTATCTTTAGACATTTACGTTCACAGATAACATATTATACATTTTGTAGTTTCAAAGTCATATATATGGTGATACAACATGTTTATTGGTAACAAAACACAGTAGTACATGCCTACATTTTGAAAATGTGCTGTTTTCTTCGATTTGTATCATTAGTGACAGCCATTTTTAAATTAAAATGGCCGCCATTTTTCAATTAAATTGAACTGTATCTATTTGTCAACAATTAGTGAATATTTTTAATTTAAAAGCATTTATCATAAGTTCTATTAACATTATTTTACGTTACTTGATATGTATAAACAATAGTACAATACTAAATGTTACCCATGGTCATTTCATATCCAATATGGCCGCCAAGTCCGATATATACGCTGCCAGCTAGGCTAAACCTATATTTTTCTGCTTATAACTATGATCTCTAATTTCTAACATAAACACCATTTTGCTTGTCATTATTTATGTAATTGAATGTTATTGTGTGATGGTGCATAGCATGAGCATATATTGAGCTCCCAGTGGTAGTATTATATCCAAAATGGCTGTCAAATCTGATCATTTTCTTTCAATAATAGCTATATTGCTATGAAATGTCCGAATGTACGTTAGTTATTTGCATCATGCACAAGTATATGGCAGTTTAATAACACAGCCAGAATGTCAGAATGTATGTTCGTATACAATAAGACCAATGAAGTGGATTTTATATGTATGTTCGCATATATAGCATTAGCGTACATACTTCATAAATATGCAAGTTATATGCAAACAATACATCAGACATGTAAGGTCATGTTTTAAGTCTGGCAAGTGCATGTGCTGGACCATGCATTTGGGACTCTCTACACTATGCATTTAAAGTAGAGCCAGTGTATAAATGTTCGTTCTGATACAAATACATGTAGTGCATGTAATAGCAACTAAGGAGCTCATAAGGTTAACATATGGTTCTCAGAGCCGAAAGGAACATGAGAAAAATGAAATATCTGATAAATTATGCATATTTCACAAAGTTTTGTAGAAGTGATCAGATATGGTCAGCTATGTTTAATCCGGCTTATAATACATTATTTCATATGGCTTAAGTTAATGGAATCATGATGAAGTACAGTGCTTTGCTGGGTGGACACCATTCAATGCAAACTGAGGAAGGGTATGGTTCCACGCCTGAGTAATGTAGAGTACTGCCAAGTGATTGCTGCAGGTCCGACTGATCTTGCGACTGTATATATTGTTAAAAAAGCTAGATCTGACACATGTCTTTGTATTTGTCAGACAATCTATACAAAAGTGTTTGGTGTTGTATGGAATCACTTTCATTTGACATCGTCGTACGGCGGATATTCAAAATGCTGTCCGTAATTGGCAAGATATTTGGAGATGTTGGCTTAGAATATGTACTCATCAAGTTGTTGGAACTGGGTCAATTTCTTGTGTTCTTGATGGCCTACATTATAACACGGCATTATGTGTGCACAATATTGTGTTGGAGGCACATGTGTGCTGCAAAATAAAATGGAATCATATAACAGACTTGCAGTCAACTCCAGTAGACCAGCATACAGTTATTGCTGCAGTCCAGTAGGTAAGAGAAGCATGCTCAGCTGAAATGTTTAAGTCTTACCCGATATTGCCAACTTGGTTGACTCGTATACTGACTAACGGTATATACATACTGATACTATGAACGACCCAATTGCCACGTTCTGGACTCATACATTGCTATGATCTTGCAGATGTTGTGTTTCATCCATTCAACACGCGAATGAGATTTGAACGTGAACTTGTCCACATTTGGTTCTTTGCTTACAACTAACTATGCTTGATATACTCCTGTGTACCTGCCATGCTAGAGCACACCATGAAGCCCATCAAAACCTGTCAAATGGCGAGTTCGCTGTGCAGCACAGTATGTGCAATGACTTCGGACAATTGCCAATCGATTAGACTATAGAGCAGATATTGAACAGATACACACACCAATGCCAAGGATGAAATAATCAGATTGATTTTAAGAACGTGGGCAGTACAGCGATGGGTGACGGATGCACATACAAGAGCAGCTTTTAGTCAGATATTACATCATAGTAAAACTGAATGATGAAGATAGAGTACACAAACAGGTGTCACAGCAGTGGATTGATCAGGATGAAGCAGATGTTCAACGTGTGCTATCAGTTTTCAACAATTATAAACATTTATGTGAACACTCCACTGAGTTGCACATTGCTGCATTTGGTGTCATTGCATCTGAAGACTTGCGTGATGATCCCATAGACGCATATGCAAAGGGTGACCATCAAATGAATCCAGTTGTAGCTGAATGCATTCAAACTAAAAGTTGAGTTCCGTGCTCCTCTCACTCAATTCAAGCTGAAAACATTCAGCAATGAGGCACATTCAACTATTGTTATGCTACCTGGCCGGGAAAGTCAGCTGACAGCAGACCGGAGTGTGTTTGCCAGACTTCTAGTAACTGCACAGACTTGCTGTTTGGATCTTTGGACAGCAGTGGAATATGCAATAGGACCATAACATCAGTCAATTGCCACTACTGATGGTTTATTGGCCAACACAATGATGGACTTGTTGGTGAGAGACACTGCATTGATTGAACATTTTCCAGCAATTACAGCTAGAATAATTGATGAAATGGTACTTTGCAAGCATTTTCAATTATTCATGTTTTGTTTTCGGAATTGGCGACACTAGTGTTCTGCCGTATCACTAATGGAATAACGACACCAAATAGTCAAGTGGACTTTATAATACATGACTTTTCAGCAATCTTAATTAAGAATATCTAAAGGTTGGAACGTTCGAAAGGGGTTATCTTGCAGTTTAGAATTTCAAATGGTTGACAGAGGTCCCATGCAATGAAATAATTGTCTGTGTGATGGCGAAAATAAGACGGCACTTGTTGAATGCTTATTAGGAGAATGGTAAGATCCTCGGTTTTCTGACACATTGAAAACAGATAAAATGTATGTTGCACATGGAGATCTTTGTCACAATCACAATCCCAGTACTGTGGAAGAATATGCACATACGTATGGCATACCCAAGCTCTATTTGATGTAAGAAGCGGACAAGGACATCTTTCTGCACGAATATGCTGCAGAACATGGATATGGCTGTATTGTAATAAGGACAGTTAACATTGGTGTAGATATATTGGCATGCCATCTACAGAAACACATTCGAGTACACCTGTTCGTCCACACGAGGAAAATGAATCGCACACGATATGCCAATATCAATGCAGTAACAGAAAACTTAGTGAATACGTGTACCATGCATTGCCAGGTCTTCTTGCATTTACTGGTTGCGATTCAACTAGTATAGCTCATTCATAGGCCAAGGAAAAAAGGGTCATTTGCATTGGTTTGTGAAAATAAAACCAAATGTGATAGAATGCAAGAGCTCGGTAGTTCTTTCAACGAGAGCAACACGCTTGTGAAATATATATTGAGTTTTGTTTATACAATATATGGAAGCATTTTAAAACTGACGTTAATGATGTCCGGTACTCATTACTGTGTCAGAAGAATATTGAAACACATAGGATTCCACCAACTGTAAATGCTCTTGGGACACATGAAGCGAGAAAAATGATCAAGCAACAAGTTAGAGCTGATCTGTTGAACGATAATATAATGTTATGTACTAACACCTGTAATTGTGGTAACAATGTTGCCAAAATAAAGTTGACATCGTTATTTACGTACAGGTTTTTCACACATTTATACTCCTGCAACTAGTTCTAGTGGTGGCGGTATCAGGTCCTCAGCTTGTTGAACCATCATTCCGTCCATTTATCACAAACTTAACGTATTCAGAAATTGTATTGACATTTCACAAATGCATGCATATACTGATTATCCATAGCTTTTTCACCTAGTCGGTGATATGGCCATGTAAATTACAGTATTTTCCAAGGCGACATCCTGGCTGATGTTTCTTGTATGGTACCTGCATATATTTATTTGCGACACGTCAGAATAAAACTGACTCTAGCCCTGCGACAGTTACATAACGAAACTGTCGCTAGCACTGCGACGACTATCACAGAATAAAACTGTCACTACCCCATGCGACCTTTCTTTCCCGGTATCTCAGTTCATTTTTCATTACGTACTCTTTACTACAAATACTTTTGTGACAGTTGCTCAATGCAGCATTTGCCACGTATATACCACAGGCTAAATAACCATGTACAAACTGCATTATTATGGTCGATGAATACATATGTAGTGCTATTTATCAACAGCATACCATATGTAAGGATCGTAATACATGTCAATATGCATGAACAGTGAGAGTGGAATACGCAAATACAGCCCCGTCATGAGAGGTCGTTTCACTAAGGATGTAATAGATATATGAGTAGTATATGAGAGTCAAAATGATACCACCTCCTGCTTGAAGCCCCCCGCTACGCGCGGTGGCTCCCATCAGGAGGTGGTATCATTATTGACTCTCATATACTACTTGGATCCCCCCCACTGTTCACACGGTATGGATGAGAAGAGTGGAAAATATTTCTCGGCAACCACGATATTTCCTCGACTGGATGAGAAGTTATCAATGAGATTACACCCTATTAGAGATAATAATCCCTATGTTATACTCAGTATAATACAGCAATCATTCATACCTAGCAACAATTTACACCCTATTAGAGATAAGAAATCCATAAGTTATACTCAGTATAATACAGCAATCTGTCTTACATAGCAAAACCTGTTATACATATAAACACTTTGCACCCTATTAGAGATAAAAATCCATTGGTTATACTCAGTATAATGCCTACCATAAAGCAAATGAGAGAGCAAGCTAAGAGTTGGGGAATTTCCCTAAGAGGTTTGAGACTCAAGAAAGCTATAGCAGATAGGATAAGTGACGCGCGAGCCGTCGTCTACGAGGAGAGGCTGCGGCGTGCGGTTTTGACCGGACGACTGCCTGCCGACCCAGAAAAACGCTCCGAGAAATTGGAGAACGAGACGACGGCCAGTCTGCGTGCCACCGCTTACGCGCAGCGTGTAAAAGAAGACACCAGTGCACGTAGAAAACCACTACTGAAGGCGTACTACAATAAGATTTATCAAGGCCTGGTGGGGAGGCCTCCTAACAGGAGGAGAGTGCTCGCCAGAGATTTGCTGGAGGAAGGTCTGAGCGTTCTCGTCGAATATGCCGAAGCTAGGGAACTGTTGATAGGGGTAGGAGGAAGACAGTATGGACTTTCGAGAGGGGTGTAGACGGGGAGATCGATAATCGCGTAATGAATAAAATTCGCACATAGATAACCACGGCATGTTATCTGAGGTATTCGTGCTCGTATCGTATTAGGAACATCGAGACTGACGAAACGATGATGTATCACAAACAATCAAAGGGAAGTCCGTGGATAAACGAGATCGCCAATGCTGAGAGTTGGATATCCGATAGAGAGAGAGGTCGAATGGACATCGACAAAGTCGATAGACCAAACACAAAATGGACCTTCGTTCGTTGGATATCGGTCGAGGTGAATATGATCATCGATGCGCAACAACTCCTCATGGGAGCGGGAAAACTCCCCGATCGGTTAAGACAGAACAAGGGATTGTATTCCGTCGACACGTACGACGACTACTTGTGTCTGTTTAGGTGCATAGCTATCCGCCGTGGAGGGAGACCCAACCGCTGATGTGAGGAGGCACGAACTCTGGCTCGCGAATACCTCGGTCACGATAACGGACCGGATAGTAAGGGAATCCCCCTGGAAGATATTAAGAATGGCGAAGAACACTTCAAGCTGGGAAACCACGAGACCTGAGCTTCGAGGTCGAGCACGTTCCTATATCGGTGTCGTTGGGGGATACGATGCACGAGGGGATTACCCACATCTGCGAACGAGATCCCGACACGCTGGTCGAGACGTTCGTGACCGAGCTGAAGAGGAGAGGTAAAGTCATCAGGGAGGGGGTTAGGAAAAAGTATATGCCGACCGACATAGAGATACTGTCGAAACCTCAGCGAGAGAAGATCGTCTGGTGGATCGACCAAGTCCCGGTGGTGGGGTTCAACTGCAGCAGGTACGACCTGAATCTCATCAAGCAGTACCTTGTCGAGAAGTTGGCGGCCACCGTGAATAAGGTGATGGTCGGAAAGAGAGCCAGCACGACGATGTTTCTGTTTACCCCGGAGTTTAGATTTCTCGACATCATCCAGTATCTGGGAGCCGGTACCACGTACGACCGGTGGGTTAAGGCTTACGACTGTAAAACGGTAAAGTCCCACTTACCGTACGAGTGGTTCGATTCCCCAGAAAAACTCGACCATCCGGGGTTGCCCGACTATCCCGAGTGGTACTCGAAGTTGAAGGGTGAGTTCCTACTGTCGTTGTCCGAGTGAAAAGAGTGCAATAAGGTCTTCCGAGAAAAGGAGATGAAGACGTTCCAGGAATGGTTGCGACACTACAACGATTGGACGTCGGACCGTTCCTAGAGGCACTGACTAAAATGACGGAGTTCTACAGGGGAGAGGCGTGAACATACTCAAGGACGCCGTGTCTCTGCCCGGTGTTTCCCTTCAGTACCTGCTCCGCGGGTCGATCGATGGGAAGGAGGACACGCCCGAGCTATGGTCGCCGAAGGATGAGACTTACGCGATAATGAAGGAGGGGTTCGTCGGTGGTCCGTCCATAGTGTTCTCCAGATACGCCGAGGCTGGCAGGTCGACGATCAGGGGACAGGTAGGGAGTCGGGAGGAGAAGATGTGCAAGGCGGTGCTGGGTACGACGCCAATGCGCTGTACCTGTCTACCCTGTCGAAAGACATGCCGTGCGGGGAGGAGAAGATATGAACGTGGGACGACCCGGAAAGACAGTCGCATATAGACCATTTCGTGAGGAGGGTAAGGAGCGACGAGTGGTTCGGATTTGCGGAATTGGATTTAGAGGTCCCAGAAACGTTGCGAGACAAGTTCTCGGAAATGTCGCCGCTGTTCGTTAATCGAGAAGTCGACGAGACCGAGGTTCCGCAGCACATGAAGGACTACTTGACCAGGATTGGGAGGACTAGGGTCGAAGGTCAGAGAAAGCTCGTTGGAGCCCTATCCGCCAAGAAGATGATAATATACGCCCCGCTGCTAAAGTGGTATCTGGAGCACGGTCTGGTCGTCAAGGCGGTGCATACGGTGATAGTCTACACGCCCGGCAAACCGTTTCAATGGTTCGTAAAAGAGGTCACCACTGCCAGACGGGCGGGGGACGCCGACAAGAGCAAGGAGGTGTTGACGGAGATATTCAAACTGATTGGCAACGCGTGTTGTGGCAAGCTGATAGAGGCTCAAGAGAGACACATGAACACCACTTATACGAAGGATGAGAAGACTGTCGACCGGGCACTGAGGTCGGCGTGGTTCGAAAACCTGGAGGAGATTGGAGAGGCTTACGAGATATCGAGCAGGAAGACTCGAGTGGTGATCAACAGACCGTTTCAGTGTGGCACAGCGGTCTACCAGTTGGCCAAGCTCCGGATGCTGGAGTTCTACAACGACTTCTTGGACAAGTACGTGGATCGCGGAGATTTCGAACTTATACAGATGGACACTGACAGTATGTACTTCGCGCTGTCGGAGAAGACGCTGGCGGTGGTAGTGAGAAAGACGATGAAGAGAAAGTTCAACGAGTGATTGGCTTTGGATAAATGGAGCGAAAGAGAACCCGTACTGTTCAAGCTGGAAGTCCACGGGATAGAGCCATCGCGCTGTGCAGCAAGTGTTAATACGTGAGCGGTGACGAACAAACTAAGCACTCGGCCAATGGATGTCGAGGAGATCTAACGATCTGACTTGGAGAGGTACAAGAGCGCTCTCAAGGGTGGTAGGGACATGACGGAGAACAGGGGATTCCGAATGGTTAACGGTGTGATGAAGACGTACAATCAGGAGAAGTTAGGGTTGTCGGCGTACTACGACAATAGGAGAGTGATCGAAGACGGGGTACACACCGAGCCTATAGATAGGTAAAACAAAAAAGAAAAAAAGGGGAGAATACTAAAGTCGAGAGCCTGATATACTATGGCGATGGACGGTCGGGGGGTAGCTGGGTGTCAGAAGGCACCGCAAGAAGTTCTTCACGAACAAACCCGCGCGATGGACCATCATCCAAATAGTAGAGCACGGGCTCATCGGGTTTGGTAATAGATCGATCTAGATGATATACATTGAGAGACCACACGGGATAAGTCGCGCGGCGGCGACCACCTTCGAGCTCTCCCGGTTGATAGAGGTACCGGACTGCAACATCCGATGGAAGTCGTTTCTCCGCTAACGCCCGCACGAGACGGCAGATGGTTTGTGCGCCACTATTTTCGACCTGATGGCATATATGGGCTTTTTACCGATCAATCTGGTCACCTCGCCGTTCAGTGCGGAGACCACGGCGGGCAGCCTGGTCACCCACTCGGTCGATCGCGAATGAGGGTCTACAAGCTCTGGCATATTGGTGTCCGAACAGCCTCTCAGCCAGGGTTCGATTGAACCGCTCCCCTGGTCCCGGTGGATGTTGACGCGGCCGCGTCTAACAGTAACGTCGTGTTTAGTTAATAGATGGGAGACCGCGCCCATGAACTCGCCGGGATCGACCTGGAGAAGATTCGGCCATTTGAGAGGACTCCTCTTATATATTCGGGAAAGAGCATCGGCCACCTCCTTAGACTCTTTAGTGGCCAGCGGGTCAGCCCACTTATACCGACTCGCCACGTCAACGATTGTCAGTGCGTACTTGTACGTCTTGCGACCGACGCGA
The DNA here is from genome assembly GCA_029237695.1 of Conchocele bisecta. Classification (NCBI taxonomy): domain Eukaryota; kingdom Metazoa; phylum Mollusca; class Bivalvia; order Lucinida; family Thyasiridae; genus Conchocele; species Conchocele bisecta. Next base: position 350,093 of record CM055267.1, read on the forward strand.
TCGTGAGGGAGAAATAGGAGATCAGTTTGGTGGACTACGTTCGGCACCGGCACGTCGAATTTCGGCCGCGGAATATTGTGAGGCGCGGGCAAATAGATCTGCCAGAGGCCCTTGCAGTAGCCGCGGGGCTGTAGTATGTGTTCGCTAGCTTGCGCGCTAGGCGAACCGATAGTTTGGTATTAAGTTTGCGCGTGTCCATCGTATGTGAGGTATTCTAGTAGGTCGAACAGTCTCCAACATGCCCTCGCCAGATCATCCGGTAACTGCGTCGTCGATACTAAATCTTTGTTGGACGCTGCAACTGCCGTTCAATCTCCGATTGCTCTGAAGGAACTCGGGGGAATCTAACATCCGCTTTGCGAAAAGGGTGGCAGCTTTTTCGTCCTCGCGCCTCGACTCTAGAGAGTATTGAGCCAGATGGATCAGACCCTTTGCGCCAGCTAACCGGTGTTTAAGGGCCGTGTGGCCTACATCGATCAAAGCGTAATAAAGCTCGTCAACTAACATCGTTCTATATATATATTATTTAAAATGGTTTTTTAAAATAATTATCACTTATTACTTTTGCTTATTGCTTTTTCAATATAGTCGCTGACGAGTCCCACCGCACCCATTCCCACGACGATGAACGCGATCTCGCGGTCTTTTTGGGCCTCTGACGGTACATAGAAATCTGAAAGTTGGGGCTCGGGATCCAGCGGCGCGAGAATGTTCTGCGGATATACCAGATTGTACTCGCACATGGCTTCGTCAACGCTCCGGAAAGTTTGCGTGGCGTGATTCCCAGACGGGTGGTTCGTTTTTCCGGCCGTGCTTCCTATGCGCTATTGAGTTGTTCTAGAGCTAAATCGTGGCGCTTACGCTCCTCATCCGAGTTTTTTCCTATTAACGAGAATAAATAGTTGCTATCGCCGAACGCCGCTGCGCTCACGACTGCACCAACCAGCATTATTACGATCGCAGACATTTTTTTCCATATATTAGCAGGTAGAATTCCAGCTTTAATTAGATAATCTCGAGTCCCAACTGCGGACGCTACATTCAAGGTCACGAGTCTTACGTCTCTCACTGTCATATCCAATTTGGGAGCGGGCCCTCCGAAGGCCATCTTTGATAGTCGAGCAAACCCGATACTGAGACCCGATATCACCACGGCGTGATAAAGCGCATTCACTATCATTTTACCATCGTTTTCAGCCATTACATATAGTGATTATTGCATATAAAAGGATCGCGATTAATGTTTAAATGGGGCGCAATCGGTTTCGGAACCGCTGCTGGTTGTCTCGAAAGGTAGTTCCGCACACACACGGTGCCAACAACTGCCAGACCACCACCAACAACCCACGGGATGATCCAGGTAGGAGCTAGAGCACTCCACGATTGCTCCGACAGTTCCTGCGGAGATTGAACCGCAGCTGTCTTCAGGTGTTTTGCGGTTTCTGCCCCCAACTCATTTGCGATTGGTGCTCCTGTTCCAATTCGTGAATTGGGGGAGCGGCTGCAACAGCAATCCCCGATTGCAACGACTGTTTGGCCTCTCGAAGCTCGGCGAGTATTTTATCTTGTTTAGCCTTTCGGATGGCAGCCGCTGCCCGCCCAGCTGCCTGTCTTTTTGGGTTTTTGTGTCGGGCAATCGGGTTGAACAGTGTTGAGGGAGTGCTTAGCCGTGGTCAACGCGATTGTCAGCGGAGCTAAGTACATTCCAAACGTGTGATAAATTGAGCAGCAGGCTGTTCTAAGAGTGTGTCCTAAAATAGGGTCAGTCTCCAAATCACCAATCAACCCCGTGGTGTCAGATATAGAGAGAATTGCACTGACAGCGGTAGCGTACAAATGAATAGCCGCCGCCCCAAGAGTTTTCTTCATCTCTGCCCCCAATTTAGATTCGTATCGCGCATACATTTTATCAACCTCGACATCTGACATTTTATCCACCTGACAAACTGAGAGACGCCACTCGCATCTGTCGAACCTCCAGGCACTCCTCGCGCTTTGGGATAAGATCGTTCTCTCGAAGACAGTCATCGAATGAGTCTCGGTCCTTGCAGTGAAAGAGGGCGACCCATTTCGTTTGCTCGCGCAGATCCTTGAGGACGGCGTTGTACTTCTGAGTGGAGATCCATACGCTTTGCCCCGCATGGCGGCCCGAAAATGCGAGCTCGGAGAGCATGTACTTCTTTTCGGTCATCGCCGCCTTGGCCGAGCAGTCGTCAATCACGTATAGGGTGGGCTCGCCCTGGAATCTTTCGTAGAGACCGCGCAGCCAATCGTGAAGCCTATCACCGGGGTCAATAACGTATACCCCAGGGTCGGTCCATATCCACGGGCGCCGCTGATAAGTATCCTTGTGCCGCACAGTGGGAGACAGGATCACAATGTGTCGAAAGATATCGCGGTAGGACCCCTCGAGCAAGTCGAGGATGAAGACCATTTTTCCGCATCCTGTCTGCCCACATATTATGGCAGAGTGGGCATCACAAACTTTATTTTCAGTAGAGGGCTGAGACGTATCGACCATCTTCGATGTTGAGTTGTGCATCTGTGATTATATATAAGTACACGTTCAATGGCCCAGCTCCATCCGTCTCTTTGGTTATTTGGATCGTCACACTGCGCGAGGGAGACGTCCGAGAGCTGCAGGTATTTGGCAACCGCGGCAACCTCCGGGGAGCGCTTAGAGCCGGCAGCAAACTGCTTTCTGGTTTCGTCCCACTGCTGGTGCGCGCGAAGGCCCTGGCTGTATAGTTGATTGGGGACTCCCTCGATCGTCACCTCGACCTTCGTGATTTTGGGGTTATAAAATGTGTCGCTTTTTCTAGCCCCGAGCGCGAACCGACCCTCCTCGAACAGCATCAGTTTCATCGAGCGGGCGGGTGCGTTGACATTAATATTCCACAATGTGTCGCTTTTGTCTTTTGACATCTTGCGGTGGCGAAGAACTCGGTAGTAAAGTATGGCAACGCGCCCGGCGTACTGGGATCTGATCAATCGCGCGCGAGTTCGGGCATCGTGACCATGTCGTACTCCAACGAAACATTGTCGATCGTATACGTCGATACCATGTCTGTGGCTATGAGAACTCGGCCGTAGTCGTTGAACGTTTGTTCGTTTTCGAGGCGGTCAGCCAAAGTGCTCTGATAGTAGGGCATGTGACTCTCCAGCAACTCAAAATCGAGCGGGATGTAGAAGCGGTTGCCGTAAGCGGCCGCGATCGCGTTGTCGCTCGCATCGTTATCTACCTTGTTACCAGCCCCTATTCTAAGTCTGGTTACGTTCTTATTTTTGCTGGTGTCAATACCCTGATAGACCGCATTTTCGCGCTTTTGCGCCGTCTTCCACAGGTCCCGGTAACAATGGTAGACGTCGCTCTCGTCGATCGACATAACCTCATTACCAGAAATCTTTATCATGGTCTTCTTGACGATGGCGCGATCCAGGTTCTGAACGACGGTTCGGTCCACGTCTTTCGACGTCAGCGAAATAATGAAAGCAGTCCCTGGCACAATGACGTCGCTAGCTCCGAGGTTGGGGAAGAGGGCCAAAAGCTGCTGGTTCTGGTCGATCGTCGATGGGTTGTTCGTAATAACGACGTTCTGTCTCACGCCTTTCGCCCCGAGGGGCTCCCGCAGTATGCGGTATGGATTGAGTTTGCGGCCGTATTGACTCGAAGACATATTTTCAGTGAAACTAAATACTCTATTAAACCCGTATGGTTTTTTCTTTAATACATCGTTAAAAATGGCTGGTTACGATATTGGCATAGACGAAGTCGGCCGAGACGATTACCTCGATGATGATGACATCGATGGTGATGACATCGATAATGATAACGAAACTACATTCATAGAGACTCCAGCCGGCGAAAAAATAGGTGGCGCTACCAACACCATTAGTCTAAGTCAGGAATTAGTCAAGTCAACTGTAGACGACTACTACAACAGTTTTGGCAGAAAAAGGTACGGTCCCATCTATCGGCCGCGACTACTCCAAGTTAGAATTGGATCGGTATGGTAGGTTGCGACTAAAAGCATCAAATATCCCGATCGTCAACATGAGGACCGGAAAACCCCTATCGCTGAGCACCATTGCCGGAAAAACCCGGGGCGGTGGCGAAATCGTAAGGAGTGAACTAGGATTCCCAGATTGGAAGCGTGGTAAAACAATTATGCCGGCCCGCGCAGTAGAGACCCTACATTCTACCGACGAAACGATGGCGAAGACGGCCGCCGCGATAGAAACTGTCGAGCTCAGCGAGCTCCCTCGTCTAGCCACCGACGCTATTCGCACAATGGATATCAGCGAAAGCGAGATAGCCGGAATACTCAACCTCGACCAAGAGTCGAACGATGACCCACCGTTACCTCTTCGTGAACTCCGGGGACTCGATAAGGCTCTGCAAACGGTCCGGGGCGAACTGGTCCTTAACCTCTCCAAACTCCCGGCGCTGGATGAACATATCGCGCTAGAAGAAAGAAAACTGGAGGAAGCCCGTGGCGATAGAGAATCTACCATGCGGATCACCTAACGCCTGCGGTCGTTGCGGGATGAAAGAGAAGCTCGCTTGGAGGCTCTCCGCACCTAAATAAGTCGGATCCGCGAAACAATTTCGAGGGTTCTGCACGATGAGAAGACACTCGGTGAGCGTATTTGAACTATGTTCAGAGATAGTAAGCATCCTCACAGCTGTCGGCATGACTATAGCGGCCATAGTTCTATCTATCAAGATGCTCGTAGGCGGTGCGGCGGCTTCACACGCGCCAGCACCCGCGCCATCCGGCGGAGCCAAGGAGTGGGCAAACAAGCATATAAAAGCCCTCGCCAGTCTCCTGGCTAAATTAGCCGGAAAGGCGGCTGCCGCGCTGCCTGGACAGATCGGGGGTGTTGTCTCCTCCTTGTCATCTATATTATCAAAAACGGCCGGATGGCTCGCCGACAATGCTTGGGCTTTAATCGTGGCGATCGCCGGTCTTCCACTATTCTCCGCCCGAGAGTTCCTAAATCCAAAGCGCGAATAGTCCGATCGCCACGAGGGCGACGACGAGCGCTAATTTCTCCTCCTCGTGTGGGTTGCGACACTTGTTCCCGCTCCTGTTCCAATTCTTGAATTGGGGGAACTTCCTGGTGCATCCTGTTCCAATTCGTGAATTGGGGGAACATGCCGCTCTTGTTCCAATTCGCGAATTGGGGGTGCGGAGGTGGAACTTGACGAGACACTAGTTCCAGCTCCAGTTCCAATTCGTGAATTGGGGGAACTGGTGGAACTCGATGGTGTGCTTCGTACTGGGGTGGGTTTTTGCGGTTTTATGTAATAGGTTCCACTTACAACTCCGCTCCCGACCATGTTGGGGGGGGGGAGCTTGATGTTCACGTTCCCATTGTGGCCGGTCTGATTATTGTAACCGTCAACCGGGTCGTCTCGTAGTATCATATTGCTCGGCGCCATATAAAGACCTATTCCAAATACAGAGTCTACTGGGGTGCGGTCATTCTGCAAATTGTCTTGATACCGCTAGATCGCCACCGAGAGGTCCACCTTAGCCGAGATGGCGTCCTCTACATTTGCCAAGAACTGTTTTTGCGCGTCAAACGCCGTCCCGGTTCCTATTATAGAACTGCGCGCTTGCGCCTGTGCGCCGAGGATGGCCCAGACTTATGTGCGAATGGAGTCGTTGAGGCGGGTAACTCCAGCCCTGGTGAACCCCTTCCCCCTATCCACAATGAAAGTCCCCCAGCCGATCTCTACGTGTTCGCTTTGTTCTATGTTGTCAATATGGATTATGACAGCTTCAGATGGAATGTATTTACACCAGGCAAAATTACAGTCTGTTGGTGGATCTGAATACGCGCCGAATGTCATAGTATTTGAATCGAAACTTCCCTCATTGCGGATTACGATATTGTTGTTTACAAATACATCGCCTAACCCACCACTTTTAGTAACTGTTTTCTGTTTCCAGTCGGTATTTTCAGAAATCTGAAATTCGTTACACAGTCTTTCGTAGGCTTTGTGGTCGTACGGACTGCATAGAGGGTCCTATTTATCCCCTTGGGGTGGTTTCACGCTCATCTCTTGTATGATTCTCCAGATCGTGTAGTAGACGTGAAAAGTTTAAACACTTTCGCAGAACTCGCTCTCATTATACTCCATGTGGTTTATGTAAGAGACACCACACCCGGTTGTGGCACACCACACAGCAAAATTTAACTGGTTCTGCCAAAACTGCATCGGTGTTGCTTTCCACGCGTCTATGGTTTCTTGGGTAGTAATTTTGGGCAGACTATAATTATCAAATATGTTTGAAAAAGTTGTATGAAATCCGGTGTCTTCGTCTACTCTTATTGTTGGGTTTATTAGCTTTCTAATTAAGTAGTGGATTCCTACCGTTAAGTAGTACACACCTCCCCCATCGTACTTTGCCTTTGAATTGAAGCTAAATGCCGTGGTATCCAACGACAATTTAATCGGAGTGTATTATGTTTGCTACTATCACTAATGTTCAAGAAGAGAGTTGTGAGCTTCAGACGTCAATCGACAATTGCTGTGGAAAACGCGGGGTAAGCCTCAGATCAATCACCTTCACGGTTGGGTGGCGAAACTTGGGGGAGCGCGAAGGGTTTTACTATGTGAAGGATGGGCACCAAGTAAGTGTAATGCTGCCTCCCGGACTGTGGGGAGCAAGACAGCTCATAAACTTTGTTTCCACAGAGCTTGAGGACGAAGCCAACCTCACAGAATCGAAGGCTACCGGACTTGCAACATTAACTGCCCCCGAAGGCGGTGTGATAACTATATCAGACCCATTAGGCATTCGCCTCGGTTTCAGAGGTCCACTTAAAAAGACTGTTTCCCCTCGGAGCTAAAAATGTGTTGGAGCTGTGCCTGTGGATCTAGCCTTTACCAAAACCCTCAAAATACATTTGAACCAGTTGAACACGTCGTACAACTTGTTGGATGGAGCCCCCAGCACAATACTTAAAACAGTGCACGCCAGCGATTGTTATTTTGGGGAGACCGTGACCGTAGACTTCCCATCCCCCGATATGAAAGCTTTGGAATCTGGACACATCCACGAATTTACGGTCTCTATCCTCGACGACAGAGCGAGAGAGTTGAAGAACTATTATCCGATATCGGTCGCTCTCGAAATTTCGAAGAATTAGACACAAGCTACCCAAATTTAAATCCATATAAAAATGAATATATACGGGCCAGATAGTTCTTCCAATTCCGATCGCGATTGGTTGTCCCCACCGAAATACAAATATGATTCAGGTGGTGGATTCACCCCCACAGAGAGTGATTTTTTTTAACTACCGGGAAAACCGTAGCACTGGTTGATGACACTGTGACTTCAGCTACAAAGTACATTCGTAGAAGTATAACACAACTGAGAACGGACGTCCTAACATCTATAGCACAAGTTCACCAAGAGGCCCGGACGGGGATTAAGGAAATCCGGACGGGTATTGAGGAAGCCCGATCAGATACACAGACGGACCTAACGGAAGCCTATGGGATATTGCGCTCTGAGGACCAGACAGAACTTACTGAACTAGGCGAAAAAATAACCGAATTTCGGGAAGAGGCCCATAAAGAGTTTATGGAAGTTTCCGATAAACTAAACCGAGTTCGTAGAGACGCTCACAAAGCACTTGAGGAGACCTCTGAAATGGTTCGTGTTGAGGCCCATACCGCTATCGAGGAGCTTGCCACATTGTTGGACACATCTGTAGAGCAGTTTAAGTTATTACACTGCAGAAAACCCATCATCACAGTTTGGGCAGAGGAGAGGGTGGCGTTGGAAAAGGAAGCCTATGAGTATTCATTCGACGCCAACGGGAGCAATAGATAAGGGTGATACGTCATGACAGCTCCATGTACGCTTTTCCGAATGGGGGTCTGCTCGGTTAATTTTAAGGATAATTCTGTGGCCGCGGTCACCGTAAATCTCGTACTGGATGGTGAAGAACGGGCGGTTGGAGTCACTAAACTCGCTGGACAGAGGTCAGGGATGATTTTGTTCGCCGGTGACAATCAAATTAGAGTTTCCGAAGGTAGTGTTATTAACTTTGTTACGAAAATCGCTGACCCAGCGAGTTCTTCCACTGCTGTGACATTGTTGATTGAACTCGATATATGAACGAATCACCGCTTCCGAGCACGTTAAAAGCTTTTGGCGAAAGAAGTTCAGATTTTAGGTTGGAAAATATCGTAGAGATGCAGGATATTCGAAAACGAGAGGGGCAAACGTTGAAAATGAATGCTAAAACGTATAGACGCGCGGCAAACATAGTGGAGAGGCGAGCGCCGTGCTGGCAGCAATTTATATAATGGTTGGGGCCGGAACAGCCGCATTATTGTCTACAGTCGTGGTAATTCCCATTGCATGGGGTTTGAGCGGAGTTGCCACTGGGGCAGGACTGCTGTGTATGGCGTTTAGAGTAGTGGGGAGAAAATTCGAAAATAAAAGTAGAAAGCACGACAGAATATCGGTTCTCGCATGTTCTAAGAAAAATAGCATCGACGTTATCGTGTCCAAAGCGTTGGCCGATAACAATATATCGGACGCTGAATTTGAGTTGGTGGTGGAGGAGATGTCTCGATATGAGGATTTAAAAAATACTATTAGAACTAAGGCGCACGCCACCCTTCCCAAGATTGAGAATACTGATTGGGATAAATTTAGGTTAAAACTGGGAGATAAAGTGGGTGGGGGGGAGGATGGGGGGTTTGGAAAGTTACAACACAACCTCCAACACGAATACCATCCAATCCGCGATTGGGATTGGACAATTGGAGGGAATTGTGATATTTTAAAAAATAAGTATTTGATGAAATGTTGCTGAATTTTATTAAATAATCAGTAATCCAGTAGTAAATAATCAGTAATACGCAGTAAATAATCAGTAAAGAATCAGTAATACACAGTAAACAATCAGTAATACGCAGTAAAGAATCAGTAATACGCAACAATCATTAATTTTATTAAATTATGCAGTAAAGAATTTAAATAATCCAATTAAATTTAATTCAATAATTATGAATACATATTGAACGTTAATAACGCGCTTAGCCAAAATAAATGAAAACAAAAGTTTCAGGTCCAGCCGAGATTCGAACTCGTGCCGGCAAAACCCTTCTGGGCCCACCTCGCTAAGCCTTGGCGCTTTAAATCTCTTCTCTTTGTTAGGCTTAGCGAGGTGTTACGCTCACATCTATTACACCCCATCATTGGACTGTCTACCGCGGACCTCTCCTCCTCATTACCTCCATCCGCTATAATGCGTAGAGCAGCCGAAGTGAAACACACGTGGCAAACGGTATCACCGGTATCACTGGCGTCCCAGTAATGTATATATGTATATGTATATGTATATAAACCTAACTTTATTGGTGGAAATTAATAGTTGTTTTTTTTAATTGTTTTCTTATATTAATTAATTAATTAATTATAATGTTTTCTATGTAATAATAGGGGGTGTTCAGCTTTAAATTATTAAAAATAAAATAACGAACCATCCCGGAAGTTCGTGAACTATATAACCTCGCTAAGTGTTTATAAATAACCTGTGTACACACCGTCTGTGTAAATCGATAACCCGTTTACATACCATCGATAAGGAGAAATACACTTGGCTATACACACATGTTCATAACCCGTGTAATTGGAAAATTGTCATCTGCTTGGTGTTTGTGATGCGTGTGAAGTTTATCAAGAGGAAACAAACTACACATCAGATCGGTTCAATCTTTATAACTGACTTTCTGATTTGAATTATTACTAAACGATAATACTTGCGAGCACGTAATTCCTTGTTAACCTTTCGATGAGTAGCCTGAGTGCCACCGCATGGTGGACATAACAGTGACTCGGCATTGGTCCCTACCCCGCAATGCCGACATGGGCGAGGCGAAACGGAACCTCTTCGCATCCATGCACGGTGATGTTTGTAATACTCGTAAATGCCGGTACGATGACACCTCTCGTGACTACCTGTCTTCAACCGCGCACAATTAACTAGAACCGGCTTCTTCGGCGAGAATCCTGGGACTCCTCTTCTCATCCATGCCCGGTGATGCTTGCAATACTCGTAAATACCGGTACGATGAAACATCTCGTGACTACCTGTCTTCAACCACGCACAATTAACTAGAACCATTCTGTGAATACATATACTGAGTATAACCAATTGATTTCTTATCTCCAATAGGGTGTATTTCGCCTTCTGGATTATTGAGCAACACTAGGTAGTGTTTATCTTCAGGTTTATATTTCATAACAGCCTTCGTGGTCGTGTGGGCTAAGGCGACACTCTATAGAGACGTGGGTTGTGAGTTCGCGCCGCGGCTGGACCTAAAACCTTTTTTTTTTAACTTCTATCCTTACAAACGAGATCGCTATGGTAAACAAGCATGAAGTATATGGTCTCGTGGTTGATGAAAGTTTATTTTCACTCTTCTCATCCATACCGTGATAACAGTGGGGGAAAACCAAGTAGTATATGAGATTCAGCGATGATACCACCTCCTGATGGGAGTCACTGCGCGTAGCTGGTGACTTCCAGAGGGAGGTGGTATCATTTCGACTCTCATAAACTACTATATGATAGCCATCACCAGATAACCACCCTTTCCTATCCGAATATGTATATCATTTGCAACACAGTCTCTCCCCTTATATGAAAAATTTACTATCCCCTATCTTTTTTACCCTATTACAGTACAGTTCATATGACAGCACAAGTCTGTGTCAAGTGTACATTAAATATGAACAAAATGATGGGTATAAACATATGTAGCTTTAATGTTAATGAGCTTGGAAATCAGGTTAAACGTAGAAAGATATTCAGTTGGCTGAAACAAAATAGGTTTTCAATATGTTTCTTACAAGAACTTCACTGTAACCAAGAACATAAAGACATATGGCAAAGGCAGTGGGGTTATGAAATATTTATTAGTGGAAACAGTTCTAACAGTAAAGGTATTGTAATTTTACTAAATTTAACTCCAACGTACGAAATAATGAAATACATACAATTAATTCTGAGGCGATTGCGAACATCAAACATTAAAATATACGAGTCGACAATCACGCTAATAATATATATGGACCAAATACAGAAGATATAACTTTCTTCAAAACAATAGAAAAACTAGCTATAGAAAATGATAGTGAAACCATGGTTTTAGGATGGGACTTCAATAATATATTAAATTTTGAATTAGATAAACTAAACAGAAAAAATGACACAAATAAAAAATGTTCAGAAAAAATAAATTATATTGTAAATAATAACGACTTACTCGATATATTCAGACTACGGTATCCAGACATTAAACTCTTTACATGGCATTCAAACCACAGGCCACCGATATTTTGCAGGTTGGACCATTTGTTAATAACATATAACTTATTAAATGCGGTCACGAAGTGTGACATAATACCAGGTTTTTTATCTGACCACTCCGTGATCACCTTAGCTTTAAGCTTATGTGAAGCAGTTATCCAAATACTATGTCGGAATTAATAAAAGCTTCAGTACGAAATGAAGCAATCAAATATTCAATTAAAATAAAGAAATAGCAAAGAGAAAATGAAAATGAAAATGAAATTGAAACTGAAATAAGACAACTAGAAATACAAGTAGCTGAAAATCCAACCAATCAAGATATAGCAGATAGCATCAAACGTGAAGAAAATAAACTTAATGATATAAATGAAAGAAAAACTAAAGGGTTGCTCCTCATATCAAAAGCTGAATAGGTGGAATGCGCTGAAAAAAAGATTAATAGTTTAAATCATGTTAAACAATATTACGAAGGCATTTACAGCGAAGATACAAACATAGATAATGTAGATAAAAGTTTCCTAAACTCGATAGAACAGAAACTGAACGCAGATGAAAAACAATCATGTGACGTTCTCATAAACTAATATGAATGCCAAACAGCTTTAAAAGAAATGAAAAATTTGGAAAGTCCTGGTTCCGATGGTTTAATAACTGAATTCTACAAACTTTACTGGAACGACATAAAACAATATTACATAAATTCAATAAATTATTCTTTTGAAATTGAAGCATTGATAGAATTACAAAAGCAAAGAATAATTACTTTATTACCTAAAAAGGACAAAACACACTTAACATTGAAAATTGGAGACCAATTTCGCTTTTAAATGTATATTATAAAATTCCAACAAAAGTAAGAGCTAATAGAATAAAAAGGTATTAAATTCACTAATAAATGTCAATCAGACTGGTTTTATAAAAGGACGCTATATTGGCGAAAATGTATGAACAATCATGGTTGTATCTCAAATAATGGTAATTTATTTTGTTTAATTGGAAAAGTGTGTCAGACAAGGCTGTCCTTTGTATGCTTACATTTTTATTCTTTAGTATAGAACTGTTGTCAAAACAAATTAACGGTAATGACAATATAAAAGGTCAAATTCTTGGTGGTCAAGAGATAAAACAAACATTATTCGCAGACGATGCAAGCTTTACACTTGATGGTTCCGAAACTTATTCAAGGAACTGATTAAAACGTTGGAAGATTTTGCCAAAATTTCGGGGTTAAAATTAAATAAAGGGAAATGTACTATGCTAAAAATAGGATTAACCAGAAATAACCCAAGTAAATGGTGCAACAATAACTTGTATATGGTCAAATGACTAAGCATCTACACTAAGTATAACAGTTACAAGTAACAAAACAAAACTGCATGTATTAAACATCATACCCAAAATCAAGTCATTTCAAAACTGTCTACACAACTGGAAGAAATGGAATTTTACTTTGATTGGAAAGATAGCAGTATTAAAAACGTTTGCATTCCCAAATCTTGTATACCCGCTTAAAACACCACCAGATGAAATAATTAAAAACATAAATAAATCCATGTATGACTTTCTATGGGTATGGGATGGCAAACCAGATAAAATATGAAGAAAAGTAATAATACAAGATTACGAAAACTGTGGACTTAAAATGACCAATATTCATGCATTTATACACTAAAAAATATCATGGATAAATATATTGAAAGGTTCACACAATCAATCGAAAACAGAGTATAATAACTTCATAAGCACGGTGGTGACCTAGTGTTTAAAAGCAATTTTAATCAGAATGACGCGAAAAGAATAGTAAAATAAAATATTTTTTAAACGAAAGTGTTATTTCGTGGAGTAAAGTAAATTTGAAATATACATGCCCTCTTGTTTCGAATGAAATTTTATGACACTATACCAACGTAAAAGAAAATAATAACACCACACTATTCCACAAGAATTGGTACAATAAAGGCATGTTATATATTAAAAACATATATGATTATAGAACAAAAGATTTCTATAAATTTAACGAATTAAACAATTTATATAATCTAAATAATGGAGAATGTTTTAGGTATTACACATTGATAGGAAATTTTAAAAATTACTTGAAAGAAAAACTTGAAACAGAAACTATAAACACTGACACTCCGGAGTACCTAATTTCAAAAAGCATAACCGCAAAAAAGTATAATAATGCATAATACAATCTACAAATAAAATCGATGCGATTGCAAACATTAAAACATGTTGGAAAATGGGAAAATGAATTAAACGTTTTAAATATTGAATGGAAATTTTTTTTTTCTTTACCTTGCAAATGTACCATAAGTACCAAACTGAGAGAATTTCAGTATAAATATATAATGAAAATCATTCCAAAAAATTATTTTCTATTCATATGTAATATTAAACCATCTAACTTGTGCGAGTTCTGTCATATCGTGGGGTTAGTGCCAGAACAGGTTATCTCCATATTTTCAACTTTCGAGAAAAATGAGGTTAAAGTTTTAAGACATCAGGAAATAGATGGATATCGGTTGTTTTCACTTTAAACGAAAGTAATAAGTAATATGCATATACCAACTATGTTTTATTGTTGTTGCTTGATTTATTTGCGAATGATAAGATAAGCAAACTTATAGCTAGTTCTGGCATAACAAAATTGTCCAATAAATGTCTAAATGGAAACTCCAGAATAGGTTAACTTTCAATAACTCGTTCTGGTTCCAACAAACTGAAAGGAACGTGCTGTGAAACACAATGCAACAACAAGCTATATAAAGTTAACTGGTTTTAGAATTTATATCATTGTAATCAGATCCCTGCTTTAGAGAACCAGAACAGTCTACTAAAACATAACATCTTTTAGCGCCAACAGTCTCTGTCATTGAATACGGAAAAACATGTGTTAAAATAATCTATGCGACATTAACCTGTTTTGGCGGAGCGAGTTACATCTTATTAATGTACTAAGAAAAGTACATTCCATGATTAATTGCTATAAATTCATACAATAGTATGACATGAAATGATAACTTTTTTTTAATTTATTTTTTTGTATTTGAGTAAAGTATAATAAAAATGGAATGCTGTTACAAATTAACATTAGTATTGAAACATACAAGATGACTGCGAACAGCATGTCGCACCCACCACGGGGTGGATATTATTTTAATAACAACTTTAACTCAAAACTCAGACGGATGCAAGCAGAAGCGACAATATATGAGAAAAAAATGGAAATATTTTATGTAAACTATTCGGCAAACTTCAACATCAATAATACTATCTTGTCGACTTTAATAATACAATGTATTAGTATATGTGCCATTTTAAAGGTGCTTCTCAAATATCCTCTATTAATTAGCTAAAACTCAAAAATGAAAATCAATAGGCAGTGGCATAGATAAAACTGTCTGTCTACATTTAATTGGGTAAGCGTTACATTCTTTTGTATTCAATGTGTTTTAATCATTCTTTAGTTTTTACACCCAACATAATTATACTAACCTATTTGGAATAAATTTGCAAATACGCCACTAAACTACATTCCAATCCGTCTAATCCCGCTTATAACGCTGTCTTTCACCGAACTACAGATGCTGTATTCCATAAGAAACCAAGTTTCAAGCCATCATTCCGCAAGAGAATGGATCCTTTAATACATGATGATGGCTTAGATCTGGATCACATTGCCAACTACGCTGTCACAGATACTCCACATACCGTGGCAGTTGGAGAAGCCCAAGGTGATCTTCGATCTTAGTCAGCACACGAAAGCAACAACTGATCCATCCATGTTTAAATCACTTTTATTGAAGTTAAAAGACAGGTACAATACATAAACTCTACTTTTCACAGATAGCACAAAGAACGGGGACCGGGTAGCTGCTGCTGCCGCTATCCCCAAGGGAGATATTCAATCCAGACTCCCAGATAAATATTCGATATTTTCTGCCGAACTGAGGGCTACTTTGCTTGCTCTTGATTTTGCGAAAGTACATTGGAGAAAGCAATTCATTTTATTTCCGACTCGTTATCCTCACTACAAGCTTTGTACAACATGAAGCTTGAGCATCCACTTATCCGCCAAATCATCGAGCTACACCATCCTTTACTTTCGTCTGGCAAGGACATTATTTTTTGTTGGCTCCCCAGTCATACTGGTATCAAGGGCAATGACAGGGCAGATAGTGGTGCCAAAGCCGCCCTGGAGCTACCGACTTCTAATTTTCCTGTTTGCTATCATGATTTTAAATCATCCATCAACTCATTCATCTCCGATACAATGCATACCCGGTGGGATCTGCTCACAAATAACAAACTTCATGCTGTGAAACCGACTCTGGGCCAATGGACTCCTGGCTACAGACATGTACGCCGGTATGAAGTTGTCCATAGTCGATTGGGCATTGGACATACACGACTAACGCATTCGTATATGCTCAAAGGTGAGCCGCGTCCATGGTGTATTCCATGTCACAGCGCATTTACCGTGCAACACATCCTACTAGACTCTATCGACTTTACCGATATTCGACGCAAAACTTCAATTTTACTTCACTTGCGGAGTTATTTGCTTAGCTTTCTCTATGAAACGAGCTTGTATCGGAAGATCTGATATTTATCATTGTATGTACGAATGTTTCTCATTTACATTATTCATCATATTAACATGTTTACCCCAATTTTCTGATTACCTACCACATCTAACATACTATTTTACTATTATTTTTATTCTTCATTTATATTGCTTGGCCCTAAATGATATTGTATTGTGTTGATGGGCCGTTAAGCACCATTCCATTCTATTCTGGTATTGAAAGTCAATGATATATCCCCTTAACTACAGCCGAGCCCCGTGACACAGACACACGTGGTATGACTAAAGTGTGAAAACAAGGAATTGTTACTTTCGATGACATGACTTCAAAGAAGACAACATAATGACTGACTGAAAGTGAGATAATGTGCCTTATCACATGTGAGATTCTCGATGTTTAAGATTTTGAAAATTTGCCCTTTTTCCCGTAAATAATGTCTAGGGTTGGCGACAATTTCAGAGCAAATGTATAATTTTATTGCGCATGTGCTGTGGAATTTTCGCCAACATTTGATCCAATTTGCGGAAACTATTGTTTTATTTCAAAATAATTTTCGAAAATCGTACATGCAAATAGGCACATTATCTCATTCGCTGGCTCAAATATAATACAACTAGAACAAAATGTACATGGCTATCGGACCAGGATGTCCCCACACATTTATATATCCATTTAAACACATAAAGATAATATAATTTTGGGAACGCAAGGAAGTGACACATTTACAAGAGTAATTTATAATGCAAATGTCACCATCTCCAACACATAAGCTTGTTTTCTTATGGAGTGTTCACTGTCAAATATATTGATTGGTTAGCATTGTCAAACTTCAGACTATCACGCGTATAGTTTGAAATCTTGCTTCGAGCTTGTTTGTGTAAAGACAAATAATAAATCGTCAACGGTTTTTAACAATCTTGAATATGGCCACATTTTAGAGCAAATAATTATGCAAACTACCATCATTCTATGTGGTCCATGTTGTAAACTAATAACAGAATATTCCATTCATATTTTGCAGACAGCGATCGAGTTGTTACATTGCATAGCTTAACCATTTCACCTCTGAATAGCTACATGGATTGGCTTATATTAACTTTATGACCAATCCAGTCGTTGGCAAGTGTCACTTGGACCAGTATATTTATGAAAACAGGTAAAACATACTACATTGTATACTTTTTAAACATTGAAATTAACTTGCAAACTGTGCAGATCCTGATGAGATGGCTCGCTAGGCACCGGCTCATCTGGATCTACAGTGTTTGCACTATCTATAGAGGCATGTGGTGTTGAAAGGGTTAACCTTCAGTTGATAGTCATGCATACACGTATGCCTTACTAAATCTGGTATACATGTATACGTATCGTTAGCAATACATTTATTTCCTACCTTAACTCATTCGCCTCTAGCACCGAGATAAGGCGTCGGCCTTATCTGCTTCACTGTCCCGCACGCCGAGTTAACTCGTTGCAGTTTATCTTAACCATATCCCGCGTGACGAGAATTGACGGCTCGATACAGCTAGCAGTGTATCCCGCACGACGAGTTATGTCGTCGTTTGCTATTGGTCGTTTTCAATAGATATTTAGAGATCGACGTAAATTCAGCCAATCAGATTTCTTGTTATATATGACAAAGAAAGATCGATTTCCACATGGCGAACATTTTAATCTGTTTACAACGCAGAAAAGCATCGAAATTTACAATTGAAATAGCGAATAATTGTGCTCAAACAGCCTGATCCAAACTGGCAGCCAGTGGTTGAAGAGGAAATAATAGACTGGCTCGGATCCGGGTGTTTATGCGCATTTTGCAGGTGAGTTGATGTTATTATTTACATCACATGCGATTGAACTCCCCACCCACATATTCACAGGGCTACTAAAGTAAGTCGAAAAGTTCCAGTCAATACTCTTTGTAAAGATCATATTTTTACTGTAGGTTCAAGTGGGTGGGGTAATATTCAATATTACCTGTGTACATACCCCCATTAGATAAATCCATGATCTGGACTAATAGATAGTAATTTTTTGGATAAATTAGCTTTTCTCACAGAAAGTATCAAGACGCTTTTTTTGATGACGTTACAAACTGACGGACAGAACGAGACAATGTTTATTCGTTATAAAATGTAATTGCAGCAGAGGCAGGGTTTGACCCTGATCGAGGTCGGGTCTGACCCTGATCTGACTGTGAATGCACAGGCTGGTCTGGATCTACACTGGTCCCAACAATTGAATCCATTTCTCCAGTTGCAGCCACATATCACGTTATGCTAATAGGACAGTTATAATTCATTCTTCATTTGCATTTCAGCTCGACAAACGGCCTTGTACTGGTCGACTGATGCCCTCTTCTGGAATCTGAACATCGTGAGAGTCATGAAAACAGACAGTTTTGACAAGATATCCCGATACCTCCACACCAGTGATCGCACGAAAACATATAAACGAAACACACAGCCAGATTTCAGCCTGGTTTCCCAAAGAGAGCCGAGAAGAAAGGCTGTTGCCGACAATGCAACAAAAAAACACGAGATGCGAGGTTGTCAACACCTGCCAACAGTGCAATATCCACTTGTGCGTCATGGTATCCTACAAAATCTACCTGCTCCTGTATTTATATAAAGTGTAAATAAAATTGTGCATCATCATGATGCAAATTGTGTGTCAATGTGAAATTTCATTTACAAGTGTCAAAAATGTGAAATTCATTTTTGTGAAAAATGTGAAACTCATTCTGTGAAAAATGTGAAGTTCATTTCTGTGAAAAGAAGGATTTAAATTTTGGATTATATTGAGATTCAACACTGTCTCAAGACTCACTGTGACATTTGGGACCTGTAAGTTACGTACGTTATTACCCCACCTGCATGAGCACGAAGTTATGGCATGTAGACCGGTGAAAAGTATTTTATAGATTCTCATTCTCACCCCCTCCCTAAAATAAACTGTATATTAATTTTGGTTACAAGTATATATTTTCCCAAAAGCCAGGCATTAGTCTATTTGTACAGTAATTTGGAATAATGTTCAATAAAATAATTAAAAATTAAAGTTTCACACCCACCACACCTTTGCAAAACAATGGATGCGAATCTACAAATTTATTGTTTTCTGTCCTCATTGTACATAATATAGAAATTAATAAGAAACCAAATATGACACAAAACAATTCACAATATTGATAATGTGAAACTGACTCCGCTATCATCTGATAGAACCGGGTTTATTACATGTGCAACCTGTGAATAACCATACAGGCCAGCGCATCCACACCGTCTAGTCAGGATCTACATTGTTCGCATTTCGGTCAGTCACCATATGTGCGCAGGCTGATCAGGATATACACTGGGCATCAATGAAATAAGCCATGTTTTGTCAATAGTGATTTGAACACATACTTGTACATTCAATAAACTTGATAAATACAGATTGTTTAATAGATTATGTCTGTTTTATCATGTCCTGCATAATGAAATGAGGGAAGTGCATAATGAAAATTACAACATTACGTAGATAAATCTCGGATGAATGTACATATGAATTTTCAGATGTATTGGATAATATATAAACTGTTTTAAGTCAGCTAATGTAAGACACCCCTTGCCTGATAATCCTATTTGGAAATTTTGCATCAATTATGCCCAGGGAGTCAGAGCTGATAAGCCCACAGCAGTAGCCAGGGTATGGTATGGCTTATCAGTTATCTCTAGGGGTGAACTGGTGATTGGTAGCCAGGGGTGAATGAGTTAATTCCTTCTTCTGTTATATCCAAACAACGAATACTTCCACATCACATTACAATTTACATGCTGACATTTAATGAGTACCATAATTGCAATATAATTAAAATGTAAACATTAACTGTGTGGAGAATCTGATCAAATTGTGCAGCTAACTTTAACTGTAAAACCAAAACCTTGTTATTTCTGGATAGGGTGTTAATACTGCGATACATCTACTGATAAGGCAGGCAATTATCCCGGCCATAATCACCCAATTCTGGATAGCAGGTTTTGGCCCAATAGCCATGCATCACACTGCTGGGACTGAAACAGGTTATCTTACACTAGCTGGTTTTGGTTAACTTATGTTGAGGTCCCAGGTAGACTTATGTTTCTGCTAGATAGAGCTACATTCTGATAACCTGTTCTGGCACAACAATAATTACATATTAAAGGTGAAATGGAAATTCCATAACCAGTTAGCTCTGTATAGCTGGGACTGGCCCTGACAGTTGTGTGTATTATACAATAGTTGGTTTCGGTTTTAATCAATATCTTCAAAAGTATTGAAGATATAGCTTTGACAAGTTTAGACATTGTAAAACTAAATGACAGCAATATTTAAATGAGAAAATGTCAATTTCGCCCAATTGGGCCGGTAACCTCTTCTGGCACTAACCCCGCGATATGGCAGTATATTCTAACAAGCACATGTTTTGGGAATGTAATGTCTTTCAACCCATCTGGTCAGAAATAAATCAACTGCTACAAACAAAAGGATTACGCAACACCATAAATGTAACCTACGAATACATCTCCTTTTGTAATATTAAGGTATTATCTAAACACAAGTCAATTTTAATTAATTTTATCATCCTTCTGGCGAAATATTTCATTTTTAAATGTACATGCTCCTCAATAATACCTTAGTATGTTATGCATACTATTTCCATAGAAGAGACAATAGCAACTATGAAGACAAAACTGGAAAAATTACTCAAATGGAATGGCTTTAACAATTAACTATCATAATGGCACAGAGCGATTTTTATATTGTCTATTACCATTGACCCTTAAATATTTATTTTATCGTACCAAATAACGTTGATGCACCTTTTTACCTTCTCCTAATACATACATATCGCGTTTTACTTCGTAATAATGACTCTTTCCAAAACTCACTCTATATCATAAGTTGTCCTATAATATACACCCCAACCTCTTTACCTATATATCCTATAATATACCATAATACATTCATTGTTACTGGCTACAGGACATAGTTCGCTGTTTATTTTGCATGCCATTTACATTGCTTACAGGCAGGTACTCCGACAAAAACTTGATAAACTGTTTTTCTCGGATTACAAACCGATTGATAAATACTTACCAAAACAAATAGTAATCATGTATTGCATGTATGTATATTTGTATATTATGATGTAGCAAAGAGAAATAAAAAAAACTGAACTGATAACATATACAATGTATCAAAGTATGCACTAATATTCTCAATGCTATATTGCTTTCTTGATTCTTCTAGAACGTTCCAAATGTAGCTAAGCTTTGAAATGTTAGTGTTTTGTAATTTCTTTTTTTATTTCTCTTTGTTACACATAATATACACTTATACATACATGCATTATACAATTACAATTTAGTTGTACAAGTATTCAACCGATCTGGCTATATTCTGGCAAAATAAAATATATATGTTAAATTATTGTCAGAGTACCGCCTTATCGGCACGATAAATGACATACAGGAGTGTACCAGTATCTATAAGGGCAACAAAGAGTTTATTATAGTATAGTATAGTATAGTATAGTATAGAGTGTTATATGTATATATATATATATATATATATATATATATATATATACACACACATACACATATATACACTATATATACACACATACACACATATATATATATGTGTGTATGTGTGTATATATATGTGATATATATGTGTATGTGTGTACATATATACATATATACACCGCGTCATACATACATATATATATATGTATGTATATATATATATGTATGTATATACACACGCATACATACATATATATATATATATACATATATACACACGCATACATACATATATATAATTATGTATATATATATATATGTATGTATATATACACACGCATACATACATATATATATATGTATATGTGTGATGCGTGTGTATATATATACATATATATATACTTAGATATATATATGTAGTATGCGTGTATATATACATATATATATATATCACATATATATATATGTATGTATGCGTGTGTATATTATATATATATATATATGTATATGCGTGTGTATCCATATATACACGTACACACACATATATATTGGGATAGAGGTATATATAGGGCAGATATTGGGCTTAATATGATCACTGTGGAAGAAAAACAATAAGGTAATATTATGCATCCTCATTATAATATGCAATATGCTACTTATCTAGTTTAGTTATAAATAGCCATTCCATTTTGACTTAAACTGTTCATGTTTGTTTTTCATAATTGCTATTGTTTCTTCAATTGAAATTGTTTGTAGAAGGCAGAGATTAAATGAGCTTAAAGTAGGTATTGTTGAAGAACATTTTCATTTGAAAATAAAGTATTTTGCTAACAGAATAATTAAACTAACTAAGATAGATTTCTGTTTGGCTAGTATGTTAATATTGCAAAATTAGATTTAAGTTAAATTCATGTAATATCCCAGTACTTTTGATTTTATCAGTTGATTTATATCCGTCCAAAATTATTGATTGATTAAACATTCCCAAAACATGTGTTTATTAGAGTCCACTGATATATGGCAAAATTCACACAAGTTGCATGGTTTTATCTTGCATTTGAATACAAAATAATTGTTTGGAATGATTCTCATTAGGTATTTGTACTGAGATGCTCTCGGTTTGGTACTTATAGTACATTTGTAAGGTAGCGAAAAGGTATCTTTCCAATCAATATGCTGAACATTCCATTCATTTTCCCATTTTTCAACGTGTTTTAATGTGTTTAATCTCTGCATATTGTATAATATTGTATTGTATAATATTGATATGATTTTCGAAATTAGATACTCAGGTGGGTCAGTGTTTATAGGTTCTGTTTTAAGTTTTTCTTAGCAATCATTTTTAATATTACCTATCAATGTGTAGAACCGCAGAAAATCTCCATTTGGTAGATTATATAAGTTTTTAAATCATGGAATTTATAGAAGTCCTTTATTCTGTAGTCATATATGTTTTTAATATATAGTATACCTTTATTGTACCAATCTTTATAGAATCTGGTATCGTTATTGTTGAGTTTTATGTTTGTATTGTGCCATAACATTTTGTTGGAAATTAGAGGGCATGTTTGTTTAAGATTAATTTAACTCCATGAGATAATTATTTGGCTTAAAAATGTATACATTTCGCATCACATTGATTAAAATTGCTTTTAAACACTAAGTCACCACCATGATTATTTAGTTCGTTATTATAAGCTGATTTCCACGGATTTTGTGTACCTTTTAGTCTTTTTATCCACGAGGTTTTTAATGAATTTATAAATGCATGAATATTTATCATTTTAAGTCCACACTTTTCATAGTTCAGGATAATTACTTTCCTATCCTATCTGGTTTGCCGTCCCAAAGAAATTCATACATGCAATTATTAATTTCCGTAATTATTTCATCTGGCGGACTTTCTAGTACTGTTAGCGGATATACAAGTTTGGGAAATGCAAATGTTTTTAGTACAGTTATCTTTCCAATCAATGTTTTCCTTTCGTGATCGTTTATGATTGTTTTTCATTTGCATTTAGCTTTTGCTCTGTTGAATTAAGAAAACTACTATCTTCATTATCTATATTTTGGTCTTCGATGTAAATACCTTCATAATATTGCTTAACGTGATTTAAAATAAAAATATGATTTGTTTCCATGTTGTTATTTATTTTTAATTGTTTAATTGTGCGTTCTTCTGATCGTTTTTTTCTAAATTAGAGAAATATTTTGTATTTTTTTCAGCGCCCTCCACCCATTCAGCTTTTGATCTGAGGAGCAGGCCTTTTGTTTTTTCTTCAATTATATCATCAAGCTTACTTTTTTCGTTTATTATGTTATCTGCTATATCTTGGTTGGTTGGATTTTCAATTAATTGTTTCTCTAATTGTCTTATTTCCTTCTCAATGTTCGCTTCATTTTCTATTTGTTTTTTTCCCTTATTTTACTTGAATATGAAATTGCTTCATTACGTACTGAACATTTAATTAACTCCCACATAATATTTGGGTTGCATCCGGCATTATTTATGGTTGTTTCTTGGATTGCGTTTTTTAGTTGTTCCTTAAACTCGGTTTGTAATAATATGCTATTGTTTAGTTTAAAATAGCCAGGTCCTCTAGCTGTTTCAGATAAATTTAAACTTAATGTAATTACGGAATGATCAGATAGGAATCCTGGTATTATATCACAGTTCGTAACCGTGTTTAATAAATTAGATGTTATTAGAAAATAATATAATCTGCAAAAAATTGGTGATCTGTGATTTGAATGCCAAGTAAACCGTTTTGTGTCTGGATATCTTAGCCTGAATATATCATATACATCAGTATTGCTAATAATGTCATTTACTTTTTCCGAATACCTTTTGTTTGTATATTTTTTAACTTTTACCTTATCCACTTCAAAATTTAGTACATTGTTGAAGTCCCCTCCTAAAATTATAGTTTCACTATTATTTTCTATAACTAGTTGTTCTAACGATGTAAAAAAATCTATGTCATCTGTATTTGGTCCATATATATTTATTAGCGTTATAGTTGAATCATATATTTTAATTTTTAATGGTTGCAATCTTTCTAGTATTATTTCTTTGTGTTCTATTATTTCGTACGTTTGGGTTAAATTTAGTAAAATTCCAATACCTTTACTGTTAGAGCTATTTCCACTAATAAATATTTCTTGACCCCACTGCTTTTTCCATATTTCTTTATTTTCTTGGGTACAATGGAGTTCTTGTAGAAAATATATTGAAAACTTATTTTGTTTCAGCCAACTAACAATCTGTTTACGTTTAAACTGATTCCCAAGCCCATTGACATTAAAACTACATATGTTTATATCCATGATATTTTATTGTCGAAACATATCTAATATATTTTCAAAACTGCGTGCACAGTATTGTATTGGTTCAATTTGCTGCTGCCATACAAATATTACTGTGATTATATATATGGGATATGTCATGGGGTATTAAAGACTTTGAATATGAGGGACGACCATTTGCAGGTTGGGGGTTTTAAATATGGGATAGGTGAGTAGGGGAAGTATAACTTCAGGTTGTGCTTGCTCACTCGTTGATCAGTACACACACTGTCATTTACTACAAACACGTGTAAATAGGTCTTGCAAAGTAGGACCTACTATGATGTAAAATGGATATGAAACCGGGTATTAAGCTGATCAGTGTAGTTATTATTTAGCAAGCGCGCACATGATCTATTTTTAACGAAAACAAATAATGTTTCACAGTCTTACTGCTAAGAACAGCATATACAACAAATGTATTGATATGTAGTCTCCCTTTTGAAATAGTAAAAGAGACTTATATCATGTGCTTAGTTCCTACTTTGCACACATTTAAATTTACATGGACTATTTTTATATAATATAAGAGGTTTCGCTGAAGACAATACATGTATCAGATGTACTGATACGTAAAACTTGCTATACAATGATATATAGGCTATATAAACTATTTTATTTAGCTAAACTACAAACGATACTACTATCGAACGAGGTTTACAGCTTAAAGACTTGCGGAGAACTCTCTCTGCAATACCTGGCTGGCTCTATATATATCTCGCTGAGCTACATATCATATTACCGTTTTCTCTGCTTCGGAAAGCGGCTATTGAATTATGTGATTTACGCTTGTAACTTGTCGTCGACCAGTGTAGTCCATGCATTGATTTAGTGTATAGAGACGGTGAATACATTACTTTGTCACACTATTCATCCGGTGCACACCTTCAATCTTGCATATGTACATGTATGGACCTGTGTTCTTGTTATGAAAATATGTTTTACTGACTTATTAAACAATACATGATAACAGGTGTTAATAAGTGAAACCACTATGGTGTTGAACAATATATGTATATCGAACAGTGTAGACCTTACTTTAATCCAATGCTCTCATGTCATCTGTTACTGTCCTACGTTTGTTGTACCCTTTCAGCATTAAGTAGCTGTGATGAATTGTTATATGGTGATTTCAAACTAGGCCAATAATTAAAAGTGAAAAACATTTTTGTTTAAATAAATAAAATGCTGAAAGTGTCTATGCACAAAAATACAGGTTCTGTTGAGATGGCTCGATTCGAGCCGGCTCATCTGTATCTACACCTTTACAAATGTTATTAGTATACAGGCTTGTAGTGGTGGAAGTGATACATGTAACATGACAATACAGGGAGGTGCGTGGTAGCGACCAGTATAGTACTCCGCTAGGCGGTCTAGATTATATAAATTCCATCATCGAAAATATACTACATGAACTACTGGCTAACCATCTATATGTAGGACTCGTTATGTCAACAAACATATATTAGGAACCCAGTCAATTTGCACCAGTCACAGGTTCGCAAAACTTATACAGATCGTATAGAGGGTGTCCGCTGAGAAAAAAGACCTCTAGTATGACTACTGTACCTGGCACCCAGAACAGGCCCAAATTATCCTGCACCACTGCGCAGTCTGCTAAGGGTCTACACTGTTCGCTTTCTCAGTCATAACAATAATCCTTAATTAGGACTTCTGTACCTGGCATCCAGCATAACCCTAGATCAGCCTGCGCCACTGCACAGTCTGCTTAGGGTCTGCACTGTTCACCGCTCAGTCTCAGAAATAGCTACTCGCACGACACACACAGAATGAACATATCTGATCAAGGATATATCCCTTTTCAGCGGGTGGCTGTTGTTCACTTATGAATACAAGGCTCCCAGTATATAATCATACTCAGTCTGGATACATTACATATACGTGAGAAACCACATGACATTCGCGGTCTTTTTCCACAAAAAAAGAGAGAAAGAAATGTTAGTTTTACTAATTGTTTATAGTGACTCATTCAGCATACATCGTTTTCAGAAATGTCCACAATGTCCACAATGTCCACAATTATTAATAGAACAAACGTAGATGAACAACAATTATTGGACGGATGCGGCGAAATCCTTTGATTTTAGCAGTGTGGTAACCTGACGAGATCACTGTCCGGACCTGTCTGGCCCACTTCCCCCGTGTGATAATTAACGGATAGCAACTGTCTAGCAATATCGGTGAATAACTTTTAACCAGTCATGCCCTGATAACATGATCCATTCATGATTGGCAGGCTACACTTGAATGGACTATTTCGGATCAATACCCGAACATGAAGTTTCATGGAGCTGTGCTCAGCCTAGGCACACACATGCGCTCAAAAGTTGTATAAGCCCGCGTCCAGATGGCTCGATAGTAGAACAGCGAATGATGTAGACACTGATCAGATGTGCAGGCCGGGTTGGTTAAGCAGTGATTGCAAGCGGAGTAATCCGGTTTTGTCATGTTGTGAACCAGCACTTGACCGCAAGACACGATTGAATGTCTGCGGGAATCTGAATGACAGCGGGGTAACCAAGGGATTGTTTGGAATTAAATTTTTAAGTTATTGTATTTATATAAAACTTATAACAAACTCTACAACATATATCATTTGTATCTCAGGTTTCCGGGGTATCCGTGCAATAAATTAGTTTTAGGCGGCCGAAATACGTCTCGCCTAGCGGCTCGACGATTTCCGGCCATTTAAATCGCCCCAGGCGCTGTTAACTAACAATATTCGAATCGAAGACATTATCTAACTTATGTTAAAACAATGTGCAAAACATTAATATTTATGTACAGGAATGTTAATAAACATAGGACACGAAAACACTAATTACCAAGTGAATTGCGTACATACATAATTATTCGTTTAACATTTACATAATGTCCAGGCCTTCTAGCAGAGTTTCAGGGTTAAATTGCCAAGTTCATATGTTTGACACCTGTATCAGAAATTCCATGTCATTTGCCCACATATGAAAGTCTCATAGTGAGATCCTTTATTTATTTGTCAATACAACCAGTATTTCATAGGTCGACAGACAAATACGTGTAGTTGTGGATGTGGATGACATCCAACCCACCTGAAGACCCGTGTCAGTTTGTGGGACGGGTATAGCAGCATGCAACCAGCGGCGACCCCTGTTACCGGCCTGTCGCCATATAGGGCGGCCGCCACTGACCGTCACGGTGAGTGTGGCCACGGCACGCCCGTACATGTAGTAGTAGAAGGAGACGCAGTAACCGCGGCCACTCGGCGGCATGACGGGCGTAACTAACCGCGCAAAGTCGCCCGCTTGCCGAGGGGAGGAGGCTTCTATATAGGCGAAATAACCTGAATAGTAAACAGCATAGCTACATATGAGACAGTATATGTTATGTCTAGAACTGATACAGATCGTTGCATATACAACTGTATATGTTATGTCAACAATAGAATCAGCTCACTGTATATATGACAGTACATGTTATGTTTAGAACAGAACAAGATCACTATATATAATACAGTAAATGCTATGTCGAGATCAGAACCAGATCATGGCGTATAAGATCATACATGTAATGTCTAGATCAGAGGCGGATCACGGCGTATAATATCGCACATGTAATGTCTAGAACAGAGACAGATCACGGCATATAAGATCGTACATGTTATGTATCGAACAGAGACAGATCACGGCGAATAAGATCGTACATGTTATGTCTCGAACAGAGAAAGATCACGGCGTATAAGATCGTACATGTAATGTCTAGAACAGAGACGTATCACGGCGTATACGATCGTACATGTTATGTCTCGAACAGAGACAGATCAAGGCGTATAAGATCGTACATGTTATGTCTCTAACAGAGACAAACCACGGCGTATAAGATCGTACATGTAATGTCAAGAACAGAGACGGATGGCGGCGTATAAGATCGTACATGCTATGTCTAGAACAGAAACAGATCACGGCGTATACTATCGTACATGGTTATATATAGAACAGAGACAGATCACGGCGTATAATATCGTACATGTTATGTCTAGAACAGAAACAGATCACGGCGTATAAGATCGTACATGTTATGTCTCGAAAAAAGACAGATCACGGCGTATAAGATCGTACATGCAATGTCTAGAACAGACACGGATCACGGCGTATAAGATCGTACATGTTATGTCTAGAACAGAGACAGACCATGGCGTATAAGATCGTACATGTAATGTCTAGAATAGGGACATACCACATCGCATACGATCCTACATGTAATGTAATGAGTGTACATGTAATGTCTACAAATGAGACAGATCACGGCGTATATGGTCGTACATGTAACGTTTAGAACAGTGACAGATCACGGCGTATAAGATCGTACATGTAATGTTTAGAACGAACAGAAGCAGATCGCGGCGTATAATATCTACATTGTTATACTAAAAGAAACTGAATACAGAATCAAACCCCCCCGCGTATAAATCGTACAAGTAATGTCAAGAACAGAACAGTTCGCGGGCGTATAATTCCATACATGTAATTCTACATGAACATACAGATCACGCGTATAAGATCATACATGAAATAATAGTCTAGTAACATGACATGTATACTCTAGACATGGACACCACAGCGTATAAGATCGTACATGTAATATCTAGAACAGGGACGGACCACAGCGTATAAGATCGTACATGCAATGTCTAGAACAGAGACAGATCACGGCGTATAATATCATACATGTAATGTCTAGAACAGGGACAGATCACGGCGTATAATATCATACATGTAATGTCTAGAACAGTGACAGATCACGGCGTATAATATCGTACATGTAATGTCTAGAACAGAGACATATCACAGCGTATAATATCATACATGTAATGTCTAGAACAGGGACAGATCACGGCGTATAAGATCGTACATGCAATGTCTAGAACAGGGACAGACCACGGCGTATAAGATCGTACATGTAATGTCTAGAACAGAGACATATCACGGCGTATAATATCATACATATAATGTCTAGAACAGAGACATATCACGGCGTATAATATCATACATGTAATGTCTAGAACAGTGACAGATCACGGCGTATAATATCATACATGTAAAGTCTAGAACAGAGACAGATCACGGCGTATAAGATCGTACATGTAATGTCTAGAACAGTGAAAGATCACGGCGTATAATATCATACATGTAATGTCTAGAACAGAGACATATCACGGCGTATAATATCATACATGTAATATCTAGAACAGAAACAGATCACGGTGTATAAGATCGTACATGTTATATCTCGAAAAAAGACAGATCACGGCGTATAAGATCGTACATGCAATGTCTAGAACAGACACGGATCACGGCGTATAAGATCGTACATGTTATGTCTAGAACAGAGACAGACCATGGCGTATAAGATCGTACATGTAATGTCTAGAACAGGGACATACCACATCGCATACGATCCTACATGTAATGTCTAAAACAGAGGCTTATAACGGTGTATATGAGTGTACATGTAATGTCTACAAATTAGACAGATCACGGCGTATATGATCGTACATGTAACGTTTAGAACAGTAACAGATCACGGCGTATAAGATCGTACATGTAATGTTTAGAACGAACAGAAGCAGATCGCGGCGT
The DNA here is from genome assembly GCA_029237695.1 of Conchocele bisecta. NCBI lineage: Eukaryota > Metazoa > Mollusca > Bivalvia > Lucinida > Thyasiridae > Conchocele > Conchocele bisecta. The sequence goes on from CM055267.1 coordinate 380,582, forward strand.
ATAATATCTTACATGTAATGTCTAGAACAGTGACAGATCGCGGCGTATAAGATCGTACATGTAATGTCTAGAACAGTGACAGATCACGGCGTCTAATATCATACATGTAATGTCTAGAACAGAGACATATCACGGCGTATAATATCATACATGTAATGTCTAGAATAGAGACAGATCACGGCGTATAAGATCGTACATGCAATGTCTAGAACAGTGACAGATCACGGCGTATAATATCATACATATAATGTCTAGAACAGAGACATATCACGGCGTATAATATCATACATGTAATGTCTAGAACAGAGACAGATCACGGCGTAAAAGAACGTACATGTAATGTCTAGAACAGAGACATATCAAGGCGTATAATATCATACATGTAATGTCGAGAACAGAGACAGATCACGGCGTATACTATCGTACATGTAATATCTAGAACATGGACGCACCACAGAATATAAGATCGTACATGCAATATCAAGAACAGGGACGGACCACAGCGTATGAGATCGTACATGCAATGTCTAGAACAGGGACGGACCACAGCGTATACTATCGAACATGTAATATCTAGAACAGGGACGGACCACAGCGTATAAGATCGTTCATGCAATATCTAAAACAGGGACGGACCACAGCGTATAATATCGTACATGCAATGTCTAGCACAGGGACGGCCCTCAGCGTATAAGATGGTGCATGTAATGTCTAGAAGAGGGACAGACCACAGCGTATAATATGGTATATGTAATATATAGAACAGGGACAGACCACGGCCGATCAGATCGTACATGTAATGTCTAGAACAGAGACATATCACGGCGTATAATATCATACATGTAATGTCTAGAACAGAGACAGATCACGGCGTATAATATCGTACATGTAATATCTAGAACAGGGACGGACCACAGCGTATAAGATCGTACATGCAATATCTAGAACAGGGACGGACCACAGCGTATAAGATCGTACATGCAATGTCTAGAACAGGGACGGACCACAGCGTATAATATCGTACATGTAATATCTAGGACGGACCACAGCGTATTAGATCGTACATGCAATATCTAGAACAGGGACGGACCACAGCGTATAAGATCGTACATGCAATGTCTAGCACAGGGACGGCCCTCAGCGTATAAAATGGTGCATGTAATGTCTAGAAGAGGGACAGACCACAGCGTATAATATTGTAAATATGTAATATATAAAGAACCAGGGGACAAGACCACGGCGTATCAGATCGTAACTTGGTAATTGTCTAAAGAACAAAGCGACAGATCACGGCCGTAAAATATCATATCATGTAAATGTCCCTCGAACAGAAGACAAGAATCACGGCGTATAAATAATCAATACATATAATTGTCTACCAACAGAGACAAAGATCCCGTAGTATAATATCGTACATGTAATATCCATAACAGGGTGGACGGTACCACAGCGTATACGATGGTAACATGTAAATTGTACAAAAGGGAAGAGGTACAAGACCACAGCGTATAATATGGTATATGTAATAATAATAGAACAGGGACCAGACCACGGCCGTATCAGATCGATACATGCAATGGGCCTATAAACATGGACGGCCCCCTCAGCTTTAAAGATGGTACATGTAATGTCTAGAATGAGGTACAGACCACAGCGTATAATTTGGTATAATGTTAATTTGTAAATCAAGAACAGGGACAGACCACGGCGTAACAGATCGTACATGTATTGTCTAGAACAAGATAGATCACGGCCATAATATCATACATGTAATTTCTAGAACAGAGACATCACGCGTATAAGATCGTAACAGCGTATAAATATCGTAAACAATAATGTCTAGAACAAGACATATCAACGCGTATTAATAACATACCTGTAAAGGTCTAGAACAGAGACAGATCACGGCAGTATAAGATCGTACATGTAATGTCTAGAACAGAGACAGATCACGGCGTATAATATCATACATATAATGTCTACAACAGAGACAGATCCCGTAGTATAATATCGTACATGTAATATCCAGAAAAGGGACGGACCACAGCGTATACGATGGTACATGTATTGTCCAGAAGAGGGACAGACCACAGCGTATAATATGGTATATATAATATATAGAACAGGGACAGACCACGGCGTATCAGATCGTACATGCATTGTCTAGAACATGGACGGCCCTCAGCGTATAAGATGGTACATGTAATGTCTAGAAGAGGGACAGACCACATCGTATAATATGGTATATGTAATATATAGAACAGGGACAGACCACGGCGTATCAGATCGTACACGTAATGTCTAGAACAGAGATAGATCACGGCGTATAAGATCATACATGTAATGTCTAGAACACGGACAGACAACGGCGTATACTATCGTACATGTAATTTCTAGAACAGGGCCAGACCACGGCGTATAAGATTGTACATGTAATGTCTAGCAGACAGGCATAACACGGCGTATATGATCGTACATGTAATGTAGTAGTATATAAGAGTCACAATGATACCATCACCTATGGAAGGTGCCAGCTACGCACGGCACCTTCCACAGCATGATGGTATCATTTGTGACTCTTATATACTACTACCGCGAGACCATATATTTATGACATGAGAAGATACACCCTATTAGAGATAAAAATCCCTATGTTATACTCAGTATATATATACAACAATCTGTCATACTTTAATTACGAATGAAATAACAACTGACACCCTATTAAAGATAAGAAATCTATAAGATATACTCAGTATTTTACACCAATCTGTCACAAATATAAACTGACACCCTATTAAAGACAAGTTATCCATAAGTTATACTAAGTATATTACAACAATCTGTCATATATTTATTACGAATAAATATAAACTTACACCCTATTGAAGATAAAAAATCTATTGGTTATACTCAGTATAATGCCTACCATAAAGCAAATGAGAGAGCAAGCTAAGAGTTGGGGAATTTCCCTAAGAGGTTTGAGAATCAAGAAAGATATAGCAGATAGGATAAGTGACGCGCGAGCCGTCGTCTACGAGGAGAGGCTGCGGCGTGCGGTTTCGACCGGACGACTGCCCGCCGACCCCGAAAAACGCTCCGAGAAATTGGAGAACGAGACGACGGCCAGTCTGCGCGCCACCGCTTACGCGCAGCGTGTAAAAGAAGATCCCAGCGCACGTAGAAAACCCCTATACAAGGCGTACTACAATAAGATTTATCAAGGGTTGGTGGGGGGACCTCCCAAGAAGAGGAGAGATATCGCCAGAGCTTTGGTGGAGGAGGGTCCCAGGATTCTCGCCGAAGAAGCCGAAGTTAGGGAAACTGTTGATAGGGGTAGGAGGAAGATAGTATGGACTTTCGAGAGGGGGGTAGACGGGGAGATCGCTAATCGCATAATGAATAAAATTCGCCCAGAGATGACCAGTGCATGTTACCTGAGGTATTCGTGCTGGTATCGTATTAGGAACATAGAGACCGACGCTACTATGATCTATCACAAACAATGAAAGGGCAGTCCGTGGATAAACGAGATCGCCAAAGCCGAGAGTTGGATATCCGATAGAGAGAAAGGTCGAATGGACATCGACAAAGTCGATAGACCAAACACAAAATTGACCTTCGTTCGTTGGATATCGGTATAGGTGAAGATGATCATCGACGCACAACAACTTCTCATGGGAGCGGGAAAACTCCCAGACTGGTTAAGACAGAAAAAGGGAATGTATTCCGTCGACACGTACGACGACTACTTGTGTCTGTTTAGGTGCATAGCCATCCAACGTGGAGGGAGACCAGACCGCTGTTGTGAGAAGGCACGAGCTCTGGCTCACGAATATCTCGGGCATGATAATGGATCGGGTAGCCAGGGAATTCCCCTGGACTCTCTTAAGAAGGTCGAGGAGCATTTCAAGTTGGGTATTCGCGTTTACGAGCCCACCGCCGATGGAGTGTGGTACCTCATGAAGGTTCCGGCAAATTACGACGTGGTTGGGGGGAAGACAATGACGATAGGAATGTTTGGAGGTCACTCGTTCCTCATAACGAATCTCCGCAAGATGACGAACGAGTACGGTGCACCGGATGTCAACAACGGTTCACAAAGTCGTGTAACATGCACAGGCACGCGACCACCTGCATGGGTGGGAAGACCGTGGTGACATGTCCAGGTAAGAGGGTAGAGAGACCGCAGTCGGCCTACGAGAAGGCGTTCTATCCTAAGGGTCAGCGAGTGTGAGGTCGATTCAATGGTTGAGCAGAGAAGAGGAGAGGGTGGGAAAGCACATACATCACGCCAACTGCGGTCACGGTGGTGAGAGGTGGGTGGCCGGTGATCCGGTCGACGGTTACTGTCACGAGACCGAGACCGTGTTTACAGTTTCACGGATGCTACTGGCACGGGTGTCCGAGGCATTGCATGAGAGGTAATGCGAGATCGCTGTACAAGAGGACGACAATTCAAGACGCCAAGATAAGGAAGGCGGGTTACGAGCTGGTGGTGATGTGGGAGTGCGAGTGGTTGAATGAGGTGAATACCTACTATCCACAATTGCCACGCGAGGAGGAGACGACTCTGTACCCCCACCAGATAGTCTACGACTTCGAGGCGTATCTCGACAAGTCAAAAACCACGCGACCCACCAAAGAGCTGACCTTCGAGGTCGAGCACGTTCCTATGTCGGTGTCGTTGGGGGATACGATGCATGAAGGGATCACACACCTATGCGAACGAGATCCCGACACGCTAGTCGAGAAGTTCGTGACCGAGCTGCAGATGAGAGGCAAGGCAATCAGGGAGGGGGTTAGGAAGAAGTATCTGCCGGCCGACATAGATATGTTATCGAAGTCTCAGCAAGCAAAGATTATTTCTTGGATTTACCAAGTCCCGGTGGTGGGGTTCAACTGTAGCAGGTACGACCTGAACCTCATCAAGCAGTACTTTGTAGAGAAGTTGGCGGCCACCGTGAATAATGTGATGGTCGGAAAGAGAGCCAGCACGACGATGTTTCTATTTACCCCGGAGTTTAGATTTCTCGACATCATCCAGTATCTGGGACCCGGTACCACGTACGACCGGTGGGTTAAGGTGTACGACTGTAAAACAGTAAAGTCTCACTTTCCATACGAGTGGTTCGATAGCGCGGACAAGCTCGACCATCCGGGGCTGCCAGACTATCCCGAGTGGTACTCGAAGTTGAAGGGGTGGGTGAGTTCCTACTGTCGTTGTCCGAGTGGAAAGAGTGTAAGAATGTATTCCGAGAAAAGGGGATGAAGACGTTCAAGGAATGGTTGCAACACTACAACGACTCGGATGTAGGACCGTTCCTAGAGGCTCTGACTAAAATGACGGAGTTCTACAAGGGAAGAGGCGTGGATATACTCAAGGATGCTGTGTCTCTGCCCGGTGTTTCCCTTCAGTACCTACTCCGCGGGTCGATCGATGGGAAGGCGGACACGCCCGAGCTGTGGTCACCGAAGTCTGAAACTTACGAGATGATGAAGCCGGGATTGGTCGGTGGTCCGTCCATAGTATTCTCCAGATACGCCGAGGCTGGAAGGTCGACGATCAGGGGTCAGGTGGGGAGTCGGGAGGAGAAGATGTGCAAGGCGGTGCTGGGGTACGATGCCAATGCTCTATACCCATCTACTCTGTCGAAGGACATGCCGTGTGGTGAGGTGCAGATATGGACGTGTGACGACCCGGAAAGACAGTCGTATATAGACCGTTTCGTGAGGAAGGTCAGGAGTGAAAACTGGTTCGGATTTGCGGAGTTGGATATAGAGGTCCCTGAAACGTTGAGAGACATTGTTCTCGGAAATGTCACCGCTGTTCGTTAATCGAGAAGTCGATGAGAACGAGGTTCCACAGCACATGAAGGACTACCTGGCCGGGACCGGGAGGAAAAGAGTCGAAGGACAGAGAAAGCTCGTGGGGGCAATGTCCGCCAAGAAGATGATCATATACTCCCCGCTGCTAAAGTGGTATCTGGAGCACGGTCTGATCGTCAAGGCGGTGCATAGGGTGATAGACTACACGCCCGGCAAAACCGTTTCAATGGTTCGTTAAAGAGGTCACCGCTGCTAGACGGACGGGGGACGTCGACAAGAGCAAGGCGGTGTTGGCGGAGATATTCAAACTGGTTGGCAACGTGTGTTGTGGCAAGCTGATAGAGGCGCAAGAGAGACACATGAACACCACATATACGAAGGATGAGAAGACTGTCGATCGGGCACTGAGGTCGGCGTGGTTCGAAGACTTGGAGGAGATTTGGGGTAGGCTTACGAGATATCGTAGCCAGGAAGACTCGAGTGGTGATTCAACCAGACCGTTCAGTGTGGGATAGCGGTCTACCAGTTTGGCCAAGCTCCGGATGCTGGAGTTCTACTACGATTTCTTGGACAAGTACGTGGATCGCGGAGATTTCGAACTGATACAGATGGACACTGACAGCATGTACTTCGCGCTGTCGGAGAAGACGCTGGAGGCGGTGGTGAGAAAGAATATGAAGAGAAAGTTCAATAAGGAGAAGACCGAGTGGTTGGCGTGGGACGTGTGGAGCAACAGAACTCCGGGACTGTTCAAGCTGGAAGTCGAAGGGGATAGAGCCATCGCTCTGTGTAGCAAGTGTTACTACGTGAGCGGTGATGGAAAATCTAAGCACTCGGCCAAGGGGATGTCGAAGAGATCTAACGATCTGACTTGGGGAAGGTATAAGAGTGCTCTCGAAGGCGGTAGGGATATGGCGGAGAACAGGGGATTCCGAATGATTAACGGGGTAATGAAGACGTACTGTCAACAAAAATTAGGACTCTCGGCGTACTACGACAAGAGGAGAGTGATGGAAGACGGGTTACACACCGAGCCTATAGGATAGATAAAAAAAAAAAAATCTCTGAGAGAATACTAAAGACGATCCGGGGGTAGCTGGGTGTCAGAAGGCACCGCGAGAAGTTCTTCGCGAACAAACCCTCGAGATGGCCCATCATCCAAATAGTAGAGCACGGGCTCATCGGGCTTGGTAATAGATCGATCTAGATGATATACATTGAGAGACCACACGGGATCAGTCGCGCGGCGGCTGCCACCTTCGAGCTCTGTCGGTTGATAGAGGTACCGGACATCAATATCTGATGGAAGCCGTTGCTCCTCTAAACCAACGGGTCGCCCGCGCGAGACGGCAGAGGGCTCGCTCGTCACCATTTTAAACTTGATAGCATCTACGGGCTTCTTACCTATCAATCTGGTCACCTCTCCGTTCAGTGCGGAGACCACGGCGGGCAGTCTGGCCACCCTCTCGGTCGATCGCGAATGAGGGTCTACAAGTTCTTTAGCGTATTGGTGTCTGAACAGTCTCTCAGCCAGGGTTCGATTGAAGCGTTCCACGATCCCCTGGTCCCGGTGGATGTTGACGCGGCCGCGTCTGACAGAAACGTCGTGCTTAGACAATAGATGAGAGACCGCGCCCATGAACTCGCGGCCGGGATCGACCTGGAGAAGATTCGGCAATTTGAGAGGACTCCTCTTATATTATTTCGGGAGAGAGCCTCGGCCACCTCCTTAGACTTTAGTGGCCAACGGCTCAGCCCCCTTATAACGACTCGCTACGTCAACGATTGCAGTGCGTAACTTGTTTTCTTTACGTCTTACGACCGACGCGATGTGAGGGAGGGAGAAACAGGAGATCCGCTTGGTGAACTTGGTTCGGTACCGGCACGTCGAATTTCGGGCGCGGAATATTGTGAGGCGCGGGTAAAATAGATCTGCCAGATGGCCTGCTTCTTGAGCCATTCCTTGACAGCGTTTTCTGAAACCTTGGTCGCCGCCGCGAGGTTCTTGATGGCAGCGTGTCCCTTCCAGTAGCCGCGGGGGCTATAGTACATGTTCGCTAGCTTGCGCGTTAGGCGAACCGATAGTTTGGTATTAAGTTTGCGCGTGTTCATAGTATGCGATGTATTCTAATATATCGGACCATCTCCAACATGCCCTCGTCAGATCGTCCGGTAACTGCGTCGATAATAATAAACCTTTGTTGGAAGTACAATCGCGATTGGGGGTTAAGTTCTGAAGGAATTTGGGAAAATCTAATCCCCCAGGATTGGTGGAGGAATCTAACATCCGCTTTGCGAAAAGGGTGGCCGCTTTTTCGTCCTCCCGCCACGTCTCGAGAGAATCTCGGGCCAGACGAATCATACCCTTTGCACCAGCTATGCGGTGTTTAAGGGCAGTGTAGCCTACATCAATCATAGCAAAATAAAGTTCGTCAACTGACATCGTTCTATATATATATATATTTATAAAAAAAGCTATTTAAAATAATTAATTTAAAATCTCGATTGAATATAGTAGCCGACGAGACCCACCACACCCATTCCCACGACGATGAACGCGATCTCGCGGTCTTTTTGGGGCTCTGATGGTACATAGAAATCTGAAAGTTGGGGCTCGCCATCCAGCGGCGCGAGACTTTTCTGCGGATATGCCAGCGCGTACTCGCGGTTGGCTTCTTCAACGTTCTGAAAAGTTTGTGCGGCGTGATTTTCGCGGCGAAGCTCTTCATTGACCCAGTCAAGATGGGCGGTTCGTTTTTTCGACCACGCTTTCTTTGCGCTATTGAGTTGTTCTACAGCTAAATCGTGACGCTTACGCTCCTCATCCACGTTCGAGCTTCTCATTTTAGAGAATATAAAGTTATGCTACCTGCTGAAACGCCAATCGTTTACGAGCGCACCACCTACTATTACTGCGATTGAAGCCATTTATTTCCATATATTAACTGGTAGAATTCCAGCTTTAACTAGATAATCTCGGGTCCAAACTGCGGCCGCTACATCTAAAGTCGAGAGCCCTACGTTTCTCGCAGTAAAGTCCAATTTGGGAGCGGATCCTCCTATGGCCATCTTTGATAGTCGAGCATACCCGATACTGAAACCCGATATCACCACGGCGTGATAAAGCGCATTCACTAACATTTTACCATCTTGTTCAGCCATTATAATTATTGCATACAAAAGGGTCGCGATCAATGTTTAAATGGGGGGGCGCATCCAATCGCGATTGGTGTTTATTTCGTAACTTTCTCTGAACACTGGCTGGTTGTTTTTCCGATAATATGGGGTATTTCCACACGCACAGGGCACCAACAACTGCCAGACCACCACCAACAACCCAACTCCAATTCACGAATTTGGGTTCAATCGGATTCGCCCAACTCCAACGGCAGTTGGTATTGGGTGTTGAGTGTTCTTCCAATTCGTGAATTGGGGGTGTTGTTGTACTCAACTCTGTCTTCAGATGTTTTGCTGTCTCCGTCCCCGATTGCAACGACTGTTTAGCCTCTCGAAGCTCGGCGAGTATTTTATCTTGTTTAACTTTTCGGGTGGCAGCCGCCACCCGCCCATATGCCTGACTTTTGGGATTTTTTATATGCGGTATGTCATCCAGTGGCGGAGTAACACTAGGGTTCGATTGTGTTGGAGCAATCGGGTTCAACTCCGTCACTCTCGCGGGTGTGTCTTGTGTCATCATTTATGATATTAATATTAGGGCTTATAGTTCGTGGGCATATATGTCCAAATTGACAGTGTTTACCCGTGGTCAACGCGGTTGTCAGCGGAGCTAAGTACATTCCAAACTTGTGATAAATTGAGCAGCAGGCTGTTCTAAGAGTGTGACCTATAAAAGGGTCAGTCTCTAGATCGTCAATCAATCCCGCGGTGTTTGGTATAGGGAGAAGTATACTAACGGCGGTTGCATACAAATAAATAGCCGCCGATCCGAGAGTTTTTATCATCTCCGCTCCCAATTTGGATTCGTATCGCGCATACATTTTATCGATCTCCGCATCTGACATCTTATCCACCTGAAAAACTTAGAGACGCCTACCGAGATAATGCTCCGATTGTCCCCCAGCAACCAGCGCAGCTAGCCGCTCTCGTCGCGCCGCATTTTCATTTTCATTCGGAGTCGTTGCACTCAACCCAATACCAACCGCCGTTGGTGTTGATTCCGATTGCTCTGTCGGATCATTATCTATGTTGGCAGTCGGAGTTGAGGTTTCTTCTATTAGCTGATCGAGAAGTTCGTCGCAGTTCATTTTTCTTAAAATTAATTTAACTATTCTAACAAGTCTCATCACTTTAACATATTGCCAAGCACACCACCCGATACTTATGATCACCATTATGCTCGCAACAAAGCTCTCAGCGGAGCACCAAATTGTTAACATTGTTAACCATTGTTCAGCATTTGTTCAACGTTTGTTAAGCATTTTTTTTGTTCAGCATTAGTTCAGCATTGTTCAGCAATTGCTAAGCATTGTTCAGCATTGTTCAGCATTTGTTCAGTAATTGCTAATTAATTATAAAATTAATTGATAACTTCGTAAGTAGTTGGTTGATCAGTCTTTAGCAAAAGCTTGGCGTGCTTAGTTTCCGAAAGCATCTGTCGAACCTCCAGGCGCTCCTCGCGCGTTGGGATAACGTCATTCTATCGAAGACAGTCATCGAATAAGTCTCGGTCCTTGCAGTGAAAGAGGGCGACCCATTTCGTTTGCTCGCGCAGATCCTTGAGGACGGCGTTGTACTTTTGAGTGAATTATCCATACGCTTTGCCTAGCATGGCGGCCAGAAAATGCAAGCTCGGAGAGCATGTCCTTCTTTTTGGTCATCGCCGCCTTGGCCGAGCAATCGTCAATCACGTATAGGGTGGGCTCACCCGGTGGATTTTTGGTATAAACCACGCAACCAATCGTGAAGCCTATCACCGGGGTCAATAACGTATACCTCAGGGTCGGTCCATATCCACGGGCGCCGCTGATAAGTATCGTTGTGCCGCACAGTGGGACACAGGATCACAATGTGACGAAAGGCATCGCGGTAGGAGCCCTCGAGCAAGTCTAGGATGAAAACCGTTTTTCCACATCCTGTCTGCCCACATATTATGGCAGAGTGGGCATCTCCAATTAGTGAGGTGAGTTATGTATTCCCGTTCGATTGGCGTGCTGAAAGCGATTTTATTGTTTCATTTGCTTGCTTAGGGTGTCAGAAACGAAAAAAAAATTGGTGGCAATTTTACTTTTTCGATTTGGGTGTTTTACGGCCCATCGAAATACCCCACCCACTTATTTACTATTGTGGAAATATATTTTCCTCAAATTATGGTACAAAGCATATGTGGTGTCTATTTATATGTTTTCATGGTCAAAGAACACGAATAAAATAAATTCAAAATGATTCGTCCAATGCGTTGCTCATTAATATGCAAATTAGGCATAAAAATCAATAAAAAACAGTGTTTTCCTGGATTTTATTAATTTATTTATAATAATTCACTAATGAATTATTGTATTACTATATTTATTCTAAAGACCGGCTCTGATATTTGCCTTGAAATCGCAATGCATATTAAATGAATATGGACAGCTAATTAACATTAAATATTATGCAAATTATGTGTCGCCATTATGCAAAAATCATACGGTATTCCTCTTGAATTCTTTGTGTTTGTATTGTATTGAGAATACATCGCGCTTATCAGTTTTCATAGGGTATGTTCTCGAGTAAAAATGTTTCAGCCTTCTCTATATATACACATGTCCTCATTTATGGTCAACTACCTTATATGGGCTCCTCTATATATTCACATGTCCTCATGATCAACTACCTTATTTGGCTCATCTACATGTATATATGTATAGTCCTCATGGTCAACTACCTTATATGGCTCCTTAATATAGTCAAAGGTCCTTATGGTCAACTACCTTATATGGCGCATCTATATTCGCATGTCAATGATGTCATCATGGTCAACTACCTTATATGGCTCCTCTATATATTCATATGTCCTCATGATCAACTACCTTATATGGTCTCCTATATATTCATAGGTCCTCATTGTCAACTACTTTATATGGCTCCTGAATATATTCAAAGGTCCTTATGATCAACTTACCTTATATGGTCTATATATTCGCATGTCTCATGGTCAACTACTTATATGGCTCCTCTATATCATATGTCCTCATGATCAACTAACTTATATGGCTCCTCTGTATGATTCATATGGTCCTCATTGTCAACTCCAACTAATCTTATATGGCTCTATATTGGAACAGTCACTACACTTGCACAATGGTGTGCATGGGACCATATTCTTCTGGCACGAACAGTTTCTTTTCCCATGACAAGATCCTTTGCATCCACACTTTACCAGCTCCAATACTGCCAGAGGAGCTGGGGCGTTAAGACATTTCACAGCCGACAATTTTCCATCAATGCCTGATTCCCATCCATTCTCTTCCAATGGAGGAAGTTGTGGCATAGGTTCTCTATACGATTTATACTCTAGCTGAGATGAAGTTAGCTCTCTGTATATGTGGCTTGAGGGTACCGAGCGTCGGTGGAAGTTTCTCACTTTCTTTTTAAGGTTTTTCGTACGGAATAACTCCCAACGAAGATCTCGTACAGTTTTACATGAGCTTTTCGGAGAATAAGCCTCACAAACAAACTGATCCAGGTTGGCAATGTCATTTTCTGAAGGGCTATCAGCAGTTCCAAGCTGCTGAAGAGATCGAACAATATCGCTGTCACTGGCTAGAGACAGGTACCTAGAATCCACGACTTTATTTGGAGACATTGAAGAACTTTCCTCCCCAGTCTGCACCTGTGAAATTGTGCAGTCCAACGAGACCCTTTGTTTTTTCTGGTCCAAGGGCAACACATCTCTCTTTCACATCAATGACTCTGAAGTATTTCCCTCTGCCGGTTAGTAACTTCAAATGGCCTGGAATGTTTTCAGTTGCCGCAACATCCATTAGCAGCAGGAAAATAACATCTGTGTCAGGAGACCATACATACACATCTCGAACTGACTGACTTTGTTCTGTCACATCAATGACATGAAGCGGAATTTGAGTATCTGCTTCTTCGTGACCATGTGTCATCATATTAGGATGAACAAGATTTGGTTTGTTTGTGTGTGAACTGATGTCCCATACACGACAACCAATCCAATTGTTTTTTGGGCAAAGTATTCCAGTAGACGCTTTCCCAGGTATTCCGTTAGCTGAGCCTTCGTTTCACTGTGCGATAAAAGAAGTTTTATAGACACATTCCTAATGTTCTGGGAATCGTGTATTTAGAAACTTTACTGGTTCAGTGTTGCCCGCTCTCTTCACTCTTGTCTTTTACCTTTAATGACGCAGTTGTGTACCTATCAAAAATTACTCTCTGAGTAACCGTTTGTCATCCTGGCTATTCTTGTAACAAATGCATCACCAAAGTCTGATATCTTCTCCATCCCTGGTGACTTTTTAATCCCTGAACTACGGCTTGTGCATCAATTATAATTACTTTCTCTCGTATTGTTTCATATTCACATTCAGATGGTGTATCTGTATACACTTCGTGTTCATCCACGTCACTCTCAATTTGCGACGATCCGCGTTCATTCACGTTCACCGCAGAACTTGATAGTTCTTCTGGAAATCGTGTATCGTCTGTAACGCGATGCATGGTCTGACATACATCGACATTTGCTTCTGAAACTGTCTGACTGGCGGATACAAGTGGAGTTTTGTAGCTTTCGATTTCTTTCATGAACGCACTCTTGTCAGTTGGTAATAGTAACGTTCCATCTGTTGCAAACAATGAACGTGGTGTTACAGCCAGCTCATAGTTGCCTATCGTGTCACCCAGTTTGTCCACTAGGTCTGGACGCGACTGTTGTACAACAAGGAAACGAGCCAGTAGTTGTCTGTCTTCGCGAAGCTTAACTACCTTGTTGTTACCAGCGACATTGGTTTTCTTCAAGCATGTACTGAATGTTTTCAGTTTCATCTTTGTGATTCGGTCCCAAACAGAGAGTGATGATGCACTTTTCAATCTGTTTTCCACAAAGTCCTTGTATCGTGTAGTCCCTTTTTCGTCTCTCTCTACAATGTCTACTGTTGCATTGTCGGGCACCGTCATCATAGATACTATGTTCACCAGTGGTATTTCTGTCATGAAAGGATTTCCATCGCAGTGTCTTTCTAGACAATCCTTGATCTTCACAGCATTTGTGGCAGACCGCAACCCTATTGAATCCTGATAGTTGATAATGTTCTGTCCTTTGCGCTCGGGCACCAGCTGCGTATCGGGACTGAAACACGTTAACGATTCGCGTCATTTCTGGAGCTGTAAACAGGAAGCGGTTCAGTGCAGACTCATTTTGAGTTATTCCGGTGATCCCACCTGCAACTTTCAGCTCTTTAATACACTGCTCGAGGGTTTGGTCTACGAATAGGTTGGTGAATGGTATACCTGTCTTCTTCACACAGAAGTCACCATCTTTAAGGGCTGTCCATGTTTCAGGATTTGTCGTTTTCAGGTCGTTCATCTGAGCAAGGTGAATTGGCATCAGTCGCGAGTAATTGTATAAATCATGGGCGAAAAAGTATTTTATCTGCTCATCTAGTGCTGCCAGATATTCCTCCCAGTCCCCTTGCCTACATGCTCGGATCAGGTGAAGAAGACATTCAACCTGATGTAGGTAATTTGTGAGGAACTTTCCGAGATCTCCGGTTTGTTGTTCTGTCATTTGATTGTCAATCTCACGAGAGTAATGAGCACATACGTCTTCAAAGAACGTCGCCACTATCTTCATCACGTGCGTGGAGACATCTCCTCAGATGGCTACACTTCTCAACAAGTGTTTCTGGATGTACAATGTCAATCATTTGCTCATACTTCAGGTAGTAACATGCCAGAGCATTCATTATATGGTATTCGATACCCCGTTTGAACGCCTTTCCAGCAAAGATCTGACGCAGTGTGACAGGAGAATATATCCCTGTCTCGACGGCGACAGTGTCAAGACCGCTGCCTTCAATGTATTTGCCTAAGGCATGGAGTGCAGCAAAGGCAAATGTGAAGTTCTCCATGCTCTAAGTACCCAGTGGCTGTTTCCCGTTGATGACTGTATTTTGATTGCTCTTTCATAGAGAGCGAGGTCTAGCGTGATCACGGTTTTCCTTCTGGCCCCATTACTACTGCCGATATATTCTGCGTTAATGATAGCGCTGTGTACAGGGTAGCGTAGTCAGTAGGTGCTTGCCTAAAGAGGGGAGTTACAACCTCACTATGTGTCTTAGCTACATTACCAGTCGGTAAAAGGAGCGAATTTGTGGCTGCCCATGTCGGCATTACACTTGATTTAGGGGAGGATTTTGTTTTCTCTATTCTCCGATCGCGAATCCCTGGTTGTTTGCAGAATACTGTCAAACTCTGTTATGTTTCTACTGTTTGACGGATCCTCGATTGGCGTGTCATCCATATGAGCATCCACTTCAGCCTCTGTGGCAACGACATTACTTGCAATTGAGGAATCGGCACATGTGTTCTGAGTATTTGTATCACTTTCGTCTACTGTCCTGACATTCGTAGCAGGAATAGCATTGCCAAGGTGATTGGCCAATGCCCATGATCTATCTTTCACTTCATATTTCTTCAACATGTCTGATTCTGAGTTGAATTCATAATTCATAAACTGAATGGGTTTTCTCCACAACACGTGTCAGCATTATATTGTACTTGAAGTTGCACCGGTGTTATCTTATCAAGGAATTGTAAGTGGAGCGTTGACTCGTTCACCTTCACCATTGTCTCTTGGTTCATGACTACAACCGTTCCGTGTAGAGTATTCTGTCCATAACATGTATCTTCGAGAAAGTCTATATTGTCTATGGCGAAGAATACAGATGTGCCCTTTCTAATACACTGTGGTATACAATATCCACCAGATGCACGCATCCTCTCTACCACACCGCATTCAATCCGTTTCTCGAGATTGATCACACCCTCATAAGTGGTCCCAAGGTTTAGCTTTGACAAACAGTTAACAAGTACCTTACTACGAATCTTGTTGTGAATGGAGAGACCCAATCCTATTGACAATGGTGTCTGTGTGTGAGTGCTAAAGCCGGCATCAGTCTTGGGGGCATACATAATCTGTCTGTCACTTTTAACATTTTGCGCAAGTACTTGCGATACGACACTTATAGTATTTCTCACGTCATCATCTCGTTTAGTAGATACTGCCCTTGACTTAGTACCGAACAACAACTGCTTGAGGAAAAACGCAGTTATTGGTGGATTCAGATAGTCCATGCTACCATTGAATGTCCAAGTACGGTGTGGATCTACTAACTCTTTACGCATGATAGCGGCAGCATCTACTACGATATCAAGAGCATCGGGCTTTGTGACCGCACTGTCTACTGCCACACCCAGTGTTTTTGTAGTTATCAAGTGTTCACTTTCGTTTTGTTTGTATGGTCGGACAAACTCGATATCAGATATATTATCTAATATTAACTGCTTCAAATGCTTCTTGTAGTCATGTGCGTCAGTAATGGTGCCATTTTCTGCAGTATGCACAGATACTGTTTATTAACATCTCTCATAGTCATGGATTCACCAACCGATAGAGAAGATTTAAAACGTGTTGATAATTTCAATATCAGACATTCGTTTGCTCAATGTTTCATCAGGTGTGGTTTGTGTATTTCTTTCACATTCACGCTCATGCATGCGTAGACATTTTCTGTGGTACCATATTTCAAGTGCGCTTGCGTCACTTGCTTTATGTAGTAGTGACAGGCACGCACGGACTTTATCACTATTAGTATTGTCCCTGATATATATCAAGCGTCCGCCCATTGCATCAGTTTCCGTAATATGAAGATCTTCTATATCTTCAGGATGGTCACATTGAAAGACGCAAATTTTCCGTTTTCGGTTCACCACGTGATCTGCGAGTGCGACCAATTGTGTCGCGCGCAGGCGTTTGTGATGACGGCCGTCCTACCTTTGCAGGAGTTACGTTGTCACTACACGATGCCGTTTGCAGAAATCGCTTCTCGGCCCTGCCTAGCATCCCCTTGTGCAACCACAGTTTTGTAGCATTCATTATGATATGATACAGACTCTAGTTCGCTTGAGGACATGTCATCCATCTGCTGAGCGAGTGGTGCATATTTTACTTCGCCATAGTTTGCACGCTTCCTAGCAAAGGTTTTCAATTTAAGAATTGATTCCTCTGAAGGATTGTGGATAAAAGTATGACCTTCCAATTTGCCACCATCACAAACTATACAGATGTGTGAAGACATTTTGATTATTATGCTATATACGGTGCCTACCGATTGATTGCCCTGTGTTTGATATAAACACTGTACGACAAATACCGACAAACTAATGTGGTACTGTTGTATTGAACAGCTCAAGCGAACTGCGATGCAACCGCTGAAATTGCTCACGTCCTTGACAACATCAGTTATTCATTGGTCAAAAACAAATTAACAACGCTACCATTTACACCACACGTGGATTTTGATGACGTGATCATGTACAAGAAGAAGTATCTTTTTCGTGGTGCAAAAAGCTCAGCGTTGTTAAGTTTCCGGTAATACGTCAGCATCCAATATCCAATACACAGCAGATTTCAAATTGGTATGGAATTAGTAGATTTCAAATTGGTATGGAATTACGTAATAAGAGCTGTAGTATTGCATGCCGGATGCCGTGGAAGTACCATTGAAGATTAAACCGCGTAGATCATCGGTTATCCTCATATATAGCCAACATTATTTCATGAATTATTCAATTAGATATACATGTAAATACATCGAGGAAAACACTGTTTTTTATTGATGTTTATGCCTAATTTACATATTCATGAGCAAGGCATTGGACCAATCAATTTGAATTTATTTTATTCGTGTTCTTTGACCATGAAAACATATAAATAGACACCACATATGCATTTGTACCATAATTTGAGGAAAATATATTTCCACAATAGTAAATAAGTGGGTGGGGTATTTCGATGGGCCGTAAAACACCCAAAAGTCAAAAGTAAAATTGCCACCAATTTTTTTTTCGTTTCTGACACCCTAAGCAAGCAAATGAAACAATAAAATCGCTTTCAGCACGCCAATCGAACGGGAACCTATGTTGTCGACAAAGCTAACTTCACTAAATCGTGAATTGTTAATTTTCTTAATTTTTTCAAATTTATAAATTAATAAATCGTTAGAATGATTGCTAATTTTCTTAAAATTAATTAATAAATCATTAGATTTAGTAGAGTGCTGAGACGTATCGGCCATCTTCGATGTTGAGTTGTGCGTCTGTAATTATATATAAGTACACGTTCAATGGCCCGGCTCCGTCCGCCTCTTTGGTTATCTGGATCGTCACACCCTCGCTAGCGTTCTCAACTTGGCGTCCGCTGCCGTGTATTTGGTCGTCGTCGCTGGCTCGCATGTCTAGCCATAACGCGTATTTGGTATTCAGGAACTCCGCGAGGGAGACGGCCGAGAGATGCAGGTCTTTGGCAACTGCTGCAACCTCCGGAGAGCGCAATTAGAGCCGGCAGCAAACTGCTTTCTTACTTCGTCCCACTGCTGGTGCGCGCGAAGACCCGCGCTGTAGAGTTGATTGGGTACTCCCTCGATCGTCACCTCTACCTTCGTGATTTTGGGGTTATAGAATGTGTCGGTTTTTCTAGCACCGAACGCGAACCGAGCATCCTCGAACAAACATCAGTATACCTTTCATCGAGCGGGCGGGTACGTTGACATTAATATTCCACAATGTGTCGCTTTTGTCTTTCGTCATCTTGCGATGGCGAAGAACTCGGTCGTAAAGTATGGCAACGCGCCCGGCGTACTGGGTTCTGATCAATCGCGCGAGTTCGGGGCATCGTGACCATGTGTACTCAGCGAAACATTATCGATCGTATACGTCGATAACATGTCGCTGGCTATGAGAACTCGGCCGTAGTCGTTGAACGTTAGTTCGTATTCGAGGCGGTCAGCCAAAGCGCTCTGATAGTAGGGCATGTGACTCTCCAGCAACTCAAAGTCGAGCGGGATGTAGAAGCGGTTGCCGTAAGCGCCCGCGACCGCGTTGTCGCTCGCGTTGTTATCTGCCTTGTTAGCAGCCCCGATTCTAAGTTTGGTTACGTTCTTATTTTTGCTGGTGTCAATACCCTTATAGACAGCGTTTTCACACTCTTGCGCCGTCATCCATAGGTCCTGATAACAATGGTAGACGTCGCTGTCATCGATCGACATCACCTCATTACCAGAAATCTTTATCATGGTCTTCTTGACGATGGCGCGACCAAGGTTCTGAACGACGGTTCGGTCCTCGTCCGTCGACGTCAGCGAAATAGTGAAAGCGAGGCGAACAGTACCCGGCACAATGACGTCGTTTCTTTGGTGAGACCCTGACCTTAGACTTCCCACACCCCGAGATGAAAGTTTTGGAATCGGGACACATCCACGAGTTGAAGATTTCTATTCTTGATGATAAAGGGCGAGAGTTGAAGAACGATTACCCGATTTCGGTCGTCCTAAAAATTTCAAATTAATTAATTTTAAGAAAATTATTTAGAATTAAACGCATGTTCGTAATATATATATTATCAACATTATTGAAAATGAGTATATACGGACCAGGTAGTTCTTCCGATTGGGTGACAAATTCAAAGAATTTGGAACCGACAGAAGGGGGATTCATCCCGACAGAGGGCGACTTTTTAACTACCCAAAAAACAAAGGCCTTGATCAATAAAACTATATCGGTGGCCACGGACGAGATTCACAAGAGTCTACTATCACAACTTAGAGAATATGCCCTGGCTGTGAATACACAAAGTCGTGAAGAAACGCATATGGAACTAAACGAACTAGGTGAAAAAATAACCAAATTTCGAAAAGAGGCCCGGTTGGGGATTGATAAAGTCCGAGAAGACCACCAGGCGGACCTTACGGAGGCTTATGATGCGTTGCTCTTAAAGGACTCTCTCAGCAACGAAGCGACACTTACCGAACTAGACGGGAAAATAACAAAATTTCGAAAAGAGACCAGGTCGGATATTGATAAAGTCCGAGAAGACCGCCAGGCGGCCCTTACGGAGGGTTATGATACGTTGCGCTTAGAGGACTCTCTCATCAGAGATGCGGCACTTACCGAACTAGACAAAAAAATAACCAAACCAAATTTCGAAAAGAGGCACGTCGGGTATTGAGAAAGCCCGAGAAGACCACCAGGCGGACCTTACGGAGGCTTATGATGTGTTGCGCTCAGAGGACTCTCTCATCAGAGATGCGGCGGTTGCCGAACTAGATAAAAAAATAACCAAATTTCGAAAAGAGACCCGGTCGGGTATTGATAAAGTCCGGAGAAGACCACCAGTCGAACCTTGCGGAAGGGGCCCTTGCGGAGGCTTATGATGCGTTGCGCTTAGAGGACTTTCTCAGTAAAGAAGCGACACTTACCGAACTAGACGGGAAAATAGCCGAAATTTTCTGTGGGGGGGTGGAGGAGGGTCGGGAAAGAGACCAGGTCGGGGGTTGAGGGGGTCCGAGAAGACCACAAGGAGGGGCCATTGCGAGGCTTTAAGGGCGTTGCGCTCAGAGGTCTCTCTCAACAGAGAAGCGGCACTTACTGAACTAGACAAAAAAAATAACCAAATTTCGAAAAGAGGCCCGGTTGGGGGTTGAGGAGGTCCGAACGGGTATTGAGAAAGCCCGGGAAGACCACCAGGCGGACCTTACGGAGGTTTATAGGGTGTTGCGCTCAGAGGACGGGCTCATCAGAGAAGCGGCGGTTGATGAACTAGACGGAAAAATAACCGAATTTCAAAAAGAGGCCCGGTCGGGTGTTGAGAAAGCCCTAAAAGGCCACCAGGCTACCATTACGGAGGCTTATGATGCGTTGCGCTTAGAGGACTCTCTCAGCAGAGAAGCGGCACTTACCGAACTAGACGGAAAGATAACCGAAGTTTCCGATAAACTGAAACATGATCGTATAGCCGCGACCAAAGCTCTTGAGGAGGCCCTCTTATAAGATTCGTACTGAGGCATATAACGCAAACAGTGCGCTTGCCGGAATAGTGCGAACAATGAAAACGCTAAAACGTGCCATAACAGTTTGGGCTGAGAAGCGGGGCTCATTGGTTGAGGGGCACTATGAATATTCGTTCGGTGCCAAAGCGAGTAATAAATGTGGGGGATACACTATGACAGCTGCGGGTGAAGTTATCCGAATGGCGGTCTGCTCGGTTAATGGTAGTGGTAAACTTGTTGGCGCGGTCGCGATAAATATTGTAGTAGATGGGGAAGAACGGGGGATTGGAGTCACTAAAATCTCTGGAGATAGTTCGACGGTGGTTTCGTTCTCTGGTGATGATCGAATTAGACTTTCCCAAGGTAGTGTTATTAACTTTGTTACGAAACCGGTGACCCAGAGAGTTCTTCCACTATTGTCTCATTGTTAATTGAACTTATTTTGTAAATACTAATATATTGAAAATCATGAACGAATCACCGCTTCCAATTGTCAATACCAATCGTCGCTATGCAGGATATTTTAGTTAGAGAATATACAAATAGAAAAAGAAACGCTAAAAAATATAGACGCGCGGTGAACATGGCTGAAGCATCTAGCACGGCTCTAGCGAGTGTTTCTGTGTTGTGTGGGGCGGGGACAGCTGCAACTATATCCACCATTATAACGGTTCCTGTAGCGGGGATTTTATGTGCGGTGTCGGCCGTTTCTGGGTTGTTGTGTATGGTAATTAGGCGTCGGGTGGAAAACTAGAAAAAAGAAAAAAAAATGTAGAAAACATGATAGAATATCTGTTCTCGCCAGGTCAAAGAAAAATACCATCGACGTTATGGTGTCCAAAGCGTTGGCCGATAAGAAAAATATCAAATTTAGAGTTTGAATCCGTGGTGGAAGAAATGGGGAGATATGAAAAATTAAAAAATGATATAAGAATCAAGGCGCGCGCCACCATGCCTAAAATTGAGTGTACTGATTGGGATAAATTTAGGGAAAAACTTGGAGATAAAGTCGGAAGAAATTAATATTTTTATTAAATAATTAATTATATTGGTGCAGTAAGCAATTTATTAATTAATTTTAGGAAAATTATAAACAATTTAATAAAAAAAAGTTGGGTCACACCGAGGCTCGAACCCGCGCCAGCAAAACCCTTCTGGGTCCACCCCGCTAAGCCACTCTCTTTCATTCATTCATTCATCATTCTTTTTTCTGTTTGGCTTAGCGAGGTGTAGCTACCCGTACTGCACACCCCCATCTCTCGGCTGATCTAGTAATTAGTGTCGAAAGTCTAGGCAACCTTGGAAGTGTCAGCACGGGTGCACTGAGCGCTCATTTTTCGTCAAGGGGCGTCCCCCAAGACAAAGTATTGTTGTTAATTTTACATATATTAAGCTAAAACCGTGTTGTGCAATACCAAATATTTACTCTCTTTTTTTCTTTTTATTTGCTTTTTATATAATAAGTTCGTTTTTTATTTAATAATTAGGTTATAACGTTCTAAATTATTAAAAGTAAAATTAAAAAATAAAAAACATGCCAACCAATCACAATGTAAGAAATACTTCCGGAATATCGATAGCGGGTTGTGTAATACACACCCACGTGTGTGTAGTATATATTAAAGTGTGTTTATTTTTCATCCCGGAAGACGTAATCGTGTAATCTCTCTATAAAATGGACACTTAATATACGTGTAAGGTAGGACACATAATTTGCATGTTTATAACACGTGTAAGTGAAACATTGTCGTCTGCTTGGTGTTGTGATTATAACATAAATTTATAAGCGATATCGTAGAAATGTACGTTCGTAAACGAATCGTTGGGTTTTAATAGTTTTATATAATACGCCTTAGTTTCATATCCGATACGCATTATCTGTCTTAATGTTCGTATTTGCCTCTTGTATAGTTGACATAATTGCCGGTATAATATTGTAAATGCAACGTTTTTGTCGGAGCGTAATAAATTACGCTGGTATTTCATATATTCGATATCGCCTAGTGTTCTCATTTTATAGAATTTATATACAGGATTATAACCCCCGTATTCTTCGTAACCTTCTTCAACACAGCCATTAAAAACTTTCAATTCCAATTGTATTGTATTATCCATTTTCTCTAATAATATTGATACTTGTTTTTTCTGTTCAATTTCCAATTAGAATTTTCAAATCCATTACAATATGATTGTAGAAACGCATATCCGTAAACGAATCGTTGATTTTAAATGTTTTTATAAAATTAGTTTTATGATGTTCCGGTAGTTGTTCTCCGATCCTATTTAGTCGCTTCGTTTCACGAATTTGATCCTTGTACCGGCGACATAATTGCCGGTATAATATTGTAAATGCAACGCTTTTATCGGAGCGTAATAAATTACGCTGATATTTCATGTATTCGATTCTGCATAATGTTTTCAATTTATAGTAATATTTTTCACCAAAGACATTACAAAATTCCAATTCCCATTCTATTTTATTATCCATTTTGTTATAATATTTGTATTGTTTTTTCTGTTCAATTTTCAATTTTATAAAATTAGTTTGATAATGTTTTTTTACAGTGTTTTAATGCTGTAGAAACACCGTGACTTATTAGATCGATTCTATCTTTGTAACTGACTTTTCGATTTGAATTATTACTAAACGATAATACTTTCGAGCACGTAATCCCTTGTTAACCATTCGATGAGTAGCCTGAGTGCCACCGCATGGTGGACATAGCAATGACTCGGCTTTGGTCCCTACCCCACAATGCCGACATGGGCGAGGTGAAACGGAACCTCTTCGCATCCATGCACGGTGATGTTTGCAATATTCGTAAATACCGGTGCGAAAACACCTCTCGTGACTACCTGTCTTCAACCACGCACACTTAATTAGAACCATTATGTTGTATATATATACTGAGTATAACATAGGGATTTTTATCTCTAATAGGGTGTATCTTCTCATGTCATAAATATATGGTCTCGCGGTAGTAGTATATAAGAGTCACAAATGATACCATCATGCTGTGGAAGGTGCCGCGCGTAGCTGACACCTTCCATAGGTGATGGTATCATTGTGACTCTTATATACTACTAATGTCTAGAACAGGGATTGACAACGCCGTATAAGATCATACATGTAATGTCTAGAACGGAGGATTATAACGGCGTATATGAGCGTACATGTAATGTCTACAAATGAGACTGATCACCGCGTATAAGATCGTACATGTAATGTATAGAACAGGAACAGATCACGGCGTATACTATCGTACATGTTATGTCTACAACTGAGACAGATCAGGGCGTATAATATCATACATGTAATGTCTAGAACAGAGACAGACCACGGCGTACAATATCATACTCGTGATGTCTAGAACAGAGGCAGATCACGGCCTATCAGATGACGGTGCATATGATAGTGCATGTAATATCTAGAAAAGGGACAGGTAACGGCGTATAAGATCGTACATGTAATGTCTAGAACAGAGAGAGATCCCGGCGTATGAGATCGTACATGTTATATATACAACAGAGACAGATCACGGCGTATAATATCGTACATGTACTGTCTAGAACAGAGCCAGATCCCGGCGTATAAGATCGTACATGTAATGTCCAGAACAGAGACAGATCACGGCGTATACGATCATACAAGTTATATCTAGAACAGAGACATAGCACGGCGTATAATATCTTACATGTATTGTCTAGAACAGTGACAGATCACGGCGTATACGATCATACATGGTATATCTAGAACAGAGATAGTTCCCGGCGTATAAGATCATACATGTATTGTCTAGAACAGAGACAGATCCTGGCGTATAGGATAGTGCATGTAATATTTAGAACAGAGACAGATCACGGCGTATACGATCGTATATATAATATCTAGAACAGAGAAAGATCACGGCGTATTCGATCGTACATGTAATGTCTTGAACAAAGACAGACCACGGCGTATAAGATCGTGCATGTAATGTCTAGAACAGGGACAGACCACAGCGTATAAGATGGTACATGTAATGTCTAGAACAAAGACAGACCACGGCGTATAAGATCGTGCATGTAATGTCTAGAACAGGGACAGACCACGTCGTATAAGATCGTGAATGTAATATCTAGAACAGTGACAGGTCACGGCGTATAAGATCGTATATGTAATATATAGTACATAATCAGATCACGGCGTATACTATCATACATGTTATATATTGAACAGTGACATATCACGGCGTATAATATCATACAGTTAATGTCTAGAACATAGATATATCACGGCGTATGTGATCGTACATGTAATATCTAGAGCTGAGACAGATCACGGCATATAAGATCGTACATGTTATATATAGAACAGACACCGATCACGGTGTATATGATCGTACATGTACTATCTAGAACAGAGACAGATCACGGCGTATAATATCGTATATGTAATAAATAGAACAGAGACAGATCACGGCGTATACGATCATACATGCTATATCTAGAACAGAGACATATCACTGCGTATAAGATTAATAATGTAATGTCTAGAACATAGACAGATCACGGCGTATAAGATCGTACATGTAATGTCTAGAACAGTGACAGATCACGGCATATACTATCGTACATGTTATATCCAGAACAGGGACAGATCACGGTACATAATATCGTACATCTTAATTCTACAAAATAACCAGACCACTCACTGCATATAATATATTCCATGTTATGTCGAGGACAGAAGCATATTACTACATATAAGACTGCATATGTTATGTCTAGAACGAAAGCAGATCACTGCTTATAAGACAATGCTTTGCATATTATCGAGAAAAAGAATATAACTACATAGCAACGAAACTGATTGTGTGAAATAAGTACATTATAATAAGTAGCTGATACATATTGGTGTCTTTGTCCACAAGGGCACTTCATTGTCAAAGACAATGCACAATCTGCGCCGATGGGGAGTGATGTCAATCATCTTTAATTAGATTGGCCAGTAAGCGAGGCTTACGGAATACCCCCCGCGTGGGCCCAGGTACCCCTAAAATATGTAATAAAAATTTCCAAGTGTGTGGGCTTGTGACCTTGACTCTGGGATTAGCGCGAGTGGCATGAACGTGAATTTGTCACAGGGTGGTAGAGGTCCATTGGAGCAATGAGTGTGTGAAATGTGAAGCAGATCCGAGCAAGGAAATAGAAGTTATAACCGCCCCCGGAGGCGTTACATTTTACAAAAGGGGGGCGTTTATTAGCCATTAAAAAAAAAAGATAATAAAAAAAATTACCAAGGACCACCAATTTCAAGCACAAAAATAAGGATTTAAGGATTATTTGTGTTTGAAAATGGCGGTCATTGGTAAAAAAAAAATTATTTATTTTATTTGGGGGGGGGGGGGGCGTTTGTTAGGAGGGGGGGGGGCGTTAATTCGAGGTTATACGGTATGTATGTGACGTTGACCTCGAGATCAGCGGGGATTTGTCACAGCATATGAAATATTAAGAATTTTCAATGAAAGAAATAGAAGTTATAACATATTTCTCTGATGTTAAGTTTTGTAAAGAGACTAAGTAAGTGACCTTGACCTTGGGATCAGCGGGGGTTGGACAGTCGTAGATTTGTCACAGCATGATAGTACAACCTTAGAGGAATGCATGTGTGAAATAATAAGAATTTTGAATGAAGGAAATAGAAGTTATAACTTATTTCTCTGATGTTAAGTTTTGTAAAGAGACTAAGTATTTGACATTGACATTGGGATCAGCGGGGGTTGGACGGTCATGGATTTGGCACAACATGGTATTAGAGCCTTACATGAATGCATGTGTGAAATATTAAGAATTTTAGATGAAGGAAATAGAAGTTAGAACAATATTTCTCTGATGTTAAGTTTTGTAAAGAGACTAAGTATTTGACCTTGACCTTGGGATCAGCGGGGGTTGGACGGTCGTGGATTTGGCACAGCATGGTAGTAGAGCCTTACAGGAATGCATGTGTGAAATATTAAGCATTTTAGATGGAGGAAATAGAAGTTAGAACAATATTTCTCTGATGTTAACTTTTGTAAAGAGACTAAGTATTTGACCTTGACCTTGGTATCAGCGGGGGTTGGATGGTCGTGGATTTGGCACAGCATGGTAGTAGAGCCTTACAGGAATGCATGTGTGGACGGACGGACGGACGGACGGACGGACGGACGGACGGACGGACGGACGGACGGACGGACAACCTGGCTCCAGTATACCCCCCCCCACAACTCGTTGCGGGGGGTATAATAACAAGTATTGGTGACATGTTGTGGTTCTACAGGAAGTCATGTACAGTGTCGTTAAGTCTTTCCGGTCAGTAAAACACATATAGGGCCTAAAAGGCACAAAGAGTGTACAATGGTTGCATAAGAAAATCTAGAAATGCCACACTTTCCCCAGTTTTCTAAACATCAGCGAACCTATCTTTTGTTGTTGGGCACCAGTCGATCTGCCCCTGCATTGCTGGTCCATAACGTGTAGTGGAGGTGCCATTCACATGGCTCTAGGCTGAATAAGATACATGGCCAATTCGTATATATGGGTATCGGTCCTTCAGCAGTACGGATAGCAGATATAGACCCTTCTAACATTGCATGCAGTGAAATGTCATAATACTTGACAGTAGCCTCTGTCATGGTTAAACTATCAACATGAGTTACCATGAATAGTTCTTATTAATGAACACCTCAGAGGGTTGGGTATATGTATTGCTATATTTTACATGGGACCTGTATAAATGATATATTCAACATGTATTGCTATATTGTACATGGAACATGTATAAATGACATATTCAACATGTATTGCTATATTGTACATAACACATGTATAAATGACATATTCAACATGTATTCCTATACTGTACATGAAACATGTATAAATGACATATTCAACATGTATTCCTATATTGTACATGGAACATGTATAAATGACATAGTCAACATGTACATGAATGCAGCTGCAGTTCACGTCAATTTTCTGCAGCATCTTCAGCGGTCCCAGAGCATCGTTGTAATACCACACATCGCTACTGCAGATGCTTTAGCAACAGTCAATACGTAATTAGCCATTAGTCCATAGGGCTATCAACTCACAGCACGGGTCCTTGGGTGTTGTCTCTCAAAAGTCTAACTTGAGGCATCCATCGCAATAAGTCCATGGTATGGATGACACATAGCCTGTACTGTATATACATGTACATGTAGCTATTTTGGCTTTGTTCAGGAGTGCATCATTGTGGGCTCGCTCACCTTCTCTCCTATGTCTTACATAGTCATCTTCATCCCAAGATGATATTTCTGATTAAGCCATGTAAAGGATAATGTCTACTAGATACCCTTATCGCTTCATAGTGACTGGAATCCCGTGTTTTTAGTCGATTACTTGTTCTACTTTGTGACTTCTTCAAATACGTATTGTCTGAAGAAGTATTCGCACCACCACGCTGTGAAAACGTCATCTTTTCAATATTAGGCGACTTATTCAAAGACATATTGTCTGAAATAGCATTATTGCCCTGCTTGTGCGTGGCCATCATCCCTTCTGTAGATAAGCGCTCCTTCAAAGACATATTGTCTGAAAAGGCATTAAGTAGTTCCTTCCATGTAGTACGAGTCGATCTGCGGGAAATGGTGATCTCATTCTATCACTAGGCAGCTTATTCGAAGACATTATCTGAGGAAGCATGATCGCCCTCCAAATACGATGAACCCGTCTGTGGACCAGCTGACTTCATTTTACTGATATGCAACTTCTTCGAAGACATATTGTCTGAAGAAGCGTCAGTACCCTCTCCAAATACGATGAACCCGTATGTGCACCAGCTGACTTCATTTTATTCTTAGGCAACTTGTTCGAAGACATATTGTCTGAAGAAGCGTCAGTACCCTCCAAACAGCACGGATCGAGAAGTGGGACAGTCCCAGCAATTTGTGGAGCGACTACACATGCGTAGCCTCTGATGATAGTTCACCAATAAAGTGTATTAAATTGTAAATGACTAAATATCGACAACTTTTATTTTCACCAAGCAATACTGCAAGGTTCAATTTTGACACCACAATTATTTCATATGTATGTAAATTATGACCGAAGAAAGAATATGTTCCTAAGAAATAAATGATATAATAGCTAATAATGAACTGTACGATATATATATAATAAAATACCCAAGGTATAAACGATTTACCTGGCACTCAAACCACAGACCACCAATATTTTGTAGACTAGATTATTTTTTAATATCTTCGAATTTATTAAACACAGTAACCAGCTGCAATATAATACCAGGTTTCTTATCAGATAATTCTGCAATTACACTCGATTTAAACCTAGGCAATGCAATAAGGGGACCGGGACACAATACAATTAATAACAGTATTCTACTGCACGATTCATATAAAACAAATATAACGAAGGCCATTCAAGACACAGTTCAAGATAATAGAGGATGCAATCCAAACACTATGTGGGAATTAATAAAAGGAGCCATAAGAAATGAATCAATAAGATAGTCAAGTAAACTAAAAAAGGAACAACGTAGCAACGAAAATAAAATAACAATGGAAATTAAAAATCTAAAAATGAAGATAGTAGAAAACCCAATGAACCAAGAGTTTGTAGATCAGCTAAAAATCGAAAAAAATAAACTTGATGAAATAAATGAAGAAAAGACGAGAGGAATTATACTTAGATCAAAAGCATAATGGGTTGAGGGGGCCGAAAAAAACCCAAAATACTTCTCCACTTTAGAAAAAAAGCGATCCGAAGAACGTACAATGCAACAATTAATGATCGACAACAATATTGAAATGGATCAAAATAATATCCTTAAATACGCTAAACAATACTACGAACACATATATAGTGAAGACATTAACCTAGATCATGATGATAACTCTTTTTTTCAAAACGCAAATAACCTACTAAATAATAATGACAAAGAATCATGCGAAGGCATTTTTACCGAATATGAATGTAAAACAGCGTTAAATAATATAACAAACATGAAAAGCCCGGGCTCAGACGGACTTACTGCAGAATTTTACAAATTATACTTTAATAACATAAACTAATACTATATTGAATATATTTACTACTAAAATGAACATGGCTCACTAACAGAACTCCAAACTCAAGGAATTATAACACTTATACCAAAGAAATAAAAAGAGACACTATCCATTGACAACTGGAGACCTATTTCACTTTTCAATGTAGATTATAAGTTAGCAACTAAAGTACTAGCAAATATGATGAAGAAAGTTTTATATTATCTAAAAATCCGGATCAAACTGGTTTTTTAAAAGGTCGATATATCGGAGAAAATGTAAGAACTCTATTAGAAATAATTGATGATGCTAACGATAGTAATACACCAGGTCTTATGTTTTTCACAGATTTTCAAAAAGCTTTTGATAGCATTGATCATAAATTTATAATTAAATGTCTAAAGTACTTCAACTTCGGAGATTCTTTTATCCAATGGGTATCTCTTCCATATAAAGACGCAAAAAGTTGCATTTCAAATAACGGCAATTTTTCAGATTTCTTCAAAATTAAAAGAGGTGTAAGACAAGGCTGTCCTATTTCATCATATATTTTTATTTTATGTATAGAAATACTATCTCGAAAGATCGATAATAACGAAAATATTGGAGGACGAAATCTTGGTGCAGATGACACTTTTTGCAGATAACGCCAGCTTTATACTTAACGGTTCCGAAAAAACATTTGATGAATTTGTAAAAACCTTAGATTATTTTGCAGTTATATCAGGCCTAAAACTAATTAAATCAAAATGCACAATACTAAAAATAGGATCTCTTAAAAATAACGCAAATGCGTGGTGCAACAGTAAACACTACACATGGACATCAAACCAAGCCTCCACTTTAGGAATAACTTTTACAAACACGAAATCAGAACTGCATGGACTAAATTTAGATAACAAATAAAATCGTTCCAACATGTGTTCCAACTGGAAAAAATGGAACCTTACACTAATCGGAGAAATAGCAGTTCTTAAAACTTTCGCTTTCCCAAAGCTTGTATATCCTTTGACAGTCCTCACACAACCACCAGACAAAACAATATCCGAAATAAATAACATAATGTTCAATTTTTTATGGGATGGAAAACCAGACAAAATATAAAGAAAAACTATTATTCAAGACTACAAGGATTACGGTTTAAAAATGATTGATATACACTCATTTGTTCATTCACTAAAAGCCTCCTGGATAAAGCGTATTCACAGTCACACAGTAATTGGAGCAAAGCCTATAAGGCTGAACTAAATAAATACGGCGGAGAATTACTCTTTAAATGCAACATTAATCAGTACGATGCAAAAATATGTGTAGAAAATATACTTTTTTTAAATGAACTAATTATTTCATGGAGTAAAATCAACTTTAATATGTTATCTGAAGCTTCGCATAAATCAAATGAAATTATATGGAATAATTCAAATGTAAAGAATTCAAACGGAAATGCCATATTTTATAATTATTGGTTTAGCAAAGGAATAATGTTTATGAAAAATGTATATGATTACAGATAAAAGACTTTTACACATTTCAAGAAATAAAACAATTGTTCAATTTAAATACCAGTGATTTCCTAAAATATTATTCGCTACTGGGAAGGGTTGGGGGGGGGGGGATTCTATCTGAAACAATAGATTACAATACACCGAACTTCCTTTTTAAAATAATAGCATCAAAGGAGAAAATAAGTAAAGTATTATACAAAAGTAAATAGAACAATATAAAACAACAACTAATAAACTTCTCGTTAAATGGGAAAATGAGTTTAGCAATCAAAATATACAATGGAAACAGATATTCACCATACCATTTAAATATACCATAAGAACAATTCATAATTCTTTTGGCAAAATACTTTATTTTCAAATGTAAATGTAACACATCTCTACCATTAATCCAATCTTTTAAATTATATATCACAAACACAATCAAAATAGAAGAAACAATTGCCTTTATGAAGAGTAAAATGAATATATTCAACCAAAAAGGGAATGATTTTATATTCACTATCCAATACTATCAGTACATTATCACATAGTCATTAACACACATTTTTTAAGAACCATAGACTTAAGTTACAATGGTGCAATTACCCTGATAGTCAGGAACTTATAGAAACATTTAATCGTAGAACTCTGACATACTTGAAGAATATACTGGCGTTGTAATTAACGTCACTATATTCTACCTACAACTATGATTCAAACAATACATCACTCCATTTATCTGTCTCCATTATCCATTATCTCCATGTATCTGCTATGTTTTCTCTTGCATTGAATCACATTCCCAAAAACATCATTGACGCCTGAACTATATTGTAATGAAACTTGTGGATATTTTGATATCATTTAGTTTAGTCTTGTAATATGACACTGTGTTCGGACATATCACCTCAAAATAGCAAATTATATTTCTAGTATTTTCTTTTGCACAATGAAATCAGTAGGTGAAATGTTACAAAGGATCTACTTCATGTTTATCATCCAAGTGCACTGAGAAACTCTTATTTTTGTTGATATTATGTGATGATACGAAGCATGTTCTTTAATATATGTCCGACAACAGTATCCATTCATGTTTGACATTTTTTCATGTATATCGTGTCTATTTCCTGTTCTTTGTGATATGATACATGTATTAATGAATACATATGGAAATGGAAACCATGTGCAGACACATATGATGCTGGTAAGTCATAAACTAGCAGTAAATGCATTGGTTGACCTGGTGG
Organism: Conchocele bisecta; assembly: GCA_029237695.1. NCBI lineage: Eukaryota > Metazoa > Mollusca > Bivalvia > Lucinida > Thyasiridae > Conchocele > Conchocele bisecta. The sequence goes on from CM055267.1 coordinate 413,284, forward strand.
TGCAGCTCCTATATCATCACACACATGGACTGTAGGTTGTGCTGTCTCTTCTGTAGTCACTGTCTGTGAAGTTGAAGATGGAGATGTCCCGACCGGCGCTAACGTCTCGCTGTTGCAGATGCCGACAGTTGGATCACCACCTGAAGTCTGGTCCACTATTGATGTTCTGGTGGGTTGTGTAGTCTGATAAGACGCACGGGACGTCCCAGCTGTTGTAAAACTGGGATGCCATGTGAATTGGTGCATGCGGTCCGACACTCATTTATCGGTATCTTACAAACCGGTTGTTGTTCTGCATTCCTGATAGTGATATCAGGTAACAGCAATTTACTTGGTTGTACATCCTTATCACAGGTCACATTCGGTGTGTTGGCTCGCAATAGGACAGATTCACTGAGTCTGCGACGTCCATTTTCTGGGTGTTCAGCATTCCCAACACGATGGGTGTCACAGGGTAATAGCAATTTAAATGAGTTGCTTATGTTTTTCAACAAGACATCATCAGTGGGGTAGTCACTATCATATACAAGGGGCCCAATGAGTCGCTCATGTTGACCTGAATCTGAATCAGATGCTTCTCCGCTTTTATTCTGATTTGCAAAGGTTTCCGGAAGATGGTTATCCGTAGTAGCTGCCAAGTGCACTGGTGGCTGGGTGGGTGTGTTAGACCCCAGTAATTGAGGTATGAAATGCTTTCGTCAGCCCTTTACAGTTATCATAGTGGGTGGGGTACTTGTACGAAGTTAGTGTAATTACAGAGTATATCAGCAATTCATGAACTGTCACCTCACCTTATGTTATCCATAATCATCAACATAGTTAATACTTGTTAGCCACGCCGATCGCAACATCTCTGAGCCAGCAGTTAGTGCTTAATAGCCGTTTTATTGACATACATTTCACATGTTAAAATGTTGGATTTTCTGGGCAGCCTCGTTCTGAAGTTGAAAGTTCGTTTCCGGTTAACCCCCGATTCTGCCAGAACGCTATTAATTTTGACAGCTGTCACTCGACTTCAAAATATTATATTTACACTTTCTGGACTCAGATATGTTTCGCCAAGGGTAATTTCCTTCATTTATGTCTTTTCTATATAATTCATGTGAAAACAGAACTAAGGTCATTGAATTTAGTAATTTTTACGCCAGATTTAGCAGAATTCTGCAGAATCCCGTTTCGGATTCCCGCAGTGGAAATCCGAATTCTGTCGTTTTCTTCAGTTTTATCCCGTATTCCGCCAGCTTCTGCCCGGCAGAATACGGAGTATAAAAGAAAGCACGTGAATGAACTACGGCAGAATAGACTTTGAAATTAACTGGGAACACTCGTATTATAATTTAGACTCTGGCATAGAAATTTAAGCTTTTAACCATTTATCATTTAGGTAATAAGAAATTCTAAGGTATTGATACACCATTATTTTAGGTTTCATCCCATTAAAAGTAATTATTAGTATTTGTACAAGGAACTAGCATATTTATCATATTTTAGTCATTAATTCCTTCATTCATGTAATCAATTGTATAAATGTAACTGTTTTACTAATTTCAGCCCATTACTGATTGATTCCTTTATTTTTAACCTGTCACTGATTCATCGCCATTGCCGCGCTACCACACAAAGTCGTGACAGGTGCACTTGTTTCTGGAACCGCCTTTTCGTGTGTGCAGGGGAATTCCACAAGGTGCGAAATCTCACTAGGTGAGATAACATTGTGTTGAGAGCTGCTTAGTACATGCTCAATCAATTGGAACCCTGTTTTCGTGGCTGCTGGAGACTCGGCGAAGGCGGCATTAACATGCTCTCTGGATTTCGGCCTAGCTGAATCATATGTACTCGTATTATTATCCATGCCCATGGGCGGTGGCTTCTTCAAGGACAATTTGTCCAAAGAAGTACTAGCCGATTCCATTTGCGGAACTAGTTGTTGGTTTGCAAATATTTTGGGTTTCGCGGACCGTGACCGAGAAATAACAAGTTGTGTCTTTGATTTTACTTCTCTGTAGCTAAATCTGTGCATTCAGTTGGTGGAGCCTTTTATTTGCAATTGCCATTCTATCGGATATGTTGCTCAGTCCAATTATCGACCTTCTGTGTAAGTAATGCTTGCTCACAAACAGCTTGTCCTAGCCAGGTGAGCAGATGGTACACATTTGGTGCCTCTTGCTTTTTACAAGTTTGGTCTGACTTTGCCTCACGTTGTGTTGAGTGATGTGTATCGTTCCAATTTATGTGAACTGAAGGAGCCATTCTTTGGACAGTTTCCCCCACAGGCGTCTGGCGTTCCATTGAACGGGGTCGTGGAGTTTGAGATCCGGGTGGCTGACGTTCTTGGGCCGTTACCTCCACAGGACTACGGTTCTCAATTGACCGGGGACGTGGAGTTTGAGGTATGCACGCCTGGTGTCGTTTTTCTTGGGACGATACATGTACCTCCTCAGGTGTGGCGTTCAATTGACCAGGGCCGTGGAGACATTATGAATGTGTGACTGTTCTTATCCCGATATATCTCTGTGAAATTGGTAGGTGTATGACCCAAACTCGTGTTGCTATATCAGTGATGAAAAATCTGTTCACACACAGGGTTGGCCGGTTATACAGTTCTACAGTTCTACAGCGGGGGTGTACGTCGCAGTGTATTTCTTTGGAACGGAACCCAGTTAGTTCTGGTGTCATACTGCGTTCATTTGGCATATAACCTGTATTGTTGTATGACACATGTTGAACCGGGTCTGGGACGTCTTCTAGCTTTACCCATGCCGATCGGTAACATTTCTGACTCCCAAATATAAATGCCTCGAAGTCGATCATGTGCATCAAGTTGGCTGCATATGGATAGTTTCTTTGGAATATTTCTGGCGTTATATTCCTTTCAGCCTCTCTCAAGTCGACTATATTGTCTGCCATATCATTATCTACGCCAGGTAACAATAATAATTATGAACAGGCGCAATAATTGATTTTAAGCCTACATTTGTACATGATGTATTGCTAATCAATTGTGCAATTTGATCCGAGTTGGTTAACTACTCCGGGTTTGCATTAGGGGTGAAACTACTCAATAAACTCCACACAAATTGAGAAGAGAATGGTGCATTTACATGTATACAGTTATAATACATGCCCTTCCTCCCCTAACACAAAATGCAGTAGGGTTAGTTGTCAATCAGTCAAAGTCCAAAAGATAAAAACAATCTGATTATTTATCCTGTTATGCTCAATAATTATAATAAAAGTTAGTAAAGATGAGTATTCGAAACATAAATATCTTAAAATTAGTTGTGATAAGTGAACTAGAATGCAAAAATGGTATTGTTTACTTTTCGTCCGAAATTAGCTACTGCATAAAATAAACAGGACTAAAAAATTACAATGTTATAGATTTTATTTACAAATTGTAAATGAAATTAGAAAAAACATGGCAATAATGTAAACTATAGCTGATAACGTTCGTTTAGTGAACTAATTGGGCTGGCATGACAAATGTAAACCGGAATTTGACGGATGTCAGACCTAGAAATTCCCAGAAAACTACTAGATTATCCCAATAATTTACTTGGTCAATTGAAAAAAAATACAGTTGTACGGAAGTAATATTTCGAGCAAAATTTGAAATATACAAAAAATAGATACATACACGGAAAGTTAAATCATATGTGTCCGAATAGTATTCAAAACTGTTGATGTCTGAGATAAGTGCTGACTTAAAGCTGAAAATTCAATCGAAAATATTATGACAAAATTACGGAGTCACGGTCACGATGAAAATTCAGAAATAAATAGGGATTATCCCAAATTGAGGCGTTAAATAGGTTAGCCTCGACGGCGCCATTGTTGTATTTGTCCACTAGGGCACTTCATTGTCAAAGACAATGCAACATATCCGCCGATGGGGAGTGATGTAAATCATCTTCAATAACAAGTATTGGTGCCATGTTGTGGTTCTACAGGAAGTCATCTCAACTGTGGTCAAGTCCTTCCGGTCACTGAAACACCTATAGGGCCTAAAAGGCACAAAGGGTGCACGATGGTTCCATAGGTAAATCCAGAAATGCCACAATATACATCTTATATATATCGCTCATAAAGAATATATATATATGTATATTAATTATACTAATATAATTATTCTCGTTTGTGTTTAATTACAGATGGGACCGTGTTCCGATAATCGTTTTCTGTGTACACATTTATAAAATTTCACTTTGTGCTGGATTTGTTATGTATAGTTTTAAGTTTCATCGTGTTTTTTTTCTCAGCCATTCGCTCTTTCGTTAATATAGTACTAGTTGGGACCATACACCATTGACTGTGGGATGTACCGGAACCCCAAACGCCTTGGGAGGCTATCCGTGTGAACAATAGTATGAATATGATCAGATTGCAACGCTCTGAAAAAACCCATATTAGGTGGACATATCATTCTGACTAATTACGTCATACATCATGCGATTACAGTAATTATGATATTGATATGTTCAGCTGTGTAGCAATGAGCATACTTATGTGTTAATGTTTAACTCGAATATTGTGAACCTGATTCTGTTATATCATAAGTTATAATTATGCATTGTTGAACCATTAAAGTGCTCGCATGGGCACTATGTGATGTTTTAATCTTAAATAATTTAGACCTTAGTATAATGTGTTTAACATGCCTATGTATAAAATTGGATACCTTTGCCGGACGTGTGGTCGGCGACAGGGCCAGTGAAGGGCGTCATGGTATTGCCGCGGGTCCGCTGCCAGTCGAAACTATCGTTCTTTCTGTCCTGTTGTAGGTCACAGAATCCAACATCGAATGAGCAGATTATATCTGGAAACACCCGATAAACTGTTTGCGTTTTCATTTATATTTGACGATTTTACGGAAATGGTAACATAACCGATTCTATCATATTGACAAGACAAAGGAGTAGTATTATAACGACGATCCTAGCGCATTTGACCAGAATATGGTTAAATATAATCAAATATGGTTAAATATGGTTAAATATAATCAAATATGGTCAAATATAATAAAAAAATTTCATATAAACAAATATATTCCAAAAATGAGGAATCTAGATACGGAGGTAAGTATTCTAAAAAATGAGGAATCTAGATACGGACGTGAGTATTCTAAAAATGAGGAATCTAGATACGGAGGTGAGTATTCTAAAATGAGCGGTCTAGATACGGAGGTGAGTATTCTAAAATGAGGGGCCTAGATACGGAGGTGAGCATACTGGGTCTAGCATATTTAGATACGGAGTACGAGGACAATGCTGGGTCGAGGACATTTAGATACGGAGGTAATCCGACATTCGTAGGATTACGCCCGAATCCGCCATGATGTATCCTGTATACTGATTGGTCGCGTTGCTACCAAATGACCACTGATATCCTCCAGGTTTAAGTGCACATCGCTCCTCAGCGCAAATAGAAATAACTGACTTCTGAGTGTTTTTTTTTACTTTCTTTACTTTATTCTCTAAATGAGTAAGTTTAATTTTAGTCTTTGAATTATTGTTTTCGCTCAGCTCATATACATAAAGCTTGATTGTCGCATCTTTATCATTTAATTTCTTATCTTTTGAGTAAGAAATATATTAAAGACTTTTTCAAGCTCATCTACATAATGCTTGGTTGCAGCATCTTGCGCATCAGTAGGATTAACTACATTAACTATTCTGTTTATATTCATATTTAGTGGACCAGTTAGTTCACTTGTTCCATCCTTTCTTAAAAAATGTTTATTTACGTAAGTAACCCTTACTCCAGGATAACGAATATTTTCACTAACATTACAACCAAATATATCAACAGGCATGTTTTATTATATATATATATATATTTATTTAAGCTAAATTATGTTGAGAACTTTGTTGAGTTTCTAAATGATTGTTTTTCATATTATGTTAAGTTTCACAATGATCATCTAGATTATAACCTAAATCATTCATAACTGAATGATTTTATTTCATATTATGTTGAGTTTCGCAATCATCATCAAGATTATAACCTAAATCATTCATAACTGAATGATTTTTTTTCAATTGGTAATGTCCATATGCCAAAGTGTGAATCCTATCCTCCATAATGACCAGCTTGTCATCGTTTGAAGACAGTGCTATTTTGTTTATTTTCACTGAATATAATTTGTGTTTATAACTTCTTATTACGTTCATATCCACTATCTTAGGATTTTTACTAAACAAACAGGTCTTGTAGTCATCGTGGGTAATACATATCCTTTTTGACTACACTATTCTTTACACCTTTGCATCTGTTTTCTTCCTCACCTTCAAACATCTTATAGCTGTACAGCTTAGGTCTTAATCCAATAAATTCTTCCATAATTTTCCCCCCACATTCATCTTTCATCAAACCGATGACCTTCTTGTTTATATCAGTTTGTATACCTGAGGGGATGATCTGTCGGATAGTTGCTGGTATCAAACATTTTTTCTATATCTGGACTTATGTCCTTATAAAAATCTTCAGTTTCAATCTCGTATGCTAAACTGTCAGTGTCAGTAAACAACAGCTTAGCTTTATCCCCATACTTCTTCTTGATGTAATTGTAGTGAAAATCATACATCAAGGTTTTGCTTAAGTCTAGAATACATGTAACCATACCCAGATAAATCGGTTTGTTAAACAAAATTTTGGTTTTATTCATATGAATAGCTACTAGATTTTCATCAAAGATTGTACAGTGTTTGAAGTTAGGCTTTGCTGCTAGTTTTATAGCCTTTTCTCTATTATTCACCAGATGAATATCAACCCTGTTTCGGATGTTTTCCATTGTCTTTCCATAGATAGAATTGTTCATGAGCTTGAAAAAGTCTTTTTCAAAATCATTATTTGCATTGGTTCTTAATTTAGTGTTTAGATCAATATCTTTTTTTAAGCCAAGTGCTCTCCTCGAACTTGATACCTCTATGTATCTTGGTGATTTTTAGGCCAAGACTCTCATACATCTTGAGATTCTCGTAGTGAAGGACATACTTTGTCTTGTCGTATAGATTAGGAATAAGCTTTTCAACATTATTCACAACGAGTCTTTCGGGAGCTAGAGGATATTCATTATGTAAATCGTGCAGCTCCTTAGGATACTCCAAGTCAACCTCTAGGATACATGAATGTTTTTTCCAGACATTCAATTCGTCTTCAGTCATCCACTTATATCCATGTGTAGGTAGTGGTTTACTCATAGACCATCCATAGAGGTTGTTAGCATCCATATATTGTATATACTAACTTGGTTTTTTAGGATTAAACATTTCACCCATATACTTATTATTCGCTTTTCTATACCGAGTTATGATACTACTCACACCTCCTCTAATCCCCTTTTCAAACATGAGTATCATGTCATAGTCACTTAATAATTCTAATTTTGATAATCTCTCATCGTCTTACAATTAAAGCTCTTTCCAGATCTTTTGTACATGTTCATAATCTTTATCCGAAATATCATCACCACTCAACTTAGAATAAAATTCTTTCGTTGAAGGTAACTGTGTTTCATCCAGCCTCTCAAGACCATCAACATAGTCATATGGGTAAACACCCTTACGTTTTAGTAAACTTAACTGTTCACCTTCATACTCACTTTCCAAGTTTAAGAATTGATCTTTCGGAAGGTTACCTACCAGTTTATCTAGACTAGAAGCCATACATTTGAAACTGTCAATAAACCACATATCATGTTTCACTTCCTTCTTCTTTCCGTCTTCGTTAATAAAACTGTCAATTACAATCTCTTTCGTAAATGAAATATACTTCTCCTCATTGTTAGGGATGCAGTTAATCTTACCCTCCTTTTTACCTAAGTTGTTGATGAATAGGTGGGAGTCATATCCGCTCAGATTGTGGAATATGATGGGGGTAAGCTGAGATTTCTGGTACCTGAGGTTGCATGTGTTATGAGCAGCTCCTCGATACTTACCAGTGAAATGGCAGTGATCTCTTACCTTCTTATCATTCTCATCAAACTCTTTTTCGCATATCCAGCATACTGTTGCCTTTTTGAAGACCTTTTGTTGTCTTGATGTAATTATCATATTCTTTGGAAAACTATTTTTTGTGTATATGTCAATAATGTCTCGTTCTAACATGTCAACAAAGATCTGTGATATGTCCTCATCTTCAGATTTCTTTGTGTATCTTACTGTTTTTCCTTTATAAACCTTATCATCAAAGCATTTGATGTAATAGCAGAACCCGCTAGGCATATGCTTTTGATACCTATTAGTATAACTGTGGTCATGGTTGGGTTGGGTTGTATCCAACTTTTGTGTGAAGCACACAAAGTCAACATAAGCTGCAAAGGGTACTTTCATCGAATTAACAAAGGTTTTAACATCTAAGTCTGCTCCTTCCTCAGGCACCACAGTTTTTAGTTTTGTTCGTTTTACAATATTCATTATGCTTTTCTAAGGATTTGTTTGAGTTGAAGGAATTAAGACATCGGAGACAGTAATATCTTGTATGTTGATGCTTAGATGTCTACGCGGATAACAACCTGCTCACAACCTGCAACCTGCTCAAGCAATAATGAGTGCTTTTCATCCTCTGTTGAGTTTCATAATCATCATCTAGATCAGAACCTGAATGATTGTTTTTCATCTTCTGTTGAGTTTCACAATCATCATCTAGATCAGAACCTAAATCATACATAACTGAATGATTGTTTTTCATATGTTGATTTTCTGAGTGATTGTTCATATGTTGAGTTTCGTTTTCCATATGTTGAGTTTCGTAACCATCATCTAGATCAGAACCAAAAGCATACATAACTGAATGATTGTTTTTCATATTATGTTGAGTTTCGCAATCATCATCTAGATCATACATAACTGAATGATTGTTTTTCATCTTCTGTTGAGTTTCACAATCATTTGAAATTAACAAAAGGTTAATAACATTATCACGCTTATACACATATTTGCTAATCCGAAGAGGATAGACGTATATGTTCTCATACCCAAAGACGTTGATAGAAATAGTTTCATTTTGTATTTCAAACCTATGTATGGTTTGAAGGTCAACTGGGAAGGTAATTTTATTCCAATTGAGTTCCGACGCTTGTTGTTTTAAAGGTTTTGTGATACGTTCAGCATCCCGCTTTACGGGGTTTAACGCTCTGGTAACGCACCACTTGAAGCACTCATCATCCTCGTTTTTCATATTGATGATTGCATTCTTCAATGCAAGCTTTGGTGGAAGAGGAATATAAGAGATACCTTGTATTGGTTCATATTTTACTGTATGTAGTTCCAAGCTGATAATATTTTTGAATATCCGACCACTACCACTACCCTGGTATGTTGATATATTCTCAAGGATTCTCCCAGCCATTATGCTATATAACTCATTCAAATCTGTCCCCTCCAGGTTAATATTAATTTTAGAGTGGAAAGGTGATTGTTTAATTAACATATTATCTGTTAAAATACTAGCCTTATACATGTTGCAGTTGAGGGTCATTTTTAACTTAATCTGACGGTTATTCCTCAAAATATTAACAACAACCTGCTTTATTTCAATTAAGAATAATTCTGGGGTAGATCCTTCTCTACCCTTAATAACGTATTGATCAGTAAATTTCCTGAGAGACGATTCACTCTCCTCGATTTTGAAAGGTTCCACTTTATTTTCCTTGAGTTTTTGTTTTTGTATCCATTACGCAAACACGTCTTATTTGGAATTAATAAATCACTGAACTACTTTCGGCAAGGGAGATAATCAATATCATGCGAACTATTTTCATACGAGCCAAGCGGATTGTTCTGTTTATGATTAGTATATATAGTTTTAAGCTATCTCCTGTGATATATAATGATACGTTACTTTGCTATGTTATGGGTACTAATACATGTTGTTTCAATAGCGTATCTCTGTAACGGTATTGTTGTAGATGGAGTTGCAAATAATTTAATAATTATTACGTTCAAATGGTGGCGTAATACTGATAGCACTTCTGTATAACTGTGATTGTCGTAAATGGCGCAACAGTCGTGAGGTTAAGGTCGCCGACTTCAATGATTTAATTACCGATTTCCGGAAGGGTCGGTGGTTCAAACCTCGACGTGGTATACTTTTTTTTTCTCCACATATATTATTTTTGTGATTTTAATATTTTTTAATATTTTCACAATTTTATGATTTTAATAAAAATACCTATAAATTGATAGAAACTTACCAACAATTAAGGTGTCTGTCTTTAAGTAATATATACACAGACAGTTTGTTACTGATTTTTTAAGTTTAAGTAATATATACACAGACAGTTTGTTACTGTTTTTTTAAGTTTGAGGTACTGTCTATACTGTCTATACCATATAATGTTTTACTGTCCCAAAATCTTTTTTTTTTGGCTGTCACAATTAATTAATTTTCGGACAGCAAACATTTCTTTTATGAATTTGAAATAATTATTGTCCTCCATCTGCTCACAACACTGTTCGAACTGCGCCTGTGGCTACCACGACCAGAATTCACTGGCCGCAAACACAGTAGCCATCGGCGTCTATTTATTAAATTATTATTTTGTATTTTATTTGAATTCCGCGTGAACGCTGCATTTTGTGTCAACACCTATTACAGAAAATATTGGTGATTTTCTAAACGAATATCGGAGAAATGCGGCTATATATTTTGTAAATTTTCAACACCATTTACGGACAAAAAGTACTGATTTTTTAAAACAATATCGGCACAACTAAATACGGTGATAGAATTTTTGTCAACTTTTCAACACCATTTCCGGAAAATATTACTGATTTTCTAAAAACAATATCGTCGAAGGTGTACTGAACTACTCTTTATTTTAAATAACCAGCCGTCTAATAGATCTGTGTATATCGAGAGTATATCGTTAATTGTCATGTTGTCTCCGACAGTGAGGTGCTGCTGCACACATCAAAACGACACGTCAATTTCAAAACATTGCCTAAGGGTCACAGCTGTGTGGTGTCATCAGATCAACACCTCGTCACACACAACTACGCATTATCGATTTTTTTTCCCCACACAAAGCGACGTGTATTTACAACTAGATCTGTGTAATGTGTCGGGTGTAGCCAAAGACCATACATAAATTCGTAATTAGTCACAGATGTAGCCTTAAAATATAATCGATTTCCTTAAATTACGTCCGCATGTTGACAGATATTTCAGAGCAGACGTCATCGTAATTTGCCGTTATTTATTTCCAAAAATTAGCCATATATTCTGTAAATGGCGTTGAAAGTTGACAATAAATTAAGACCAGATCAGTACGTTAAATCGCTATCGACGACAACTGACGATCCGATGAGAGAGTAATACCGTTTAAGCGTATCCAATGTTAAATATACATCGTTATTTGTTTATGACTTTCGTAGTTTTTACCGAGAAATTCAAACCGTTTCCAATTATTGGGGAACATAATATCATGATTAGCACATCGTTTCACTAAGCGGGGGCTACTCAGGAAATGGGATCACACGGTCTATTGTTTACACTGGATTAATGGCGGCCTCCATGAGGTCTCAGGTAAATCTTATTTTTCATTAATACGACTGTGGTTTCTTCCTTTTAGTGATAACCATGTTCCAGCCGTTAACACTTATTTAGCAACATTACTTAATATGTAGTTAGTCTGAACATTCTGCAGAGAAATCTGAATTAGATGGAATCGAGCGTTGTTTAAACTTAGTCCGGTTCATATGCACAGGTCAAAATATGAACTGAAAATGGCGCTTTGCGTGACAGAAATCCGTACTCGGACGAATAAAAAAAATGTTTTGTTATAAATATCACATACAGCGAAACAGCGGTAGCATCTACTGTTTTAATAATATGCATACATATTGTAATTAATGTTTAATAGTGATCTACTGATGAATAATATACGATACTATGGTTTATACTCCAGCACTATGTTTTTAGGCTGTGTGATTTGCCTCAATATAAACTGGATTAATTAATACTTATATTCATGCGCTTCATGACAACATCATTACATTTAAAATATACAAATATTACTTAAAGGGGTACCGATATGATATATTTTAATAATATAAATATTGAAAATACACATTACAATCGCTTACAACATAAGTTATTGATTGAAAATAGTCACTGCATCGTGACCTATTTGACCGCATTACCTATTGCGCGGCAACCTCATCAAACCCCCTGTTTACATAGGTAACCGGGGGTTTGGTGAGGTTGGCTCGCTAATACAATGTTTGCGTAATGTTTCATTTTCCTTGAGTTTTTGTTTTTGTATGATTTTCATTTTCCTTGAATGATTGTTTTTGTATGATTTTCTTTTCCTTGAATGATTGTTTTTGTATCTTTTCCTTTTCCTTGAATGATTGTTTTTGTATCTTTTTATTTTCCTTGAATGATATCTTTTCATTTTCCTGGAGTTTTTCTTTTTCTATCTTTTCATTTTCCTTGAGTTTTTGTTTTTCTATCTTTTCATTGTCCTTGAGTTTTTGTTTTTCTGTCTTTTCATTTTCCTTGAGTTTTTGTATCTTTTCCTTTTCCTTGAATGATTGTTTTTTGAACTTTTCCTTTTCCTTGAATGATTGTTTTTGTATCTTTTCCTTTTCCTTGAATGATTGTTTTTGTATCTTTTTCTTTTCCTTGAATGATTGTTTTTGTATCTTTTCATTTTCCTTGAGTTTTTGTTTTTGACCACAGTCTTTTACCATAGCTTTTAATTGAACAACAGTATTTCGTTTCATTTTATTATATATATATTATTTATTTTGATCATTTTCAAATTTTTCCAAATTTTCTTACATACATGTATATGATACATGTGTATCATATATGCTATTTATTGATTGTAATTTCATACTTTTCATTCCAAACCCTACCATCCCAAAATGTTATGATTCTTGGTGACTTGTTGATGAAACGTGCTGCCTTGTAAATTGAAGGAAATGTAATCACCTCCCCTGTTTCCACACTTTTTAGTCTAAATGTCTTGGGTTTGTTCTGATTGTTCTAAGCCATTTAAATTTTGAATCGATCTCATTGTTTGGTTTCTCATTTTTTGGTTGTTCGTCTGGTAGAAGACCTTCCCCTCTCAATAACTCTATCAATTGAGGCTTTCTGTAGTGAGAGCAATCCATATTGTTGTTCTTTAGGATATATATTAGTTCTGATCGTTTGATTGTCATTTTAATTATGAATGTTTTTTCTTTAAACTAAAATTCAATTAATATATCACACTCATCACACTCATCTTGTTTCCGTCTGACTTGAATGATAGCAGCCTGTCTGAGATGACAAGAGCAAATGCCTCTGTACCTGCTGGTACATTTTTGTTGAATTCCACCTTCATTTTGACGTCTATCATACCAATATTCAACTTTTCACCTTGTTTACTAACATCAAACACGAATAGAGGGTATAAATCTTTGTAATTGCTCGGAGTAATATTTGGATTGCTAATCAACTCGCATACCCTGTACAAATTAGATTTGAATGCAACAGCATCTCTATACGCCCTAATGAATCCGTAATCGGGGAAGGGAAGATTGTAACTATCCCGTGGGTAATGTTTTGTGTTTAACACGGCCCATATGTTTTTCACATCAACATTGTCAAAGACGGACGGGTTCTTCTCTTTGTCATTATTCTTCTCAGTCTGGAATCCAACAATGATATATCTCGGCTTTTCTAGCAATGATTTAACACTCAATCTCCACGTAAAACTCGTTGAAGCCGGTACCGTGGCAGAGTCGCACTGTCTCATCCTGTAAGCGACCGGGAGCGTCGTCTTTGATTGGATATTTTTGTACAACTGAAACTTTTCCGCACCAGCTGGTACTACTTCAGGCATCCACCACGACACCTTTTTGAGAGTTATTTTGCCAGCGTCTTCACCGCCGTCCCCAAATATTGCATCATTGTTATCCTGTCGGACAAGAGTCAGGACCTGCTTGAAACCGTATACAATTTTATCATAGTCCTGGCAGAACCCGAAAATATGACTAAGAGGAATACAACAACTAAATGATCCTTTAGGATTTGGCGATTTAATCAAAAAAGATTGTCTGACTGCAAAACCCGAATTATTCTCAATACTTGCAGTTGCTCCCGTATCTTTTTACCACACCTTATTCAGTCCCTGCGATTTATCGGCGTAAGATAAAAGCCCCAACATGGTAGTTCCCTGTCCTGGATGATGCATTGTTTCAATTTCCTGACCCGAAAGATCATAACTAATACTACTAAACATATGCATCACCGCGTTATTTGTTAAAGAAATTTCACTATCATCCGCATATGCATCACCATTTACCTTTGTGAGACGACCTTTGAAGATCAGATAACTCTTACTGGGGTGTGTATACAAATCTTGCGTTTCTATTGCGATCTTTATTTTCCCACCTTCGGCGTTTAGATTCTTTTCCAATTGGAGACTCGTTTTCGATATACTCATATTCTACAATACTCTCATATTTTATGGGAGCCTTTGTAAAATTTAGAATGTCCATTTTACACTAGCAAGATATTTTTTTAATTCATTTTCACGAATTAAAAAAATGTGATTAGCATACCAGATACAGTTATGGAGATGTATTCGCATCTCCAAGGTATATATACTCCTAAGCTCGACAGATTTTGCTTCACTTGCCTTAAATCTTATGTCTTTCTTGATCTTTCGATATATCTTACCCCTTCTCAAACGTCTTCTTCGTGGTAAATAGCGCTATGAATTTGTCTTGGAGCTGACTGAATTTGTCTTAGACCTGACTGATCTCGACTTTGTCTTTGTTTAGGAGCTTCAAGACTTCGTATTCGAGCTTATAGACTTCGTATTCGACCTCCAAGACTTCGTATTGAAGATGCCTGACTAATCTCTCTTGATCTTTTTCTATGGCATCAGCATCATCTATAGCTTTTGATGCATCATCTATAGCTTTTGATAATAGATCATTAATTTTATTAAGAAATGCATTGCTTTAGATCATTTTTCCTCTTTTTTTTCCATCTTTCAAACAAGGTCTTGGATAGAAATTACATTATGCGTCGCATTACCTGAGCAATTGATCAGTGTATTGATGTTTTGTGCATTCTTTGTGTATTTGCTCACAATGTTAGTCTTTTCTCTTAGCACCTCCTGCGTTGCATTAGCCTTACGTTTTGGCTTACGTTTTACCACATTAGGTGCATCTTTGAGAATCTTTGAGACTCCCTTTTCGATAAGTTTCTTCCCTGTATCAATAGCCACTCTCTTTACCGCTTCTTTTGTAACATCCCCTATAGCTTTTGTTGCGGCGGATGCTACGAGTATTGAGAGTAAACTACCGATGTGTTCAAAGATTCCCGAACCATATATTTTTTGAAATCCATGATTTTTGATAATCAACGTAACTTTTATAGTATTGATAAAATCTTTTTATATGAACAATTGTCTATTACTTTTTGACTCTTCAACTGATTCGAGATGGATATTATCTCATCCTTTACTCCTGTATTTCCCGCTGACATGCTAGCCATCAGTAGATCAAGACGCTCCACCAACAAAGCATTAGCGTCTCGATGCATGCTTTGTCCAACAAACGGTCGATCTTTCCATATTTTATGCATGATATTTTTCCACTTCCAACCCTTACCAGCCTTTGGTCGCTTATCATTAGGGTCATTACCTCTGTGTAATGAGTTGGTATTCATCATTATCTCAGCATACGTGTTATAGTCCTGATCTGTGTAAATATTAGAATCTGGTTTATTATTTATCAATAGCTCCCACAAACCAGGTGTTCCTTCATATTTTTTGTCTCCAATAACTATATTGTCATCGACTATTGCTATCTGCTTATCACCAATGTAAAAGTTCCCTTGTTTATCATATAGACCATAGGTCTTGTCAGCACCATCCTTTGATATAAGCTTTCTCAAGTATTGTTCAGCAATAGGACCAATACAGTTGGTTTCAGACAAGAGTCCAGGAGACTCCATCTGTATACTTGGAAGCTGAGGAAATGTTATCGCCTTCTTAATAGGTTTAAGCTCATCAAGAATATCATTCGTTAACTCCCGCTGAGCTGATGTTAAGGGTTTGAAAAACTTTGAAAGATCTCCTTCCTTCACACGCTCAGCGAAATTGTTTTGCTGAATGTTCCGTCTGGTTTTGAGACACTCTAGAACCATAGAGTCCCTCTTCTCCGGATCTGTAATATTTAGAAACAACATTTTTTCTAAAGACTAGATAATCTTTATTACAGTTTTCATCACAGTTTTCATCTCAATTTTCATCACAGTTTTCATCATAGTTTTCATCACAGTTTTCATCACATCACAGTTTTCATCACAGTTTTCATCACAGTTTTCATATCACAGTTTTCATCACAGTTTTCATCACAGTTTTCATCATCATCATCATCATCATCATCATCATCATCATCATCATCATCATCATCATCATCATCATCATCATCATCATCATCATCATCATCATCATCAATCATCATCATCATCACAGATTGGCGAATTTGTCGAGCTAACGTGAATTGTTCTTCTCAAACATCTTGTGGAAAGACTCTCTTGCTTCCTCCCATCCTCGTTCCAGTAACGTGTTTTTCATCTCCTGATCAATGGTCCTTTTGGTCTTTCGTTTTATCTCCTCTTTCATCTCCCTAAATTTGTCTAGCTCATGAACTATCAAAGTAAACCCTTCGTCAGAAATATAGTCATCTTTAAGAGCCTTAGAGATAAGATTTTGAATAGTGTTTATTTTTGCTTCAGCCATTATTTTAATCTTCAAATGCTTCTCTCCTTTCAAGGAAAGATTCTTACTTGCATATTTTCCACATATGCTTAATAATCCTAACCCTATAGCTGAAGCTTCCATAACAATTACTAATGGTGTAGCAATGATGGTGGAAAGCAGGCCAATTCCACCAACACCAAGTCCCATACTTACAGATGTGAGTCCTACATCAATTGAAGATACGATGTTGTTAGCACGATGGTACTTTTTACTCAGATCCTTTCGCTTATCACGTTAATTCTCAAGCAGCTTTTGAGTTTCATTAATTTTCTGTAAACGATATCCATGACCTCTATCCTCTGAAGGTGCAGAAGGTTCAAGGTCGAGTGAAGGATAAAGGTTTTGTTTTTTTTCTTTTTCCATTTTATAATATTTATATTGTTTTATTTGTTTTTAAATCGTATATACTATGTAACATATTTCTTGACCAGGTAATAGAACAACATCATTTTCAGAGTTATTCATAATCGAAACGATAAGGTCTGATGAGCTATCAAGCAATATGAAATATTCCATCTAAGACGATACAACACTTTTGCTTCAGCTCTGGTTTAATTGAGACGAATGTTACACCAGATGATATTTCTACACCGAACCCGAGGGAGATAATCTTAATTTCCTTAGCTTTAATAATCATTTTATTTTGGTTGTAAATCTGCCATTTAGTAGGAGTTAACTTTACTGGTTTAAACTCAACTTCCATCCTAGGTTTCCATTGAATTGAAGATGTCTGATTATGTCTTCTTTGAGGCGTTCGTCCAATCTTGTGTACTGATAGTTTTAATAAAATATATATTTTTTTAAATATATTATCACCTTGCACTGTTCTTCCGCTCTTCAAATTTGAAGAGCTCATTTTTTTATAAAAGCATTCCTAAGATTGGGATATTTTTGAATGGACTGTTTTCACCAAGCAGCAGCCCCCTTCCATCATATACACCATCCGGTATTTTCAAATACAATCCATCACCTGTCGATTCATTTGGTGGTCCTAAATATAGACCCTTTCCATCCGTCTCAACCTGACAAACACATCCACCCCTTGTAAGGTATAGTCCAATACGCAATAACTTTTGAACATCTGTAGTAACCATCCCAGATAATGCACTAACTCCTAAAGCTGGAACAACTGTTTTCAATGGCATAGGAGCTGCTCTAGATGCCAATCCTGCAAGTAGAGGAAGAAAACCACCCTCAACTTTAAGATTATGTTTGATTTGAGCCTTACTCATTCTGTTGGCCGTGGTTGCTTTTCCATTTTGATATGCCTTTACCAATTTATTGGCTTGAACCTTTGTCAATGCGATGATATCTTCTCCACTATGACTCAATCTGATGGATACAGCTTCTCCAGATTGAAGAGCTGATTTAAGTTTTTCCTATTGTCTATCTGAAATTGATACCTTTACGTTTGTATAATTCATTTTTTTTAATACAAACAGATACTTTTTTAAATTCGTATAGTCACTTGTTCTCCTCGGAGATTAAGTTGTTTTCCGTTTTGATCTACTAACGATGTTTCCAACCTATATCTTCAGACTCGTTGTAGATATTAGTATAAATTTCACTCTTAAAACCGAGAACAGACCTGAGAGAGTTTGCTTTTGCAAAATCAACCCGATAGTTGTTTTCTAAAGTAAGTATTGACTTTAATGTGTTAGGGTTTGCCGATATTGTAATATAATAATCATCGTTAACGCTACCATAATCACCATTTTTTCTCATCTTGCTTTGAATCGTATCATTAAGATCTACTATATCATAGCTACCTTCATCTATAATAATGTTTGTCCACGTAATACCATTATCTTTACAGTATCTAACTACGTTGTTTGTAGAATCGATGTTTGGAAAGCTATAGTACGTCCCTAGATTAACTAGAGATATTTCATACTTTTTACTATCGAGTTCTAATGATGGATTAAACTTAGTTTCGATTACGTTTTTACCACCCACCAATATATGAAAAGAGTTTTTAGGCTCTGTATTCTTCGCTATCTGTTCGTTTTTCTTCACAATCTTTTCTAATATATCAATATATCAATAACGCTTGTCATTTTATATGATGGGAGCTTTTTTTTTTTTTAAACATACTCCTGATAATGTTTTGCAAGCTTTCTCCATTTGACCATTGTTTCAAAACATACAAGCATAGATGTCCGCATATAGCTGTTCCAGCCTTTTGAACTTGTAGAGTGTTGTATGAGATTGGATGCCCTAAATATTCTATCAGCTCAGTAGGTGGTTGTAAACCATAGCTATCAAAATAGAACTTGTCTTTTCCATTTTTCAACCATGCAACCCAATGTGTGCCACCACCTGTCGTAGTTCCATATTGATCATTTCGGTTGTTATTATCATCTAGGTTGAGTATACCACACTCCTTCTTCCTCAGACGACTGATTAACTCATTACGCATAAACACCCCTCTAAAGTTTTATATTCTTAATGACTTGACAGCATCTATCAATTCTATATTGCTTAATGGTTTGTTCGGTAAGACTACCATGTTATTTATACTGATGTTCATTTTTTTAATAGATACTATAATTGTGTTAATGTGTTATAGTCAACCCATGAATTAAACGACTCTGGATATCCAAATCACTTCACAAGAGCCTTTTTACCCTTCTTTCGTATCACCCTCTCAATCCTAAACATTTCTTGGTTAGTCTTTTGAAGCTCCTGCTCGTAGAATGTACATTGAATCTCCTATTTGTTGTTGTCTATGATCTTATATGTTATAGGGTTGGTATACTGAATCTTTGATATTGAAAATACCTCCTCTGTCCATCTCGGTGTGTATCCCTTCTCAAACGTCTTCTTCTTCTTGGTAATCCTAACCCTATCACCAACAGTAAATTTTGGTTCTGAGTGAACCGTACGGTTTTTGTACAGATTTCTATACACACGACTCTCATTGTTTTTCATACTAGCTTCTACAGGAGTTATTTTGATTTTTGATTTGAAGAATGCTTTGTGTTGTTATATCGATCTACAAGACCATCAAATATATCAATGTACTTCCTGGTGGAATTAGCGCTGAAGTACTTCCACATCTTTTCCTTCATTGTTCTGCTCCATCTCTCAACCACAGATGACTTCTCTTCATTCTCCGTACTGTAGAGTTCAACAAGGCCTTGTACATTCTTGTTATAAAACTCTTTACCCTTATCCACCCACATCTTTTTTGGTATCCGTTCCTTTAAGATCGGTTTTAATGCATCTGCAACAGACTTCCCAGTCTTATCTTTTATCGGTATCATCCAACCATACTTTGAGAATATATTAATTACAGTCAACAAGTACTTAAAGTTCTTGTTTTCTGTGGAAAAGAGTTGCATGTCTACTAAATCAGCGGCCCAAATCTCATCTATACCATTAACGTAGACTCTTCTCCTCAGAAATGTTTTATTTTTAGTGTCTGGCTTGTGTAGTTCTTCAGCTAATTGGTTATTCCAAACTACTTGAGCTTTTTTTTGGTTAAACCCATGCCAAATTTCATCTTCGTTCCAATTATTTTTTGAATGATGCTTCGGTCTATTTCTTCACGTAAAGATGGATTGTAAATTCCATCTAACTCGTTAATCATGCTCTTATCTCACACATTATTTCGTGTGTCTGTATCTTTATTGTTAGCATAACATACATCATGACGGTATGCAGCTTTATCAACTCGGTTTATTGGAATGCTCCAAGGCTTAGGAGTAAAGTCATTATTCAACCTTTTGTTAAGCTTTGTTCCAGGACCAGTAAAGTTATGACTAGGTAGATGCATTTCATAAGGTAGCTTGTTGATTAGGTTGTTTACAAATCCTTTACCCTCAGTGTTAGATGTGAATTGAGTTTTTGTAGAACCACAAACATTACATTTACTTTTTTTCATATTCCTACCATTCTTTGTGACAACCACCTCTATCTATCACAAAACTACTTTACTCTCCCTCGACAGACTATTCGCGAGAATGCAAACTTTTTCTGCTTATTTCCTCAAGATCTCAAGGACATTAACCACATCTACAACGATCATGTCGCTGCCGACATGACAAAATACGAGTTTAGAAATTTATGTAAAAAGGCATGGTAGAAACCACATGGTTTTGTTGTGATTGACTTGACCAGTAAGAAGGACAATGGAAAGTATAGGAGTGGGCTGGATACATTTTACATACCTAAAATTGAATAGGACGGTGAACGCGAAGGGTGAAGTCTGTATGAATCTCGTTTTAAATGGAATTGATGGTATATCCACGTTCACAGTATTTGATCCTATTGAAGTTCAAGCCGGGGACGTGAATAAACTTCATCACCAAAACTGAGATTCATCGAGCTCCTCCAGCGTTGTGACATTGTTGATTGAAATAGATTTGTAAATGTAATCCACAAATTTTGCGGAGCGCGTGGAAAGTTGATTTTTAAAAAAAAAAATCAATTTTTGGATTACCTCCGTATCTAAATGTCCTCGACCCAGCATTGTCCTCGTACTCCGTATCTAAATATGCTCGACCCAGTATGCTCACCTCCGTATCTAGACCTCTCATTTTAGAATACTCACCTCCGTATCTTGACCCCTCATTTTAGAATACTCACCTCCGTATCTAGATTCCTCATTTTTAGAATACTCACCTCCGTATCTAGATTCCTCATTTTTAGAATACTCACCTCCGTATCTAGATTCCTCATTTTTAGAATACTCACCTCCGTATCTAGATTCCACATTTTTTAGAATACTTACCTCCGTAACTAGATTCCTCATTTTTAGAATATATTTGTTTATATGAACATATTTGATTATATTTGACCATATTTGATTATATTTAACCATATTTAACCATATTTAACCATATTTAACCATATTTGATTATATTTGACCATATTCAACCATATTTGATTATATTTAACCATATTCTGGTCAAATGCACTAGGATCGTCGTTATAATACTACTCAAAGGCACACACGTCCATTACGGTTGGAGTAGAACTTTCAACACGACTGTCTGTATATTTGTATAATTGTATTCCAATTACATTCAGTTTCTCAGTGCTAGGAGACGTTTGTGAAACGTCCAGTACAACTACTCATGCAAGCTCATCGTTTCGGGTAATCTTGTTCGACGATTATATTTGGATGTGTTGACTAGACGTTCAGACAAGTGTAACGACTGCAGTCTCCCAATGCGTTCTCCCTGTGGTGCTATTGTTTTCTCGATCATTGATCGTCGTTGAGCACAACTCTCATTCCGACAGTTGTGCACATTGTGTGTGTCTATTGTTATAACCATCTTGAATTTACACGGTGTGCATACATCGCCTCCATTCAGACATGTCGCACCAATAGATCATCGGTTGTTGTAAATTGGTGCAACGCGAACATTGTATTACGATATTTGTTTTGCTCAAATAAGGTAACGATTACCTGCTGGACATCTGTGTGACGCAATAGCGACGTCATCAACAGCGACGTCACCTCGGTAACCACTGCCCCTGCTGGCCGTCAGGATTAACTGTTGGAAGCAAGGTATGTCATGGCAGAGCACGCGTCCTGGTAGAGCAGGTATCACGATACATCCCATATTACAACGGATCACATGCTACGATACATCACATATTACAACAGATCTCATGCTACGATGCATACATTATTACAACAGATCACATGCTACCATACAGCACATATTACAACAGATCACATGCTACGATACAGCACATATTACAACAGATCACATGCTACGATACAGCACATATTACAACAGATCACATGCTACGATACAGCACATATTGCAACAGATCACATGCTACGACACAGCACATTTTAGCACACAACATGTGTTATTATATAGCACGTGTGTGTCAATATACAGCACACTTTACACGTTCTCACGAAGTCGCACTGACCTGTGAGTTGTCCGGTATGTTGACCTGTGTTTGGGAAAGTAACCAGACGTTGCCATGGTTGCCGCGTGCCGTCCACACGGGTCGGCTGGAGTTGACGGCGTGCAGGTGCACAGCGAGCGTGCCCACGTCGCGGCCATACATGTGGTAGCGGAAGCTCAGACACACGACGCCGCCCCGCTGTCGTATGCAATGTAATCGTTATCACTGGTAATGTAATACATTTATATGTCTTGCGATTAAAGCGACTGTGTCTCGGATGGTACCTCTGAAGATACATTTCACAATACAGCTGAGATATATCAATGAGTATTCAATGAATACTGTCGCAGAAACCATTGGTTATAAATGCGCGCTTGTTCGCTGATAATCGCATTTGCATGTCAATTATCGATGCCCATGTTATATTTAGCTTGGTCGCGCGGCCTGAGAAGACTCACTATTAGTAATGTAATACCTTTCACCGATTCATAGTCACCATTCTTTTGTTATTTATCTTGTCTTTTTTTCCACATCACCAATAACGTATTTATGTTTGGACAAAATACTCAAAGGAGACACATGAAGAAACCAAAGTAATACACCATGACCATGACAGACACATGGTACGCGCACAGCGGTGACCAATGGGCTTTCAACTCGGCACAAACATGCACTGCACGACCAGCAGTATGCGGTCCTAAGAGGAGAACAAAACCACGAGAAAAGCATGTACAAAGTAAAGCGAACGCACCGAAAGCCCCACAAAAACTATTCCACAATGCCGAGAAAATTGCAGTCCCAGCAGAACAATACCAAATAGAAATGGAGTACAGTACGATACATGAAGAAATGTCAGCGAGGATGCCGACTTCGAACGGCCAATCAACAAAACAGTCCACTGGGGCAGTTTAAAAAAGCTAGCACAAAGCAGCCATCTACTGCTCCTCGACACCATGCTTTAAAAAGATAGAAACATAAAACAAGTAAAACAAATTTAAAGTTAAATGCTCTTTTGCCAACTGTATTGCTCACGTTTCACCACATCTGAGACACATGTCATTTAAAGTTGACACATTGTGCAGTTAAATTAATATAATAAAGTTATTTTCGGTAGCCCATGTAGAACTCAGCGTAGTGAATGTAAAGTCGTGTTCAGTGGAGATGTCTGCTGTAAAAGTTTTCAATATTTCCACGACCCCGTTCGGCGTTCAACATGTATAGCAAGTCGGCAGTGATGGCACCGTTAGTGATAATCATTCTGCCTCATCTAAGTCCAGTTTCGCTTCTAAAAGCCTGCGATAAAACAGTTAGTTGCTACAGCTGCCAATACCAAGGAAACGTGCAATAACACGATGTGTACACTCTGCTAGGAGTCGTTTGTGTCGTGGACTGTAACAATATTGGCACAGTCGCCATGATCACGTGCAATATAATCGCATTTGAAATATAAATATTGTCTGCTAGTCGTGTTCGGCGACTATCACGAATCTCTGGACTTTGTATTGTGATTTTAATTTCCAATCAGAGAGCGTCTGTACAGTGTCAGCGTATATCGTTTCTACTGTAACCCATCAGTGGACCGTTTTGGTCGTTGCCACGTTAACCCACCAATTGGCACTTTTCACGCATATCAGTTCTACGTTAACCCACCAATTGGCAGTTTCACCGTATATCGTTTCTACGTTAATCAAACAGTGGACAGTGTTGGTGCTATTGTTTCCGCGTTCAATGGGCAGTATTGGCGTATAAAATATTTACGTTAACCCATCGGTGGACAGTTTTGGCGTAAAAACACAACAGTGGACAGTACATTGTCGAATATCGTTTCTACGTTAGCCCACCAGTGGACAGTTTTGATGAATATCGTTTCTACGTTAGCCCACCAGTGGACAGTTTTTACGTATATCCTTTCTACGTTAGCTCACCCGTGGACAGTTTTGACGTATATCGTTTCTATGGTAGCCCACCAGTGGACAGTTTTGACGTATATCGTTTCTTTGTTAGCCAACCAATGTACACTGTTGACGTATATCGCTCTACGTTAGCCCACCAATGGACAGTTTCGACGTATATCGTTTCTACGTTAGCCCACCAATGGACAGTTTTGACTTATATCGTTCTACGTTATCTCACCAATGGATAGTTTTGACGTATATCGTTTCTACGTTAGCCCACCAATGGACAGTTTTGACGTATATCGTTTCTATGTTAGCCCACCAGTGGACAGTTTTTACGTATATCGTTTCTACGTTAGCCCACCAATGGACATTTTTTACGTATATCGTTTCTACGTTAGCCCACCAATGGACAGTATTTATGTATATCGTCTCTACTTTAGCCCACCAATTGACAGTTTTGACGTATATCGTTTCGACGTATATCGTTCTACGTTAGCCCACCAGTGCACAGTTTTTAAGTATATCGTTCTACGTTAGTCCAGCAGTGGACATTTGTGACGTATGTCATTCTACGCTAGCCCACCAGTGGACAGTTTCTACGTTAGCCCATATGTTTAAGAATGAACAAAGGTCTATAAATGCATTACTATACATCAAAGGATCAGTAAGTGAAAAATAAGTTAATAAATGCTTTACTCTAACATTGCTATATACATGGAGCAAAAACATCCATTAACTTATTTGTTTCACTACTGATATATTTTGTACTTTTTTATGTATATGTAATGCATTTATATATACTTTGTTAGTTATTTCAACCTGCGCGCCAACCCAACCAATCGGTGAAACTCGTGTCGTTTCCA
The DNA here is from genome assembly GCA_029237695.1 of Conchocele bisecta. NCBI lineage: Eukaryota > Metazoa > Mollusca > Bivalvia > Lucinida > Thyasiridae > Conchocele > Conchocele bisecta. Next base: position 438,690 of record CM055267.1, read on the forward strand.
ATATGCCTGTACATGTATGTGGTATGAGTTTTGCATGTTGTTTGAATGTTTTTCTACTACAAACACAAATATGTTTACACGTGCACGATAATGTCTAACTTACGTATATTGTTGGTGATACCAGCCTGGCGACGTGGCCCCGTCGTCCCCCGCCCGAGGTCTCTATGTACACGTAGCTACCTTCACTTGGAAGTAACAAATGTCATCACGATATGCTCACTTGTATTTATTATATATATTTACTTACTAATACGAGTGTGGGTCAATATGTAGTGTCACATGGTACATAACTTTAAGAATAGGGCTAAAACTACACGTATCGTTCTATATTCTGTCAGGGTAGTCTCTCGTGGGGTTAATGACCGACTATGCCCGTTGTCAATGTGCTGCAATATTCGTTGCGAAGCAACAGCGTCTGATACATTCGACAAATGCGGTCACGTGTGACTGAATGTCATTTAAGTTACTGTAGCGGATAGTTATTGTAGTGTATTTTTCAAATAATGTAATCTACCTATGTGTGTGTGGTATATGTCTGACGAATAGGCGGGCTTTGGTAGAACGTCACAATTCCACGCGCGCAGGAATGACGTCACGAGTCGTGCGTGATGGCACGACACGTCATTTTCTAAAAATTATGCATCCCACGTCCAGTTCTTTTATGCCCTTTCTGGAGAACTTACGATTTACAGCATGAATTGAAAACATTTTGTGATACTCGTTGTTGATTGCATTACCATTTTAACACCACTGTACTATAATTACACAATCAGAATCTTACGCAAATCGTGTCAGACGTTCATATTTTCCCTGTTTCTGCCATACTTTTACTTGTTAAGAAGGCTTCCAATCGTCGTATTCCTTAGACTGTTTGTTAATTCTGTTATATAGCTACATACATATGCTTCTTCATATACCTCTATTAAAGATATGAAAGTATATTCTTCTTTACGATGTAGTTTGTGCAATTCATTGGCGATTTTAGCATATCACTCTTTTTGCTCTGAAAAAAGATTGTCAGGTACCCACATTGCCGAAATTGTTCTCATTTTAAAAATGTTGTTGAAATTGTATAACACTATTAGTGAGGTATGCTGTATGCATGACTAATCTATTCCCGTTCGTCAGCCCAGGTATGTCATTATTGAACATTATTTACTTCTATTATTGAAATCAACCGTTCCCATATATCGTAGTCTCCCGTCCGGCTCTGAAAGGAACCACGCAGGTTCTGACTGACTGGTAAGATAGCACAGGCTTCCTATAAACACGTTGCCGAATATGGTGTACTTCTGTGGCTGTTTCCCTTCTTATTCCTTCTATTTAAATATACCCCTTTGTTTTTCGTTAGTGATTCTGACCACTGTGCCAGACACGACGTCACAAATGATGACGTCAGTGTGGCGTCATATACTGTATTGACGCCATACATTTTGGGTTGCGTTAATGTGAATGCCAAAATGTTGTTAGAAAGATAATGGTCAAGTGACACTACTTATTGACACACCCTCGTACTTACATCTCACCAATTGTACAAAGCAAAACGAAAACAGTATACAATGTAGTTAAATACAAATGTTGCACAAGTTATGTGTATGCGGCAAGTTATTATTATTACATATAAGCCCACTTAGTAGGGTGTATGCATGTGTTATCGCACTTACATGTAGCTAATTATTGTATGCATGCCGAAGAAACATATATTACATTGCCCAATTATGTAAAGATCTGACAAAGTTGTGCACATGCCATTTTCAAACTTCGGGAATTGTGTGCTAAACTTGTTATTTCTATTTTATACATGAACACTGTAGCGACGATCTGATTATATGGATACGCATGTCAGTTCGCCTCGACAGTGAGCTCAAAGACAATACCGATGGCTTTGGTAGACCTTGGTCCAATTAAAGCACATTCGGGTACACACCACAGATCATGGTTTTAGACTATTAAACTGCAGTTCCTCTGTAAATACTGGAATGTACACACGTATATGTTTAACTCTAATAAAGCGGTCGATTTCTATTGTTTTACAATAGCATTATGACACTTCAATACCGGTCATATGACACAAATTAACAATAGCAACACCACAACACATACATGCTGTATGTTGGCGTAAACAACGTTCTGACCGAGCCAAAGCGTAGTCCTTGCTATAATTTATATTCCTTTTTTCAGTAACGGAGACGGTGGTTTTGTGGTGATTCATTGGGTGTTCTGTATAAAATGCATTACGTTTATATACAATTGTTCTTGTTCTTCTAATTTTATTTGGGACCATATACCCTCTAATTATAATATGCACGTTAAACGTTGTGCTCTGTTAGCGGTCATTCAAACTAGCACTGTATGCTTGCTGTTACAGTTACTGTTTATTTAGTCTCGACGGTTTAATTGTTTCCCGTTTTACATTGAGTTTACTTAATCCAGCGCCATTAGACATTGTCTGACCATTCCAATACGGCGCATTTGCCTCGTTGTACCATACTCTAGTGTGGTTCTTCGTTTTATTTTCTTCGACTGGATTCATGTTTTCTCAGTGGTTCAATCAATAGTATGTGGTGTGGGGATTTCGGCGAATTACTTGTAGTTTTACTTTCATATATTAAATTCATATTTTTGCATTTCCCTTTGGAATCGCGGACACTATGTTGTTGAGCTCGCGTACTTGCCGTGTAATAACACCAATTGGTCACCGTTGTGACAGGCGATGTTACTAGCATTACTTTTATAAATAGTTATAGTTTTCACCAATACATTGTCTCACTATTTTATACATTGATGACCTGTCACCATCAGCAGAGGATAGCTACCACAGTTACTATTAACCATATAACGTTTATCTTGGCGCCCACAACAATTATTTGACGTTAACCGTCGCAGTTACCTTTATACCCCCCTCCCGGTTAACCTTATACCGATGACATCGGAGACCCACATCAATCGGGCGAGGGTAATACTCATAGTTACCCGTGTACCCCCAGTTCACCTTATACCGATGACATTGTTGCCCCATGGCCGTCAGGTGAGGGTATCACTAATAGTTAACCGTATACCCCCAGTTCACTTTATACCGATGACATTGGTGTGGCCGTCAGGTGAGGATATCACTAACAGTTACCCGTATACCCCAATTCACTTTATACCGATGCCATTGGTGCCCCATGGCCGTCAGGTGAGGGTATCACTAATAGTTACCCGTATACCCCCAGTTCACTTTATGCCGATGACATTGGTGCCCCATGGCCGTCAGGTGAGGATATCACTAATAGTTACCCGTATACCACCAGTTCACTTTATGCCGATGACATTGGTGCCCCATGGCGGTCAGGTGAGGGTATCACTAACAGTTACCCGTATGCCGCCAGTTCACCTTATAGCGATGACATTGGTACCCCATGGCCGTCAGATGAGGGAATCACTAATAGTTACACGTATGCCCCCAGTTCACCTTATACCGATGCCATTGTTGCCCCATGGCCGTCAGGTGAAGGTGTCACTAATAGTTACCCGTATACCCCCAGTTCACTTTATACAGATGCCATTGGTGCCCCATGGCCGTCAGGTGAGGGTATCACTAATAGTTACCCGTTTACCCCCAGTTCACTTTATTCCGATGTCATTTTTGCCCCATGGCCGTCAGGTGAGGCTATCACTAATAGTTACCCGTATGCACCCAGTTCACCTTATACCGATGGCATTGGTGCCCTATGGCCGTTAGGCAAGGGTATCACTAATAGTTACACGTATACCCCCCAGTCAACCTTATACCGATGACAATGGTGCCCCATGGCCGTCAGATGAGGGTATCACTAATAGTTACCCGTATACCCCCATTTCACCTTATAACGATGACATTGGTGCCCCATGGCCGTCAGGTGAGAGTATCACTAATAATTACCCGTATACCCCCAGTTAACCTTATACCGATGACATTGGTGCTCCATGGCCGTCAGGTGAGGGAGTAGTAGTAAGGGAGTCAAAATGATACCACTTACCGTGATATCATTTATAACCCTCTATAATACCCCCACCACCCCCAAACAATTGGTTAACGAGGAAATTGTCTCCCGACAGTAAATTTATGAATTTTTGGAGAAAATAATTTTGAAAAGAGGGAGTCAAAATGATACCACCTCCAACCAAAAGTTGGTGGTGGTATTGTAGTCCCAATTATATTGGTAATTGACTTTTGAAAAAATTCGAAATCATTAATGCAATTTCAATGAGTACGCGCATGATAGTTTATATTCCAACACCCCATTTTTCTCCTCCGATATAGCTAATTTATTTCGCAGATCAGCAACTAATTCTACCAGCTCTAGTCTACCACGTTCACCTTTAGCCACCTGACAGCGTAGTTGCTTATGTCTACAAAGAGTTTGGGCACTAACGAATTTACAAGGGCATCTGGGGCATTGAAATTGTGGGGGGACACAAGGAAACTTTCTACGTCTCGCTAGATGCCTTCGTAGATAGTCTTTACACGTAAACGTCTTACAACAAGTCACACACTCCATTATATATGTATATAACCTATGAAATTTATCTGTTCAATTGGACGTGAAAAAAACGTGTAAATTGTTCACGTCCAATTGAACAGATAAATTGTATAGGTTACACAAAAGTATATATAGAAAATATGATAACGCCAGAAACTAGAGCAGAAATAGAAAGTTTGAGAAGAGAAGCCGAATCTCTAGGGATTGCTTATAGTAAACGGTTGAGAGTTAGGGGGTTGACAAAGCTGATAAACGCCACAAAGAATGAGGTGTTTATGTAGCGGTTTACCCGCGCCTATAAAAGAGGGGCATTTAATGATATATCCAAAGCGGAGGAAGTTGGTAACATAATTCAAAAAGAAAGTATTGCGGGGTTAAGGGCTAGTGTAATAAAACCTTCAAGCACCAATAATTTGTCTCAAATTAGACGCACAGTTGACCAAATACCAAATAATAAGAAAAAATCTATAGTTCACGCGATAGTGGAAAAAGGTGAAGAAATATTGGGGGCTCACGATGCAACATTGGAAAAGGTAGAAAATGGAAGACGGGTAGTTACATTATCCTTTCGTAAAAGCATTGACATTAACGGGTCTGAACGCATGTCCGATAAACTCGCTCCTTATATAACAACCAATTTTTATTTGAGATATTCATATTTTTACAAGCTAGAACATATGGAGGAAATTAAAAATGGAAAACCTATAACTATAATATTTCACAAAAATCTCGGTAGCGAACCACTATCATCAATGAAAACCGTTAAAAATGGCTGTCAGATAAGGAGCAAACACGAATAATGTCCGATAAAATAGACAGACCAAATACAAAATGGAAGTTTGTAAGATGGGTAGTGGTTTTTGTAAAGCTAATACAGGGTAGTAGGGGAATAGATTTGGGACTACAATCCAAAGAAGCAGCAGGAGGAGAACTTCCAGAATGGCTGAAGAATAAAAAAGGTATGTATTCTTTAGATAAGTATAATGAAGTAATAAACCAATGACAATAGGACTGTTTAATAATCACGCATTTCTGATAAAAAACGTTAAACACCTATCTAAAATTTAAGCCTGCGATAATTGCAAGCAGAAATTCACGAAAGCGAGTAATATGAAGAGACACGGACCAAAATGTATGAAAGGTGAGACAAAAGTAATATGTAATGGTAATTATTTAGAGCGCCCCCGTTCGTCGTTCGAGAAAGCGTTCTACCCAAAAAGTTCTAACAGTTATGGAGCGATCGATTGGATGTACTCTGTGGAAAAGCAGGAGGGAATTCACATTCACCACGAACAGTGTGGACACGGGGGTGAAAGATGGATTTTAGGAGCTCCAGTAGATGGATACTGTACAGAAACCAATACCGTATATCAATATCACGGCTGTTACTGGCACGGGTGTGAGATTCATGCAAAGCATAGAAAAGAAGAACGCGCATCCACTATGAGAAGAGATACATTTATTAGAAGAAGCAAAGAATTCAACCTAGTAGTTATGTGGGAATACGAATTTCAAAGAACGGGTAAAGACATAAAGATCGGTTGCGACACTACTCTTTATCCATATCAGATAGTATACGATTTTGAGGCGTATCTCGACCCAGAATTTGAAACTCTCGGTAATAATCTAGAGTACGAAGCCGAGCACGTTCCGGTAAGCGTTAGTATAGGAGATAATTTCTCAGGAACTGTAACTCATATTTGTGATAAAGATCCCGCAAAACTTATAGAAAAATTCATAGAAGATTTGAAAGTCAGGGGAAAAGCTATAAGAGAAGAAATGTGGTCAAGATATGGGCTTAATACAGAACATTTACGTAAAAACCAAATCGCCAAGATCGAACAGTGGATAGAGCAAGTACCGGTTATAGGTTTTAACAGCAGTAAGTACGATATAAACTTAATAAAGAAATACCTAGTAGGCGAACTGGCATCAACAACAAAGAAAGTAATGGTCGGAAAACGTGCAAGCGCAACACTATTTCTATTTACTCCAGAGTTTAGATTTCTTGATGTAATACTTTATCTAGGACCTGGTGTAAGTTACGATAGTTGGATAAAAGCCTACGAATGCAAAGGACAGAAATCTTTCTTTCCTTACGAGTGATTCGATTGGTCGGAAAACGTGCAAGCGCAACACTATTTCTATTTACTCCAGAGTTTAGATTTCTTGATGTAATACTTTATCTAGGACCTGGTGTAAGTTACGATAGTTGGATAAAAGCCTACGAATGCAAAGGACAGAAATCTTTCTTTCCTTACGAGTGATTCGATTCTCCAGACAAATTGGATTACCGAGGACTACCGGATATAGAGAATTGGTATTCCAAACTATCTGGGAAAATGTTACTAGACGAAATAGAATTAAGTAAATGTCGTAGAATTTTCGAAGGAGAGAATATGGAAACTTTCAGAGATTGGTTGAAATATTATAACGATTTAGATGTAGCACCGTTCCTAGAAGCGGTGGGAAAAATGTGTGAATTTTATAAACACAGAGGTGTGGATATTTTCAAAGATGCGGTAACACTACCTGGAGTAGTTATACAATATTTATTGAGAGGAACCATTAAAGAACAAAAATCTTCGAAGACGATTATACCGGAGGATGCTCTATATGCACCAAAAGAAGAAACATACGAAATGATGAAAGACGCTCTAGTTGGCGGTCCATCAATAGTATTTACACGATATGCAGAAGCTGGTGTTTCAAATATTAGATCTAATTGCACAGGAATTAACAAACCTTGCAAGGCTGTTTCGGGGTACGATGCAAACGCGTTATATTTATCTACGTTAAATAAAGAGATGCCGTGTGGGAGAGAAACTATACACCATATAGATACCCCACATCTACAGGCTTCTTACCTATCAATCTGGTCACCTCTCCGTTCAGTGCGGAGACCACGGCAGGCAGTCTGGCCACCCACTCGGTCGATCGCGAATGAGGGTCTACAAGTTCGTTGGCGCATTGGTGTCCGAACAGTCTCTCAGCCAGGGTTCGATTGAAGCGCTCCACGATCCCCTGGTCCCGGTGGATGTTGACGCGGCCGCGTCTGACAGAAACGTCGTGCTTAGACAATATATGAGAGACCGCGCCCATGAACTCGCGGCCGGGATCGACCTGGAGAATATTCGGCCATTTGAGAGGACTCCTCTTATATATTCGGGAAAGAGCCTCGGCCACCTCCTTAGACTCTTTAGTGGCCAACGGCTCAGCCCCCTTATAACGACTCGCTACATCAACGATTGTCAGTGCGTACTTGTACGTCTTGCGACCGACGCGATCGTGAGGGAGAAACAGGAGATCCGCTTGGTGAACTTGGTTCGGCACCGGCACGTCGAATTTCGGGCGCGGAATATTGTGAGGCGCGGGTAAATAGATCTGCCAGATGGCCTGCTTCTTGAGCCATTCCTTGACAGCGTTTTCTGAAACCTTGGTCGCCGCCGCGAGGTTCTTGATGGCCGCGAGTCCCTTCCAGTAGCTGCGGGGGCTGTAGTACGTGTTCGCCAGCTTGCGCGTTAGGCGAACCGATAGTTTGGTATCAAGTTTGCGCGTGTTCATCGTATGTGATGTATTCTAATATATCGGACATATGCCCTAACCAGATCGTCCGGTAACTGCGTTGTTAATAATAAACATTTGTTGGAAGTACAATCGCGATTGGGGGTTAAGTTCTGAAGGAACTTAGGAAAATCTAATTCATCCAATCCCCCGTGATTGGTGGAGGAATCTGACATCCGCTTTGCGAAAAGGGTGGCCGCTTTTTCGTCCTCGCGCCACGTCTCGAGAGAATCTCGGGCCAGACCAATCATACCCTTTGCACCAGCTATACGGTGTTTAAGGGCAGTGTAGCCTACATAAATCATAGCAAAATAAAATTCGTCAACTGACATCGTTCTCTATATATATATATCTATAACAAAAATTATTTAAAATAATTATTAATTTTGTAAAAATTATTAATTAATTTAAAATCTCGATTGGATATAGTAGGTGACGATACCCACCACACCCATTCACACGACGATGAATGCGATCTCGCGGTCTTTTTGGGGCTCTGACGGTACATAGAAATATGAAAGTTCAGGCTCGCGATCCAGCGGCGCGAGCCTTTTCTGTGGATATGCCAGCGCGTACTCGCGGTTGGCTTCTTCAACGTTCTGGAAAGTTTGCGCAGCGTGATTCTCGCGGCAAAGCTCTTCGTTGACCCAGTCCAGATGGGCGGTTCGTTTTTTCGACCATGCTTCCTTTGCGCTATTGAGTTTGTCAAGGTCATTACCAAGGTCAGGAATGATCGAGACAAATTGTCTCCCCCAATTATCATAAGAACCAAGTATACTTCAATTGTTATGACGTTATGGCCAATATAGCTTGATCTGACGAACGAAAAGTGGTAACAATGCAGTTGAAGTGTAAGGGATAGGCCAGAGTAGATAAGTACACGTAGTCACTTAATCACTTATAATGTACACTATATTACATGGGGAACACACAGGAATACATGATACATTGATATGCGAACATCACTGTACTGTGCATGACACTATTCAATTACTACAAGGTTGTAAGCCAATCGACTGTTATACTTTAACGCAACTTAAAAGCTATAGACGAATAAACTCGGTATGTGGTATCTCAATGGGTCCCGTAGTGGACAATAGTATGAATGCACAAGTACTTTGATGATCGCTAATCAAAGTGAAATAACATACAAGTATAACATGGAATAACGAACATTGGAGGACAAAATGACAATCATCTGTTGCTACCCCAGTGCTGGCGTATCTCAATAGATAGTGTAACCTCTGAGTATCAAGGTCCCAAGGTCTGCCTCACCCGCAATATGAGGTCTAGTCAACAATATGGCTATAATCCAACTTCAAGTGGATTAATCTATAAACAATATATGTAGTCTTACTACAATCCTTTAGCCATGATATGCCATGATAGGAGTATTACCATACACTATCAAAGTATACATATGTATTGCCTATGCAATATATTTCCAAAGTATGAATGTCAAAGTCAAAGCCGGATGTGGTTACATCACATGATAGTCAATAACGATAATGTTCGGAAGCTGGTTCCCGGAAGTAAAGTTCCACAGGTAGTATTATCTCCGGAAATGGTGGACCAGATGTAAAGTTCCTATGGTATCACTCGACTGTAGCAACCCGGATGTGGTAGACCGGATGTAAAGTATCCATGGTGAATCAATGGGTTGTAATACCGGAAGTGGTAGACCGGATGTAAAGTTCCGATATAATACAAAATGGCGATTATCACGTTGGCTAAGACGCCGGGAAAAGTTTCACTTAGGTGACATTCAACTCGGTGGTAGTATAATAATATGATATGTGTGTATGGCGTTTCACTTCACTAAACTATGGCTGTGACTGTCTGCTGAACGCGAGGTAGCTATCACACACTGCTCTATACAGGCCTGTACCCGGAGCTGCTACACACACTGCGCCAGACAGACGTACGGACACTCGGACGACCCGATACTCTGCACTGACTGGGGTCTGCCCTCAAACGAGTGGACCAAAACGTCCAATGTGGCTCGCTGGAGCGTTCTCAAGAGGCTACAAAAATGAAATGAATCTCCAATTACTGGGACGAATACGCACAGACAGACAGACAGGATGCACAACAGACTAAAACGGGAATCGAGCAACGGCAAATCACAGCTGAAATAAAATGTTCTAGGTACATACCAAATCCTCCGTGTCACTGGTGAATACAGTACTAGTCTTCTGTCCAACCAGAATATATGTGTCCCGCCAACACATAGCGAGACATCGCTTATATACGCACCAGTGAAACCATGCACGGAATAATGGATATGCCTACCCCTCGTACGACATCTTACATAAATACTACAAAACCATGGCTTTTGCCATGTCACCCGTGGGTTATATTTGGCATAAATATATGTTCCCACGCCTTAAATTCAACCAAACCAGTGTACAGCCCTCGTGGAATAAATACCATACAACATGGTATCACCCCACACTACCATAAATCTGCACACTATAGACCCCAGATCTCATTAATCCGAAATCTACTCGACTGGTCTCGACAATGCGAAGGTCGCTTCTTGGCCCCGCCAAACCCCTCCATAACGGTCCTACGGCTATACACTCAAATGAGAGTGTAGCACATACTAAACTCAAATATCGTGGTCATTTACGGAAATATCACGACACAAAACATCACCATTATGGGATCTGATATATCCGTGTTGGCCAGTACCAGGCTATGATGAAACACTAACCCGTAGCATACATAAACAGGGCAGACCATGGTATGGTCTGCGCTGTATACTGGCTTCACCTACAGAAGGTCCCTTATATGGTGAAACACTGACACGCGGACAAACTCGGCTGGCACGGACAGTGGACATCCGTAATACTAAAAGGTATCTTTTCCCTAGCGAAACCAGCACACGCAGTCAACGAGTTCTCTACCACACACATGCATAGTCTGTGGCAAATAATATGGCGTGACATCAGTAAAACATTGCTCATAAAATAGACGTATATTAAAATCCGCAAAAATGACACGCATAAACGTATTTCCACCAATACAACATAAGCCCCCTTATTACATGCACATTGCACATGGCAAATGTACATGCCAAACCACAGGTGTGCAAAAACCACAGGTGTGTGAAACCACAGGTATGTGGAATCACAGGGATGTGAAATCAATAATACGCACAACAATACAACACAGTACCACACATCACAAATATACAATTATACGGATTCCAGAATGTACAAGAATACACGTGTCACGCGACAGAGTTGTTCTACAGCTAAATCGTGACGCTTGCGCTCCTCATCCACGTTCGAGCTTCTCATTTTAGAGAATATAATAAAGTTGCTACCGTTGAACGCCAATGCGTTTACAAGCGCACCACCTACTATTACTGCGATTGAAGCCATCTATTTCCATATATTAACGGGTAGAATTCCAGCTTTAATTAGATAATCTCGGGTCCAAACTGCGGCCGCTACATCTAAGGTCGCGAGCCCTACGTCTCTCACAGTAAAGTCCAATTTGGGAGCGGACCCTCCTAGGGCCATCTTTGATAGTCGAGCATACCCGATGCTGAAACCCGATATCACCACGGCGTGATAAAGCGCATTCACTATCATTTTACCATCTTGTTCAGCCATTGTTGATAATTATAATTATTGCATATAAAAGGGATCGCGATCAATGTTTAAATGGGGCGCATCCAATTGCGATTGGTGTTTCGTAACTTTCTTCGGAACACTGGCTGGTTGTTTTTTCGATAAGGATTGGTGTAATAGGGGGTATTTCCACACGCACAGGGCACCAACAACTGCCAGACCACCACCAACAACCCAACTCCAATTCGTGAATTGGGGTTAAATCGTATTCGTCCAACCTCGATTGGGTGTTGAGTGTGCTTCCAATTCGTGAATTGGGGGTGTTGTTGTACTCAACACTGTTGAACCTGATTGCTCTGTCTTCAGATGTTTTGCTGTCTCCGTCCCCGATTGCAACGACTGTTTAGCCTCTCGAAGCTCGGCGACTGTTTTATCTTGTTTAACTTTTCGGGTGGCAGCCGCCGCCCTCCCAGCTGCCTGCCTTTTTGGGTTTTTATGTCGTGCAACCCCCAACTCCAATCGCGATTGAGTTGGAGGATCAATCGGAGTTGGAAGTGCTGCAATCGGGTTCGATTGGGTTGGAGCAATCCCCAACGCTGTTGGAGATTGCTGTTCCGTCACTCTCGCAGGTGTGTCTTGTGTCATCATTTATGATATTAATATTAGGGCTTATAGTTCGTGGGCATATATGTCCAAATTGACAGTGTTTACCCGTGGTCAACGCGGTTGTCAGCGGAGCTAAGTACATTCCAAACTTGTGATAAATTGAGCAGCAGGCTGTTCTAAGAGTGTGACCTATAAAAGGGTCAGTATCTAGATCGCCAATCAATCCCGTGGTGTTTGGTATAGGGAGAAGTATACAAACGGCGCTTGCGTACAAATGAATAGCCGCCGATCCAAGAGTTTTTGTCATCTCCGCACCTAACCTAGATTCGTATCGCGCATACATTTTATCGATCTCCGCATCTGACATCTTATTCACCTGAAAAACTGAGAGACGCCTACCGAGATAATGCTCCGATTGTCCCCCAGCAACCAGCGCAGCTAGCCGCTCTCGTCGCGCCGCATTTTCATTTTCATTCGGAGTCGTTGCACTCAACCCAATACCAACCGCCGTTGGAGTTGAAGTTGATCCCGATTGCTCTGTCGGAGTTGATGTTTCATTATCTTTCAGGAAAGATACCGTGTTGGCAGTCGGAGTTGAGGTTTCTTCCATTAGCTGATCTAGAAGTTCGTCGCAGTTCATTATTGCTAATTTTCTTAAAATTAATTTAACTATTCTAACAAGTCTCATCACTTTAACATATTGCCAAGCGCACCACCCGATACTTATGATCACCATTATGCTCGCAACAAAGCTCGCAGCGGAGCACCAAATTGTTAACATTGTTAACCATTGTTCAGCATTTGTTCAACATTTGTTAAGCATTTCTTCAGCATTGTTCAGCAATTGCTAAGCATTGTTAAGCATTTACTCAGCAATTACTAACGAGCGTTAAGTAAAAATTAATTAATTGATAACTTCGTAAGCAGTTGGTTGATCAGTCTTTAGCAGAAGCTTGGCGTGGTTAGTTTCCGAAAGCATCTGTCGAACCTCCAGGCGCTCCTCGCGCGTTGGGATAACGTCATTCTCTCGAAGACAGTCATCGAATGAGTCTCGGTCCTTGCAGTGAAAGAGGGCGACCCATTTCGTTTGCTCGCGCAGATCCTTGAGGACGGCGTTGTACCTATGAGTGGAGATCCATACGCTTTGCCTAGCATGGCGGCCAGAAAATGCGAGCTCGGAGAGCATGTCCTTCTTTTTGGTCATCGCCGCCTTGGCTGAGCAATCGTCAATCACGTATAGGGTGGGCTCACCCTGGAATCTTTGGTATAAACCACGCAACCAATCGTGAAGTCTGTCGCCAGGGTCAATAACGTATATCTCACGGTCGTCCCATATCCACTAGCGCCGCTGATAAGTCTCGTTGTGCCGCACAGTGGGACACAGGATTACAATGTGTCGAAAGGCACCGCGGTAGGACCCCTCGAGCAAGTCGAGGATGAAAACCGTTTTTCCACATCCTGTCTGCCCACATATTATAGCAGAGTGAGCATCTCCAATCGTGAATTGGTATTGATTGCTAATTTTCTTAATTTTTTCAAAATTATTAATTAATAAATCGTTAGATGATTTTTTTATTAAATCAGTAGAGTGCTGAGACGTATCGACCATCTTCGATGTTGAGTTGTGCGTCTGTAATTATATATAAGTACACGTTCAATGGTCCATCTCCATCAGCCTCTTTGGTTATCTGGATCGTCACACCCTCACTAGCGTTCTCAACTTGGCGTCCGCTGCCGTGTATTTGGTCGTCGTCGCTGGCTCGCATGTCTAGCCATAAGGCGTATTTGGTATTCAGGAACTCCGCGAGGGAGACGGCCGAGAGCTGCAGGTCTTTGGCAACCGCGGCAACCTCCGGAGAGCGCTTAGAGCCGCCAGCAAACTGCTTTCTTACTTCGTCACACTGCTGGTGCGCGCGAAGACCCGCGATGTAGAGTTGATTGGGGACTCCCTCGATCGTCACCTCTACCTTCGTGATTTTGGGGTTATATAATCTGTCGGTTTTTCTAGCACCGAGCGCTAACCGAGCCTCCTCAGTATACCTTTCATCGAGCGGGCGGGTACGTTGACGTTAATATTCCACAATGTGTCGCCTTTGTCTTTCGTCATCTTGCGATGGCGAAGAACTCGGTCGTAAAGTATGGCAACGCGCCCGGCGTACTGGGTTCTGATCAATCGCGCGAGTTCGGGCATCGTGACCATGTCGTACTCCAGCGAAACATTGTCGATCGTATACGTCGATAACATGTCGGTGGCTATGAGAACTCGGCCGTAGTCGTTGAATGTTAGTTCGTATTCGAGGCGGTCAGCCAAAGCACTCTGATAGTAGGGCATGTGACTCTCCAGCAACTCAAAGTCGAGCGGGATGTAGAAGCGGTTGCCGTAAGCGGCCGCGATCGCGTTGTCGCTCGTGTTGTTATCTACCTTGTTATCAGCCCCGATTCTAAGTCTGGTTACGTTCTTGTTTCGGCTGGTGTCAATACCCTGATAGACCGCGTTTTCGCGCTCTTGCGCCGTCTTCCACAGGTCCTGATAGCAATGGTAGACGTCGCTGTCGTCGATCGACATCACCTCATTACCAGAAATCTTTATCATGGTCTTCTTGACGATGGCACGACCCAGGTTCTGAACGACGGTTCGGTTCGCGTCCGTCGACGTCAGCGAAATAGTGAAAGCGAGGCGAACAGCTCCGAGGTTGGGGAAGCGGACCAAGAGCTGCTGGTTCTGGTCGATCGTCGATGGGTTGTTCGTAATAACGACACTCTGTCTCACACCTTTTGCCCCGAGGGGCTCCCACAGTCTGCGGAATGGATTGAGTTTGCGACCGTATTGACTCGAAGACATAATTTAGTGAAACTATATTAAACCCGTATGGTTTTGTCTTTAATACATAATTAATTTTAAGAAAAGTATAAAGATGGCTGATTACGATAATGACATGTATGAAATCGGCAGAGACGATTACCGAGATGACGACATAGATGATGATAACGATAACGAAACGCCCTTCATAGAGACTCCAGTTCCAATCCATTCGCAATTGGGGGAATTAGGTGGCACTACCACTAGCCAAAGTCGGGAATTACTCGAGGGAGCTGTAAACGACTACTACAACAGTTTGGCAGAAAAAGGTCTGGTCCCATCTGTCGGTCGCGACTACTCCAAGTTCAAATTTGATCTGAACGGTAGATTGCGACTAAAAGCAGCATCAAATCTCCCGATCGTCAACACGATGACCGGTAAACCCCTAGCACTGAGCACCATTGCAGGAAACCCGGGCGGTGGCCAACTCATAAGGAACGAACTCGGATTCCCAGATTGGAAGAGGGGTAAACCAATTATGCCGACCCGCGCTGTAGAGGCCCTACAGTCTACCGACGAAACGATGGCGAAAACGGCCTCCGCGATAGAAACGGTCGAGCTCAGCGAGGTCCCTCAAGTAGCCACCGACGCTATTAACACGATGGAGACCACGTTCAGCGAAAACGAAATATTCAACCTCGACCAAGGGTCTAACGATGACCCACCGTTACCTATTCGCGAACTCCGTGGACTCGATAAGACTCTGCAAACGGTTCGGACGAACTGGTCCTTAACCTCGCCAAACTCTCGTCGCTGGATGAACATATCGCGCTAGAAGAAAGAAAACTGGAGGAAGCCGGTGGCGATAGAGAATCTACCGAGCGGATCACCGAACGCCTGTGGTCGTTGCGGGACGAAAGAGAAGCTCGCTTGCAGGGTGCATCGACTAACCGTGAGGCTCTCCGCACCCAAAGAAGTCGGATCCGCGAAACAATCTCGATGGTTCTGCACGAGGAGACGACACTCGGTGAGCGTCTTCGCACTCTGTTCAGAGAGCAGGGTGTCACGATAGCAAGCATCCTCGTTGCTATCGGCATGACTATATCGACCATAGTTCTAGCTTTCACTGGTGGTGCGGCGTCACCACCCGCGCCAGCACCCACACCACCACCCGCGCCATCCGGTTGAGCCAAGGAGTGGGTAAAAAAACAACTAAAAGCCCTCACCAGTCTCCTGGCTAAATTAGCCGAAAATGCGGCTGCAGCACTACCTGGACTGATCGGAAGTATCGTTTCTTACTTGCTATCTATATTAGCAAAAACGGCCGGATGGCTCGCTAAAAATACTTGGGCTTTAATCGTGGCAATCGCCGGTCTCCTACTTTTACTCTCTCGAGAGTTCCTAAAACCAAAGCGCGAGTAGTCCGATCGCCACGAGGGCAACGACGAGCCCTAATTTATCCTCCTCGTGTGTTGTGCTTCCAATCTAGATTGGTGTTTCCGCTCCTGTTCCAATTCGTGAATTGGGGGAACTCAATTCGTGAATTGGGGGTCCTATTGCTGTGGGAGAAACAACGGGTTCAAATGAACTTGATGGGGTGGGTGTATCCAATTCGTGAATTGGGGGTTTTATGAAATCGGTTCCACTTACAACTCCGCGCCCGATCATGTTGGGGGTGCGCTTGATGATATCCGTGTTCACGTTACCGTTGTGGCCGATTTTTTGATTGGCGGTGGCGATTACGATCTGATTATTGTAACCGTCAACCGGGTCGTCTCGTAGTATCATATTGCTCGGCGCCATATAAAGACCTATTCCAAATACATAGTCTACTAGGGTGCTGGCGTTCTGCAAAACGTCTTGATAATTCTGGATCGCCTTCTCCAGGTCCACACTAGCTGAGATGGCGTCCTCTACAAGTGCTAAGAATTTTGTGTGTGCATCAAACGCTGTTCCCGTGCCCAGAATAGAACTGCGAGTTTGCTTCTGTGCGCCGAGGATGGCCCAGACGTACGTGCGAATGGAGTCGTTGACGCGAGTAACCCCGGCCTGCATGAACCCTAGACCCGTATCTAACATAAATTTACCCCACGCGTCCTGAACCATAGCAGCCTGCTGTATGTAATCGACGTGAGCCCGTTTCGAAGGTAACATTTTACAAGAAAACACGCCACAGTGCCGACCTCCAGACACTTCCGGCCCGAAAGTCATTGTCGCGGTGTCAAAATTCCCGGCGTTCCGACTGACGATGTGGTCGCCGGAGTGATCGTGTCTAAAATCAGTCTGCGTCCAATTCCCGGACTGACCCCGAATGAGAACGTCCCCGAGGCCGGTGGTGGTAGGAAATGCTTTTTGTCTCCAGTCCGCGTCTTTTGAAACGTTAAATTCGTTACACAGTCTTTCAAACGCCATACGGTCGTATGCGTTGGAAATGGGATCCCAGGCGTCGTCTTGAGGTAGAGAAATACCTAGTTCTTTGAGAATTCTCCTAACAGTATAATACGCATGAAAGTTGTAGACATTTCGGAGCATGACATTCTTGGATGTCAGATGGTCTTTATGTGAAACTCCACACCCGGCTGTTGCGCACCAAACAGCGAAATTTATTTGGTTCTGCCAAAACTGCATCGGTGTTGCTTTCCACCCGTTTACCGCCTCCATCGTAGTAATCTTGGGCAGCCTATATTGTTCAAAGATGCTAGGGAAATTGGTGGTAAAGCCACTGTCCGGTCTAACCGTTACGGTTGGGTGTACAAGGCGGTTAACAACGTCTTTTTGCGTGTATTTACCACCGACCGCGTACTTTGCATTAGAATTAAAGCTAAATGCTTTGGTATCCATTGAAATATATTATTATGTTTGCTACTATCACTAATGTTCAAAAGAGTTGTGAACTTCAAAAGTTAATCGACAACTGCTGCGGACAACGCCGGGTAGGCCTTAGATCAATCACCTTGACGGTTGGGTGGAAAAACATTGAAACGTTCGAGGCTATCTATTCCGGAGATGTTGTAGATATTCTCGAGGGCACTGATCGTACAGACGTAGGGAGACGCATTCGGGAAACAAGTGCCGTATTATTTCCTGGCCTTTGGGGTTTCGGAGATGTCCAAGCTTTAATCGTGACGAATATGCCTGGTAAGGGCACTCTCGCAGTCTCAATTCCACGGGGCATGCGACATTGTCCGCTGAAAGAAAATTAAGGATCTCCCCGGGGCTGGCCTCAATGTTAGGATTTAAATTTGCACCCCCTTACAACGTGGTAGAGCACCGCGGCGATACACCAGTAAACTTCGCCGTCACGAAAACTCTCGGGGTGCACCTTGATCGGGTGGACACATCGTACAACTCGGTAGACGGCACTCACAGCACATTGCTGAAAACCGTGCCCGCCAGCGACTGTTTCTTTGGGGAGACTGTGACCTTAGACTTCCCACACCCCGAGATGAAAGTTTTGGAATCGGGACACATCCACGAGTTGAAGATTTCTATTCTTGATGATAAAGGGTGAAAGTTGAAGAACGATTACCCGATTTCGGTCGTCCTAGAAATTTCAAATTAATTAATTTTATAATTTTTTAAAATTAATTAGAATTAAACGCATGTTCGTAATGTATATATATATATATATTATCAACATTATTGAAAATGAGTATATACGGAACAGGTAGTTCTTCCGATTGGGTGACAAATTCAAATAATTTGGAACCGACAGAAGATTGATTCATCCCGACAGAGGGCGACTTTTTAACTACCCAAAAAACAAAAGCCTTGATCAATAGAACTATATCGGCGGCCACGGACGATGTTCACAGGAGTCTACTATCACAACTTAGAGAATATGCCCTGGCTGTGAATACACAAAGTCGTGAAGAAACGCATACGGAACTAAATGAACTAGGTGAAAAAATAAGAGAATTTCGAAAAGAGGCCCGGTTGGGGATTGAGGGAGTCCGAACGGGTGTTGATAAAGTCCGAGAAGACCACCAGGCGGACCTTACGGAGGCTTATGATGCATTGCGCTTAAAGGACTCTCTCATCAGCGAAGCGACACTTACCAAACTAGGAAAACAACTAACCAAATTTCGAAAAGAGGCCAGGTCGGATATTGATAAAGTCCGAGAAGACCACCAGGCGGACCTTACGGAGGCTTATGATGCGTTGCGTTTAAAGGACTCTCTCATCATAGAAGCGGCACTTACTGAACTAGACGGGAAAATAACCAAATTTCGAAAAGAGACCCGGTCGGGTATTGATAAAGTCCGAGAAGACCACCAGGTGGACCTTAATGAGGCTTATGATGAGTTGCGCTTAGAGGACTCTCTCAGCAGAGAAGCGACACTTACTGAACTAGACGGGAAAATAGCCGAATTTCTGAAAGAGACCCGGTCTGGGGTTGAGGGGGTCCGAGAAGACCACAAGGAGGCCATTGCGGAGGCTTATGGGATGTTGCGCTCAGAGGACTCTCTCAACGGAGAAGCGGCACTTACTGAACTAGACGAAAAAATAACCGAATTTCGAAAGGAGGCCCGGTTGGGGGTTGAGGGGGTCCGAACGGGTATTGATAAAGTCCGAGAAGACCACAAGGTGGCCCTTGCGGAGGTTTATGGGGTGTTGCGCTCAGAGGACTATCTCATCAGAGAAGCGGCGGTTGCTGAACTAGACGAAAAAATAACTGAATTTCAAAAAGAGGCCCGGTTGGGTGTTGAAAAAGCCCTAGAAGGCCACCAGGCGACCATTACGGAGGCTTATGATGCGTTGCGCTTAGAGGACTATCTCAGCAGAGAAGCGGCACTTACCGAACTAGACGGAAAAATAACCGAAGTTTCCGATAAACTGAAACATGTTCGAAGAGCCGCGACCAAAGCGCTTGAGGAGGCCTCTGAAAATATTCGTGCTGAGGCCCATACCTCTATCGGGGGGCTTGCCGGATTGTTGCAAACAATGAAAACGCAAAAACGAGTCATAACAGTTTGGGTTGAGAAGCGGGGCCCATTGGTTGAGGGGCTCTCTGAATATTCGTTCGGTGCCAAAGCGAGTAATAAATGTGGGGGATACGCCATGACAGCTCCAGGTACACTTCTCCGAATGGCGGTCTGCTCGGTTAATGCTAGTGGTAAACCTGTGGGCGCGGTCACGATAAATCTCGTAGTAGATGGGGAAGAACGGGGAGTTGGAGTCAATAAACTCTCTGGAGATATTTCATCGGTGGTTTTGTTCGCCGGTGACGATCTAATTAGACTTTCCGAAGGTAGTGTTATTAACTTTGTTACGAAAATCGCTGACCCAGCGAGTTCTTCCACTATTGTCTCATTGTTAATTGAACTTAATTTGTAAATACTAATATATTGAAAATCATGAACGAATCACCGCTTCCAATTGTCAATACCACTCCATCAACACTGTATCCAATTAACGAAAGAAGTTCAGATTTTAGGTTGAATAATATCGTCGCTATGCAGGATATTTTAGTTAGAGAATAAGGAAATAGAAAAAGACACGTTAAAAAATATAAGCACGCGGCGAATATAGCTGAAACATCTAGTACGATTCTGGCAAGTTTATCTGTAATGAGTGGTGCGGGTACTGCTGCAACACTATCTACAATTGTAAAGGTTCCACTTGCAGGGGTTTTGAGTGGAATTACCGTTTTATCTGGAATACTTTGTATGGTAATTAAGGCGTCGGGTGGAAAACTCGAGAAAAAATGTAGAAAACATGATAGAATAATCCGTTCTCGCCAGGTCTAAGAAAAATAGCATCGACATTATAGTGTCCAAAGCGTTGCCCGATAAGAAAATATCAAATTTATCAAGTTTGAATCCGTTGTGAAAGAAATGGGCAGATACGAAGAATTAAAAAATGATATTAGAATCAAAGCACGCGCCACCATGCCCAAGCTTGAGTGTACTGATTGGGATAAATTTAGGGTAAAACTTGGAGATAAAGTCGGAGGAAATTAATATTTCTATTAAATAATTAATTTTATAATTTTCTTTAAATTAATTATAAAATTAATTATATTGGTGCAGTAAACAATTTATTAATTAATTTTAGGAATATTATTAACAATTGTAAAAAAAAAAAAAAAAGTTTTAGGTCCCACCGAGGCTCGAACCCGTGCCAGCAAAACCCTTCTGTGTCCACCCCGCTAAGCATTCGCTTAAATCTCTTATCTTATCTTCTCTTTTTTCGGCTTAGCGAGGTGTGTTACACTCACATCTCCTCCACCCCATCATTGGACCGATACCGCGGACCCCTCCTCTTCGTTACCTCCATCCGCTATAAGGTGTAGAGCGGCCAGAGTGAAGTACATGTGGCGAAACGTGTCTCACTGTTGAAATTACTGCTAGCGTCCCAGCAATGTATATATGTGTTTATTTCTTATATATAAACCTAAATTTATTATTAATTAATAAATTATTATATTAATATTTTTTCTATATAATAGGGGGTGTTCAGCTTTAAATTATAAATATTTTTTACAAAATTAAATAGCGAATCATCCCGGAAATTCGTGAACTACATAACCCTCACTAAGTGTTTATAAACTGTGTACACACCACCTGTGTAAATCGATAGCCCGTTTACATACCATCGATAAGGCTATAAATAACCGTGTGCAGTATATATTACAGTGTGTTTATTTTCCATCCCGGAAGATGTAATCGTGTAAATCTCTCTATAAATGGACACTTAATATACGTGTAAGGTGGGTCACCTAATTTACATGTTCATAACGCGTGTAATTGGAACATTGTCGTCTGGTTGGTGTTGTGATTACAACATAAATTAATTAGTTCTGTTCAATAATAATTTTCCAATATCTTTATAAGCGATATCGTATAAACGTATATTCGTAAACGAATCTTTGGGTTTTAACAATTTTATATAATACACCTTAGTTTCATATCCGATACGCATTATCTGTCTTAATGTTTGTATTTGCCTCTTGTATTGTTCGCATAATTGTCGGTATAATATTGTAAATGCAACGTTTTTATCGGAGCGTAATAAATTACGCTGATATTTCATGTATTCGATATCGCCTAGTGTTTTCATTTTATAGAATTTATATATAGGACTATAACCCCCGTATTCTTCGTAAACTTCTTCAACACAGGCATTAAAAGCTTTCAATTCCCATTGTATTTTATTATCCATTTTCTCTAATAATATTGGTAGTGTTTTTTCTGTTCAATTTTCAATTAGAATGTTCATATCCATTACAATATGATTGTAGAAACGCATATCCGTAAACGAATCGTTGATTTTAAAAGGTTTTATAAAATTAGTTTTATGATGTTCCGGTAGTTGTTATCCGATCCTATTTAGTCGCTTCATTTCGCGAATTTGATCCTTGTACCCGCGACATAATTGCCGGTATAATATTGTAAATGCAACGTTTTTATCGGAGCGTAATAAATTACGCTGATATTTCATGTATTCGATTTTGCATAGTGTTTTCAATTTATAGTAATATTTTTCACCAAATAAATCACAAAATTTCAATTTAAAAGCTATTTTATTATCAATTTTCTCTAATAATATTTTATTATAACCTATGAAATTTATCTGTTCAATTGGACGTGAAAAAAACATGATGTATTTATGACACCAATATATTTTTTCAAAAGTCGGTTACCAATATAATTGGGACTACAATACCACCACCAACTTTTGGTTGGAGGTGGTATCATTTTGACTCCCTCTTTTCAAAATTATTTTCTCCAAAAATTCATAAATTTACTGTCGGGAGACAATTTCCTCGTTAACCAATTTTTGATTTTTCGGGAGTGGTGGGCGTATTATAGAGGGTTATAAATGATATCACGTTAAGTGGTATCATTTTGACTCCCTTACTACTACTGAGGGTATCACTAATAGTTACCCGTATACCCCCATTTCACCTTATACCGATGACATTGGAGGCCCATGCCCGTCAGGTGAAGGGTATCACTAACAGTTACCCGTATGCCCACAGTTCACCTTATACCGATGACATTGGTGCCTCATGGCCGTCAGGTGAGGGTATAACTAACAGTTACACGTATACGCCCAGTTAACCTTATACCGATGACATTAGTGCCCCATGGCCGTCAGGTGAGGGTATCACTAATAGTTACCCATATACCCCCATTTCAACTTATACCGATGACATTGGTGCCACATGGACGTGAGGTGAGCGTATCACTAATAGTTACCCGTATGCCCCCAGTTCACCTTATACAGATGACATTGGTGCCCCATGGCCGTTAGGTGAGGGTATCACTAACAGTTACACGTATACCCCCAGTTAACCTTATACCGATGACATTGGTGCCCCAAGGCCGTCAGGTGAGCGTATCACTAATAGTTACCCGTATGCCCCCAGTTCACCTTATACAGATGACATTGGTGCCCCATGGCCGTCAGGTGAGGGTATAACTAATAGTTACACGTATACCCCCAGTAAACCTTATACCGATGACATTAGTGCCCCATGGCCGTCAGGTGAGGGTATCACTAATAGTTACCCATATACCCCCATTTCAACTTATACCGATGACATTGGTGCCCCATGGACGTGAGGTGAGCGTATCACTAATAGTTACCCGTATGCCCCCAGTTCACCTTATACCGATGACATTGGTGCCCCATGGCCGTCAGGTGAGGGTATCACTAATAGTTACCCGAATACCCCAAGTTCACCTTATACCGATGACATTGGTGGCCCATGGCCGTCAGGTGACGGTATCACTAATAGTTACCCGTATGCCCCCAGTTAACCTTATACTGATGACATTGGTGCCCCATAGCCGTCAGGTGAAGGTATCACTAAGAGTTACCCGTATGCACCAAGTTCACCTTATACAGATGGCATTGGTGCCCCATGGCCGTCAGGTGACGGTATCACTAATAGTTACCCGTATGCCCCCAGTTCACCTTATACTGATGACATTGGTGCCCCATGGCCGTCAGGTGAGGGTATCACTAACAGTTACCCGTATGCCCCTAATTCACCTTATACTGATGACATTGGTGCCCCATGGCCGTCAGGTGAGGGTATCACTAACAGTTACCCGTATGCCCCTACTTCACCTTATACTGATGACATTGGTGCCCCATGGCAGTCAGGTGAGGGTATCACTAATAGTTACCCGTATGCCCCAAGTTCACCTTATACCGATGACATTGGTGCCCCATGGCCGTCAGATGAGGGTATCACTAATAGTTACCCGTATGCACCCAGTTCACCTTATAGCGATGACATTGGTACCCCATGGCCGTCAGGTGAGGGTATCACTAATAGTTACCCGTATGCCCCCAGATCACTTTATACCGATGACATTGGTGCCCCATGGCCGTCAGATGAGGGTATCACTAACAGTTCCCCGTATGCCCCCATTTCACTTTATGCCTATGCCATTGGTGCCCCATGGCCGTCAGGCGAGGGTATCACTGATAGTGTTACCCGTATACCCCCAGTTAACCTTATACCGATGCCATTGGTGCTCCATGGCCGTCAGGTGATGGTATCACTAATAGTTACCCGTATGCCCCCAGTTCACCTTATATCGATGGCATTGGTGCTCCATGGCCGTCAGGCGAGGGTATCACTAATAGTTACACGTATACCCCCAGTTCACCTTATACCGATGACATTGGTGCCCCATGGCCGTCAGGTGAGGGTATCACTAATAGTTACCCGTATACCCGCAGTTCATTTTATACCGATGACATTGGTGCCCCATAGCCGGCAGGTGAAGGTATCGCTAACAGTTACCCGTATGCCCCCAGTTCACTTTATACCGATGGCATTGGTGCCCCTTGGCCGTCAGGTGACGGTATCACTAATAGTTACCCGTATGCACCAGTTCACCTTATACTGATGACATTGGTGCCCCATGGCCGTCAGGTGAGGGTATCACTAAAAGTTACCCGTATGCCCCTAGTTCACCTTATACTGATGAAATTGGTGCCCCATGGCCGTCAGATGAGGGTATCACTAATAGTTACCCGTATGCCCCCAGTTCACCTTATAGCGATGACATTGGTACCCCATGGCCGTCAGGTGAGGGTATCACTAATAGTTACCCCTATGCCCCCAGTTCACATTATACCAATGACATTGGTGCCCCATGGCCGTCAGATGAGTGTATCACTAACAGTTCCCCGTATGCCCCCAGTTCACTTTATACCGATGCCATTGGTGCCCCATAGCCGTCAGGCGAGTTTATCACTAATAGTTACCCATATACCCCCAGTTAACCTTATACCGATGCCATTGGTGCTCCATGGCCTTCATGTGATGGTATCACTAATAGTTACACGTATAACATCAGTTCACCTTATACCGATGACATTGGTGCCCCATGGCCGTCAGATGAGGGTATCACTGATAGTTACCCGTATGCCCCCAGTTCACCTTATAGCGATGACATTGGTACCCCATGGCCGTAAGGTGAGGGTATCACTAATAGTTACCCGTATGCCCCCAGTTCACTTTATACCGATGACATTGGTGCCCCATGGCCGTCAGATGAGGGTATCACTAACAGTTCCTCGTATGCCCCCAGTTCACTTTATACTGATGCCATTGGTGCCCCATGGCCGTCAGGTGAGGGTATCACTGATAGTTACCCGCATACCCCCAGTTAACCTTTCACCGATGCCATTGGTGATCCATGGCCGTCAGGTGATGGTATCACTAATAGTTACCCGTATGCCCCCAGTTCACCTTATACCGATGGCATTGGTGCTCCATGGCCGTCAGGTGAGGGTATCACTAATAGTTACACGTATACCCCCCCCCCATTAACCTTATACTGATGACATTGGTGCCCCATGGCCGTTAGGGTGAGGGTATCACTAATAGTTACCGTATACCCCCAGTTCACTTTATGCTGATGACATTGGTGCCCCATGGCCGTCAGGTGGGGTGGGGATATCACTAATAGTTACCCGTATATCCCCAGTTCACTTTATACGATACATGGCCCCATGGCGTCAGGTGGTGTACACTAATAGTTACCCGTATGCAGGTTGACCTTATACCGTGGCTTGGTGATGGCGCAGGCGAGGGTCAATATAGTTACAAGTATGTACCCCCCCAGTGACCTTATACCGATGACATTGGTGCCCCCATGGCCGTCAGGCCGAGGGTATCACTATAGTTACACCCCTAGGTACATAACTTAACTGTTATACCGATGACATTGGTGCCATGGCCGTCAGGTGACGTATCACTAATAGTTATCGTATGCAGTTACCTTATACAGAGCATTGGTGCCCCATGGCCGTTAGGTGAGGGTATACTAAATTACAGTATACCCCCAGTTAACCTTATACCGATGACATTAGTGCCCATGGCCGTCAGGTGAGGGTACACAATAGTTACCCATTTACCCCCATCACTTAATACCGTGACATTCCCCGGTGCATGACGTAGTGACGGTATCACTAATAGTTACCGTATGCCCCAGTTCTCCTTATACGATGACATGGTGCCCCAATGGCCGTCAGGTGGGATCACTAATGTACCCCGTATTAACCAGGTAGTATTACAACGTATACCCCCAGTAACCTTATACCGATGACATTAGTGCCCCATGGCCGTCAGGTGAGGGTATCACTAATAGTTACCATATACCCCCATTTCAACTTATACCGATGACATTGTGCATGGACGTGAGGTGAGCGTATCACTAATAGTTACCCGTATGCCCCAGTTCACCTTATACCGATGACATTGGTGCCCCATGGCCGTCAGGTGAGGGTATCACTAATAGTTACCCGAATACCCCAAGTTCACCTTATACCGATGACATTGGTGGCCCATGGCCGTCAGGTGACGGTATCACTAATAGTTACCCGTATGCCCCCAGTTCACCTTATACTGATGACATTGGTGCCCCATAGCCGTCAGGTGAAGGTATCACTAAGAGTTACCCGTATGCACCAAGTTCACCTTATACAGATGGCATTGGTGCCCCATGGCCGTCAGGTGACGGTATCACTAATAGTTACCCGTATGCCCCCAGTTCACCTTATACTGATGACATTGGTGCCCCATGGCCGTCAGGTGAGGGTATCACTAACAGTTACCCGTATGCCCCTAATTCACCTTATACTGATGACATTGGTGCCCCATGGCCGTCAGGTGAGGGTATCACTAACAGTTACCCGTATGCCCCTACTTCATCTTATACTGATGACATTGGTGCCCCATGGCAGTCAGGTGAGGGTATCACTAATAGTTACCCGTATGCCCCAAGTTCACCTTATACCGATGACATTGGTGCCCCATGGCCGTCAGATGAGGGTATCACTAATAGTTACCCGTATGCACCCAGTTCACCTTATAGCGATGACATTGGTACCCCATGGCCGTCAGGTGAGGGTATCACTAATAGTTACCCGTATGCCCCCAGATCACTTTATACCGATGACATTGGTGCCCCATGGCCGTCAGATGAGGGTATCACTAACAGTTCCCCGTATGCCCCCATTTCACTTTATGCCTATGCCATTGGTGCCCCATGGCCGTCAGGCGAGGGTATCACTGATAGTGTTACCCGTATACCCCCAGTTAACCTTATACCGATGCCATTGGTGCTCCATGGCCGTCAGGTGATGGTATCACTAATAGTTACCCGTATGCCCCCAGTTCACCTTATATCGATGGCATTGGTGCTCCATGGCCGTCAGGCGAGGGTATCACTAATAGTTACACGTATACCCCCAGTTCACCTTATACCGATGACATTAGTGCCCCATGGCCGTCAGGTGAGGGTATCACTAATAGTTACCCGTATACCCGCAGTTCATTTTATACCGATGACATTGGTGCCCCATAGCCGGCAGGTGAAGGTATCGCTAACAGTTACCCGTAATGCCCCCAGTTCACTTTTATACCGATGGCTATGGCCCCTTGGCCCCGTGGCAGTCAGGTGACGGTATCACTAATAGTTACCCGTATGCACCAGTTCACCTTATACTGATGACATTGGTGCCCCATGGCCGTCAGGTGAGGGTATCACTAAAAGTTACCCGTATGCCCCTAGTTCACCTTATACTGATGAAATTGGTGCCCCATGGCCGTCAGATGAGGGTATCACTAATAGTTACCCGTATGCCCCCAGTTCACCTTATAGCGATGACATTGGTACCCCATGGCCGTCAGGTGAGGGTATCACTAATAGTTACCCCTATGCCCCCAGTTCACATTATACCGATGACATTGGTGCCCCATGGCCGTCAGATGAGTGTATCACTAACAGTTCCCCGTATGCCCCCAGTTCACTTTATACCGATGCCATTGGTGCCCCATAGCCGTCAGGCGAGTTTATCACTAATAGTTACCCTATACCCCCAGTTAACCTTATACGATGCCATTGGTGCTCCATGGCCTTCATGTGATGGTATCACTAATAGTTACACGTATAACATCAGTTCACCTTATACCGATGACATTGGTGCCCCATGGCCGTCAGATGAGGGTATCACTGATAGTTACCCGTATGCCCCAGTTCACCTTATAGCGATGACATTGGTACCCCATGGCCGTAAGGTGAGGGTATCACTAATAGTTACCCGTATGCCCCCAGTTCACTTTATACCGATGACATTGGTGCCCCATGGCCGTCAGATGAGGGTATCACTAACAGTTCCCCGTATGCCCCCAGTTCACTTTATACTGATGCCATTGGTGCCCCATGGCCGTCAGGTGAGGGTATCACTGATAGTTACCCGCATACCCCCAGTTAACCTTTCACCGATGCCATTGGTGATCCATGGCCGTCAGGTGATGGTATCACTAATAGTTACCCGTATGCCCCCAGTTCACCTTATACCGATGGCATTGGTGCTCCATGGCCGTCAGGTGAGGGTATCACTAATAGTTACACGTATACCCCCCCCCCAATTAACCTTATACTGATGACATTGGTGCCCCATGGCCGTTAGGTGAGGGTATCACTAATAGTTACCCGTATACCCCCAGTTCACTTTATGCTGATGACATTGGTGCCCCATGGCCGTCAGGTGGGGATATCACTAATAGTTACCCGTATATCCCCAGTTCACTTTATACCGATGACATTGGTGCCCCATGGCCGTCAGGTGAGTGTATCACTAATAGTTACCCGTATGCCCCCAGTTGACCTTATACCGATGGCGTTGGTGCCCCATGGCCGTCAGGCGAGGGTATCACTAATAGTTACACGTATACCCCCCCAGTTAACCTTATACCGATGACATTTGTGCCCCATGGCCGTCAGGCGAGGGTATCACTAATAGTTACACGTATACCCCCCAGTTAACCTTATACCGATGACATTAGTGCCCCATGGCCGTCAGGTGAGGGTATCACTAATAGTTACCCATATACCCCCATTTCAACTTATACCGATGACATTGGTGCCCCATGGACGTGAGGTGAGCGTATCACTAATAGTTACCCTTATGCCCCCAGTTCACCTTATACCGATGACATTGGTGCCCCATGGCCGTCAGGCGAGGGTATCACTAATAGTTACACGCATACCCCCCAGTTAACCTTATACCGATGACATTTGTGCCCCATGGCCGTCAGGTGAGGGTATCACTAATAGTTACCCGTATACCCCCAGTTAACCTTATAGCGATGACTTTGGTTCTCCATGGCCGTCAGGTGAGGGTATCACTAATAGTTACCCGTATACCCCCAGTTCACTTTATGCCGATGACATTGGTGCCCATGGCCGTCAGGTGATGGTATCACTAATAGTTACCCGTATACCTCCAAGTTCACTTTATACCGATGCCATTGGTGCCCCATGGTCGTCAGGTGAGGGTATCACTAATAATTACCCGTATACCCCCAATTAAACTTATACCGATGCCATTGGTGCCCTATGGCCGTCAGGTGAGGGTATGACTAATAGTTACCCGTATACCCCCAGTCCACTTTATACGGATGACATTGGTGCCCCATGGCCGTCAGATGAGGGTATCACTAATAGTTACCCGTATACCCCCAGTTCACCTTATACCGATGACATTGGTGCTCCATGGCCGTCAGGTGAGGGTATCACTAATAGTTACCCGTATACCCCCAGTTCACTTTATACCGATGTCATTGGTGCCCCATGGCCGTCAGGTGAGTGTATCACTGATAGTTACCCGTATACCCCCAGTTAACCTTATACAGATGACATTGGTGCTCCATGGCCATCAGGTGAGGGTATCACCAATATTTACCCGAGTAGTATATGGGAGTCAAAATTATACGAGTTCTTCTGGAAGTCACCCCCACTGTTCACAGGGTATGGATGAGAAGAGTGGAACAAATAATTTCATCAACCACTAGACCATATACTTCCTCGACTGGATGAGACAGGCACCGCGTGCCGATACGTTAACACACGGTGGTTTACTTGTTTCGAGTATTGATTTAACCAAATGCGACAAAGTATCTAGCCAGTCTATATATATAATAGCGATACGTCGCTGGTGTAATGCTGGACAGGTACCGCGTGCCGATACGTTAACCTACGGTGGTGTACTTGTTTTGTGTATTGGTTTAACCACATGCGACAAAGTATCTAGACAGGTTATATATATATATATAGCGATCACCCGCTGGTGTATCGCACAGCTTTAAGCGATACGTAACCACGACAGTGTAATTGTTTTGTGTATTCGACATGAGCCAAAGTATCTAGCCAGGATATATATAATAACGATAACTCGCTGGTGTAGTGCTGGACAGGCACCGCGTGCCGATACGTTAATCACGGTGGTGTACTTGTTCTGTGTATTGGTTTAACCATATGCGACAAAGTGTCTAGACAGACTATATATGATAGTGATACGTCGCTGGTGTGTTACACACAAAACAACTTACACCCTATTAGAGATAATAAGCGCTTGGTTATTCTCACAGTATAATACAGCAATCTGTCATAGATAGCAACATCTGACACCCTATTAGAGATAATAATTCCATTGGTTATACTCAGTATATATACAGCAATCTGTCATACATAGAAACAACTTACACCATATTAGATATAAGAATTCCATTGGTTATACTCAGTATATATATACAGCAATCTGCCATACATAGCAGATCTGTCATACATATCAACAACTTACACCCTATTAGAGATAAGAAATCCATTGGTTATACGCAGCATTATGCCATAAAGCAAATGAGAGAGCAAGCTAAGAGTTGGAGAATTTCTCTAAGAGGTTTGAGACTCAAGAAAGCTATAGCAGATAGGATAAGTGACACGCGAGCCGTCGTTCGCGAGGAGAGGCTGCGGCGTGCGGTTTCGACCGGACGACTTCCTGCTGACTTCGAAAAACGAGCCGAGAAATTGGAGGACAAGACGACGGCCAGTCTGCGTGACACTGCTTACGCGCAGCGTGTAAAAGAAGATCCCAGCGCACGTAGAAATCCACTATACAAGGCGTACTACAATACTGTATGGTTACTCACTTTGTGAGGTATTATCGCATGGTAAATTATTATACCATAACCAACATTAAGTTGTGACTGATACAGGACAAATGCGATGTATGTGTCTTGCGATCAATGTAGATCCAGATCAGCCTGCGCATTCGGGATTCTGTGTAATGTCAGTACACGGAAACATGTCAACTTTCACAGAGAGTGTTTGACCTTTGACCGCAAAATGGGCTAACTGTAAAGCAAGAAACGGACAGGTTTACAAATCGGTATCATAGCCAATTGTGGTTTATATTAAACAGTTATTAGATTATTGATAAAAAGACCGCACTATTATTGCAAAAGACCGTTAGGGATATTGTTTTAGCATTATTGACGTGTTACTTTGTTTTTGTCAAATGCGCAGCCGCAGTACAAGCTGTTAATTCTTGCGCCAGATACCGATTTCGTAATTTAAGAGTCTTTTCGTTTAGAAGAGAGTCTTTTGTCTTGTCTCTTGTATTTCTGACATCCATTGATACTAATGCTCAATTGGACCTTCATGATTATATGTAGTTCTGTTTAATTTGTCGTATATTTCGTGATATGTATAGCCTGACAGCTAGGTCATGGTGATTTCGTGCTCAGCCATAGGCTGAAACACGTCACATGGTGGCTACGAAAATGCCTATTAATAGGAAAACACGGCCGTTGAACGGGATCTAACCTAAAAACCTCGTATAAACAACATCAAGTTACTTTACCCCAGAAATTCAAATTCCGGAAACTTTCTTCAAAATTTCAACTTCAACCTTTTAGAAACCTTCAATAGTCCCAGAAACAACTACAGAAACCAAGTGACAACAGTAATTAACAATCATCTAACAGTGTAGACGAACAGCTGGCTTCTTAGCAACAAGATCAGCTGTTCGCAGAACTTTTGAATGAAGAACCTGAACACCTTTCCTTTTAAGCTAGATTAGATCTCATAATATTCATCTTCGCTGTATTCATCGTTTCATCAATGAACTGTATAATTAAGATATGTTGTTAACTGAACTTGTCATAATTGTTGTGTTATGATCGCAACTATAAGTATCTTGAGCAGATATTTGAAGAAATTAAAAAGGGAAATAACTAAATGAGTGTTGGTATTTTAATCAGTCTGAATCGTAGATCATAATCCTGACCGTAACTGCTGTGCACACACTGTAGGCTAGTTGGTAAAACTCATGTAAAAGACGGGTTTTACATTTGGTGTCAGAAGTGGGATCATGTCCGCCGGGCATGGGTGCTGTTGGGGACAGGTTGCATGCCTCTTCTTCAGCCGGCCATGTGTAGCTGGGTTGAGGACGAGACGGTCATTCTGCCCTTGACAGCTCCTTATGCCCGGTGACCACCGCCAAATGGTTGGAGGAGCATGACCGCAGTTGGCAAGTTATTAATATGGGGGTCTGTGGCCACTGCTCTGGCTGTCCTTGATGGAGTGGAGTGTGTCGACCAGGGAGAAGTATTGGACACATACCACTTTCTTGCTCTCCCTGGCACCGCCGCACCTCCACTCCAGACAAGTGTCCGGAATACGAGACTCGCAAACTTTTATTGTCTCAGGGACATTGTCAGAGGACGGGGCACAGATTGTCAGCCAGATATCTTGTTGAATCAATTTGAAAGTGCCATGCTGTTGGTCAGGCCCCTCCCATCCATTAGAAGAGTTATGGCTGCCATGGCTAGAGCCAACATTAATATTCGATTGTAATATCTTAACTATAAATATATATGTATACATGAGCACTGATCTGACAGAAAAGGGGTTGTCACATTTGCAACCAGTGTAGACCAGACCAGTCTGTGTAATCTGATTCTTCACTGACTAAGATAATGTTTATCTACAGGTCTAAATTGAGCCTCTGTGGAACAACATAGGTAGTTGTCAGGCACAATACAATAATTGATTAGTTAGGATTTACATTTTTAATGTTAGTCAGGTGATTGGGCATATTCTGTCAGATCAGGTCTCATATTGTAAGCTACGCGTGGTAGGCATCACAATACCTAGACTAATAACATGGAACATAGCCATTGTGGTCTTGGCTATTTCAGTCTGCTGTGGACTTGAATTGAAACAGACACATGGACTGGAACAGGTAGAAATGCCTGTTTACTGGTGGATATCTGGTTCATCGATCATTTAATATGTTTAATTGCCTTCCATCTAAGCTATACATGTATGTGATATTAGTCTCCATATTTTGATGAACGCCATGCCTAGTTGTAAGATACATGGAAAATGTAATGTTCTTTGAGATACACATGATACAGTTATGAAGTATAATTTAGCTGTTAAGGTTTGATCATAGATAATTTATTGTATTTCAATATTTTGGAGAATATTTTACTTCTAGGGTGGGGAGAATGTAAGGTTACTCACTTTGTGAGGTATTATCGCATGGTAAATTATTATACCATAACCAACTTTAAGTTGTGACTGCTACAGGAGAAATGCGATTTATGTGTCTTGCGACCAGTGTAGATCCAGATCAGCCTGCGCATTCGCAGTCTGATTAGGATCTGTACTATTCGGCATTCTATTAATGAAATGCTCATTGTGTTTCGAACAATCGATAATGTAATTGTAAGGTTATTCACTGGGTGAGGTATTATAGTGTGGTACCACTAAAATGACTAAATTCTGGGGTAGAAAATATTACCCCACCCACTATATTCACTGTGTTTGAATGGTGCTAATATTATTCATATTAGTATAGTTTATACTGCTAGACAGTATACTAAATTAGGCAGTCTAATATAGATGTATCTTACCAGGCAATTATCAACTGTCTGTCAGTG
Organism: Conchocele bisecta; assembly: GCA_029237695.1. Taxonomy (NCBI): domain Eukaryota; kingdom Metazoa; phylum Mollusca; class Bivalvia; order Lucinida; family Thyasiridae; genus Conchocele; species Conchocele bisecta. The sequence goes on from CM055267.1 coordinate 473,010, forward strand.
TGCCAGTGTTATATAATTGCAATCTGCATGCCATGTGTCTGTCCATGTTTGGTCGCCATTTTATGAGTGTTGATAAGTTTATTGCACATAGACTGTAAACAGATATATATATATACTTCATAGTTGGTTCATGTGCACACTAGATCACTAGTTTCATTAAGTTTCATCCCTTCAGTCATCATTTAATGAGAATAATCCATAGTTTATCCACAGTTCGGGAGTCTGTGTAATGTCAGTCCACACGGAAACATGTCAACTTTCACAGAGAGTGTTTGACCTTTGACCGGAAATTTGGCAAAGTGTAAAGCAAGAAACGGACAGGTTTACAAATCGGTATCATAGCCAATTGTGGTTTATATTAAATTGTTATTAGATTATTGATAAAAGGACCGCACTATTATTGCAAAAGACCGTTAGGGATATTGTTTTAGCATTATTGACGTGTTACTTTGTTTTTGTCAAATGCGCAGCCGAAGTACAAGCTGTTAATTCTTGCGCCAGATACCGATTTCGTAATTTAAGAGTCTTTTCGCTTAGAAGAGAGTCTTTTGTCTTGTCTCTTGTATTTCTGACATCCATTGATACTAATGCTCAATTCGACCTTCATGATTATATGTAGTTCTGTTTAATTTGTCGTATATTTCGTGATATGTTTAGCCTGATAGCTAGGTCATGGTGATTTCGTGCTCAGCCATTGAAAATGCCTATTAATAGGAAAACACGGCCGTTGAACGGGATCTAACATAGAAACCTCGTATAAACAACATCAAGTTACTTTACCCCAGAAATTCAAATTCCGGAAACTTTCTTCAAAATTTCAACTTCAACCTTTTAGAAACCTTCAATAGTCCCAGAAACAAGTACAAAAACCAAGTGAGAACAGTAATTAACAATCATCTAACAGTGTAGACGAACAGCTGGCTTCTTAGCAAGAAGATCAGCTGTTCGCCGAACTTTTGTATGAAGAACCTGAACACCTTTCCTTTTAAGCTAGATTAGATCTAATCATATTCATCTTCGCTGTATTCATCGTTTCATCAATGAACTGTATAATTAAGATATGTTGTTAACTGAACTTGTCATAATTGTTGTGTTATGATCGCAACTATAAGTATCTTGAGTAGATATTTGAAGAAATTAAAAAGGGAAATACATGTAACTAAATGACTGTTGGTATTTTAATCAGTCTCAATCGTAGTTCATAATCCTGACCGTAACTGATGTGCACACACTGTAGGCTAGTTGGTAAAACTCATGTGAAAGACGGGTTTTACAATACTATGTATCAAAGTCTGGTGAGGAGACCTCTTAAGAGTAAGAGAGAGCTCGCCAGAGATTTAATGGAGGAGGTTCCCAGGATTCTCGCCGAATATGCCGAAGTTAGGGAAACTGTTGATAGGGGTAGGAAGAAGATAGTATGAACCTTTTCAGAGGGGGGTAGACGGGGAGAGCGCTAATCGCATTATGAATAAAATGCGCCCAGAGATGACCACGGCATGTTATCTGAGGTATTCGTGTTCATATCGTATTAGGAACATCGAGACCGACGCTACGATGATTTATCACAAAAACTCAAAGGGCAGTCCGTGGATAAACGAGATCGCCAAAGCTGAGAGTTGGATAGCCGATATAGAGAAAGGTCGAATGGACATCGACAAAGTCGATAAACCAAACACAAAATGGACCTTCGTTCGTTGGATATCGGTCGAGGTGAAGATGATTATCGACGGTCAACAACTCCTCATGGGAGCGGGAAAACTCCCCGATTGGTTAAAGCAGAAAAAAGGAATGTATTGCATCGACACGTACGACGACTACTTGTGTCTGTTTAGGTGCATAGCCATTCACCCTGGAGGGAGACCCGACTGCTGTTGTAGGGAGGCACGAGCTCTAGCTCGCGAATACCTCGGTCACGATAACCGACCGGATAGTAAGGGAATCCCCCTGGACGATATTAAGAAGGTCGAAGAGCACTTTAAGTTAGGCATTCGAGTTTACGAGCCCACCTACGACGGAGTGTGGTACCTCATGAAGTATCCGGCAAACTACGACGCGGTTGGGGTGAAGACCATGACGATAGGAATGTTTGGAGGTCACTCATTCCTCATAGCGAACCTCCTCAAGATGACGAATGAGTACGGGTGCACCGGATGTCAACAACGGTTCACAAAGTCGTGTAACATGCACAGGCACGCGACCACCTTCATGGGTGGGAAGACCGTGGTGATATGTCCCGGTAAGAGGGTAGAGAGACCGCAGTCGGCCTACGAGAAGGCGTTCTATCACAAGGGGTCAGCGAGTGCGATGTCGATTCAATGGTTGAGCAGAGAAGAGGAGAAGGTGGGAAAGCACATACATCACGCGAGATGCGGTGGGTGGCCGGCGATCCGGTCGACGGCTACTGTCACGAAACCGAGACTGTGTTTCTGTTTCACTGATGCTACTGGCACGGCTGTCCGACGCATTGCAGGAGATGTAACGCGAGATCACTGTACAAGAGGACGAACATTGAAGACTCCAAAATAAGGGATGATGGTTACGAGCTGGTGGTGATGTGGGAGTGCGCGTGGTTGAATGAAGGAGATTCCCACTATACACCATCGCCGCGCGAGGAGGAGACGACTCTGTACCATCACCAGATAGTATACGACTTCGAGGCCTATCTCGAAAATCGAAAACCACGCGCCCCACCAAAGACCTGACCTTCGAGGTCGAGCACGTTCCTATATCGGTGTCGTTGGGGGATACGATGCACGAGGGGATCACCCACATCTGTGAACGAGATCCCGACACGCTGGTCGAGAAGTTCGTGACCGAGCTGCAGAATAGATGTAAAGTCATCAGGGAGGGGGTTAGGAAGAAGTATCTGCCGACCGACATAGAGATGCTGTCGAAACCTCAGCGAGAGAAGATCGTCTCGTGGATCGACCAAGTCTCGGTGGTGGGGTTCAACTGCAGCAGGTACGACCTGAACCTCATCAAACAGTACATTGTCGAGAAGTTGGCGGCCACCGTGAATAAGGTGATGGTCGGAAAGAGAGCCAGCACGACGATGTTTCTGTTTACCCCGGAGTTTAGATTTCTCGAAATCATCCAGTATCTTGGACCCGGTACCACGTACGACCGGTGGGTTAAGGCGTACGACTGTAAAACGGTACAGTCTCACTTCCCGTAAGAGTGGTTCGATAGCGCGGACAAGCTCGACCATCCGGGGCTGCCCGACTATCCCGAGTGGTACTCGAAGTTGAAGGGTGAGTTCCTACTGTCGTTGTCCGAGTGGAAAGAGTGTAAGAAGGTCTTCCGAGAAAAGGGGATGAAGACGTTCTAGGAATGGTTACAACACTACAACGACTTGGATGTCGGGGGGAGAGGTGTGGAGATTTCTACAGGGGGAGAGGTGTGGACATACTCAATGACGCCGTGTCTCTGCCCGGTGTTTCCATTCAGTACCTGCTCCGCGGGTCGATCGATGAGAAGGCGGACACACCCGAGCTGTGGTCGCCGAAGGATGAGACTTACGCGATGATGAAGGAGGGATTGGTCGGTGGTCCGTCCATAGTGTTCTCCAGATACGCAGAGGCTGGCAGGTCAACGATCAGGGGTCAGGTAGGGAGTTGGGAGGAGAAGATGTTCAAGGCGGTGCTGGGGTACGACGCCAATGCGCTGTACCTGTCTACCCTGTCGAAAGGCATGCCGTGCGGGGAGGAGAAGATATGGACGTGTGACGACCTACAGTCGTATTTAGACCGTTTCGTGAGGAGGGTGAGGTCTGACGAGTGGTTCGGATTTGCAGAGTTGGATATAGAGGTCCCGGAAAATTTGCGAGACAAGTTCTCGGAAATGTCACCATTATTTGTAAACAGAGTTGTCGAGGAAGCAGAAGTCCCGGAACACATGTTAAAATATTTGAAGGACACGGACCGGCAACGAGGTGACGGTAAGAAGCTCGTTGGAGCCCTATCCGCCAAGAAGATGATCATATACACCCCGCTGCTAAAGTGGTATCTGGAGCACGGTCTGGTCGTCAAGGCGGTGCATACGGTGATAGACTACACGCCTGGCAAACCGTTCCAATGGTTCGTTAAAGAGGTCACCGCCGCCAGACGGACGGGGGACGTCGACAAGAGCAAGGCGGTGTTGGCGCAGATATTCAAACTGGTTGGCAACGCGTGTTGTGGCAAGCTGATAGAAGCTCAAGAGAGACACATGAACACCACTTACACGAAGGATAAGAAGACATTCGACCGGGCACTAAGGTCGACGTGGTTCGAAGACCTGGAAGAGATTGGGGAGGCTTACGAGATATCGAGCAGGAAGACTTGAGTGGTGATCAACAGACCGTTTCAGTGTGGCATAGCGGTCTACCAGTTGGCCAAGCTCCGGATGCTGGAGTTCTACTACGACTTCTTAGACAAGTACGTGGATCGCGGAGATTTCGATCTTATACAGATGGACACTGATAGCATGTATTTCGCGGTGTCGGATAAGACGCTGGCGAAGGTGGTGATAAAGAAGATGAAGAGAAAGTTCAACAAGGAGAAGACCGAGTGGTTGGCTTGGGTTAAATGGAGCAACAGAACTCCGGGACTGTTCAAGCTGGAATTCGAGGGGGATAGAGCCATCGCTTTGTGTAGCAATTGTTACTACGTGAGCGGTGACGAACAAACTAAGCACTCTGCCAAGGGGATGTCGAAGAGATCTCTACAATCAGGAGAAGTTGGGGTTGTCAGCGTACTACGACAAGAGGAGAGTGATGGAAGACGGGGTACACACCGAGCCTATAGATAGGTAAAAAAAAGAAAGAAAAAGAATATTAACCGAAAGACTGACGAGAGCCTGACCGACTATGACGAAGGACGGTCTGGTGGTAGCTGGGTGTCAGAAGGCACCGCAAGAAGTTCTTCGCGAACAAACCCGCGCGATGGACCACTGTCGAGGTAGTAGAGCACGGGCTCATCGGGTTTGGTAATAGATCGATCCAGATGATATACATTGAGAAACCACTCGGATCAGTCGCGCGGCGGCGGCCACCCTCGAGCTCGGCGCCGACAGCGTACTTTGCATTATAATTAAAGCAAAACACCTTAGTATCCATGGATATCAAAAATATATTATCATGTTTGCTACTATCACTAATTTTCAAAAGGAGAGTTGTGAACTTCAGAAGTCAATCGACAACTGCTGCGCAAAACGGCGGTCCGGCCTCAGATCAATCACCTTCACGGTCGGATGGCAAAATGTTGAGGAGTACGAAGGGTTCGGCTACATGAAGAACGGACCACCGGTAGGTGTCAAAATACAACCAGGGCTTTGGAGTTTCAGAGAGCTCCAAGCTTTTGTCACGTCGGAGCTTGATGGTCGAGCCAGCCTCGCAATATCGAAAGCCACCGGACTCGCGACCTTGACCGTCGAGCGCGCCTACCGGGTAAGGATCACCCCGACGTTGGCCTTACAGCTCGGATTTACAACATACCCTTCTGACAATAAGGAATGGTTTAACCCAGGTGAGCACGTCGGCGACATCCGAGTGAACTTTGCCTTCACGAAAACTCTCAGCGACTGTTTCTATGGTGAGACCCTGACCTTAGACTTCCCAACCCCCGAGATGAAACGTTTGGAATCTGGTCACATCCACGAATTGAAGATCTCTATTCTCGATAATAAAGCACGAGAGTTAAAGAACGATTACCCGATTTCGATCGTTCTCGAAATAACCGATTAAACATAATTATATATATTTATATATTAATCATTAGCATATACGGCCCAGGTAGTTCCAACGCAGAAAAGGACGTCCCCGTCGCGGGCTCAGCATATGATGAAGCCACAATGAGAATGCTGGAAGGAAGGATAGCGCAAGCCTGCACAGAGGCGACTACGGCGATTGTGCACGTTCAGCGATTGCAAGCTCGAAAACCCATCATAACAGTTTGAGCAGAGGAGCGGGGTACACTAAACGAGGCGGCCTACGAATATTTATTCGGTGCCAACGCAACAGATATGGGGGATACACCATGGCAGCGTCCGGGACGATTCTGCGAATGGCGGTCTGCTCGGTCAACTTTCGCGGACACGCTGCTACCGAAATCTTCAGGGACGGCCGACCCGGCATCCTTTAGGATGAACAGGATCGTCGAGATACAGCAGATTATACAGCATGAGGGAGAGACGCGGACGGGTCATGCGAAGAAATATAGGCGAGCAGTCAATATAGTCGTTGGTGTGAGCACCGCGTTAGCCTCAGCTTCCGTTGTAAGCGGCTTGGGGAGTGTGTCTTTATTATCAACAGTCGTCGCTGCACCGGTCGCGTTGGTGTTGAGTGCGATAGCGGCGGGGGCGGGACTGCTTTGCATGACTCGTGACTCATGGGTCGAAAACTAGAGGCCAAGAGTCGAAAACACGACCGAATAGCGGTTCTCGCGAGGTCTAAGAAAAACAGTATCGACGTTATCGTGTCAAAAGCGATAGCCGACAACGATATATCAGATAGCGAGTTCAAACTGGTCGTCGAAGAGATGACCAGGTACCAGGAGTTAAATGGCACGATCCGGTCCAAGGCCCGACCACAAATTCTCGCGGATGAAGACATAAAAAAAAAATCGTCATGGAGGGGAGGGCCGACGAGAGAAAAAATCTCCTCGCCCGTCTCGGTACGTGATATGCTTATTCGCGTGTCTGCGGCAGCAGGAGATCTCTCCACCATACAGTCCATCTGTTCCGACGGCCCCGCCATACGGAATATAAAACTTTTTCGGCCCCCGTTACACCACCTTGACTTATCAAAACTACACATCAGATCGGTTCGATCATTCTAACTGACTTTCTGATTTGAATTATTACTGAACGATAATACTTGCGAGCACGTAATTCCTTGCTAAGCAGTCGATGAGTGGCGCGAGTGCCACCGCATGGTGGACATAGCAGTGACTCGGATCTGGTCCCTAACCCGCAATGCCTACAGGGGCGAGGTGAAACGGACCCTCTTCTCATCCATGCCCGGTGATGCTTGCAATACTCGTAAATGCCGGTACGATGACACCTCTCGTGACTACCTGTCTTCAACAACGCACAATTAACCAGAACCATTGTGTGATTACATATACTCAGTATAACATAGGGAGGGCTTATCTCTAACATGGTGTAAGAGGTGGTGACATCACCATCTCATTGATAACTTTCAGTCGAGGAAGTATATGGTCTCGTGGTTGATGAAATTATTTTTTCCACTCTTCTCATCCATACCTGGTGAACGATCCGGTCCAAGGCCCGACCACAAATTCTCGCGGATGAAGACATAAAAAAAAATCGTCATGGAGGGGAGGGCCGACGAGAGAAAAAATCTCCTCGCCCGTCTCGGTACGTGATATGCTTATTCGCGTGTCTGCGGCAGCAGGAGATCTCTCCACCATACAGTCCATCTGTTCCGACGGCCCCGCCATACGGAATTATAAAACTTTTTCGGCCCCCGTTACACCACCTTGACTTATCAAACTACAACATCAGATCGGTTCGATCATTCTAACTGACTTTCTGATTTGGAATTATTACTGAACGATAATACTTGCGAGCACGTAATTCCTTGCTAAGCAGTCGATGAGTGGCGCGAGTTGCCACCGCATGGTGGACATAGCAGTGACTCGGATCTGGTCTAAACCCGCAATGCTACAGGGGCGAGTGAAATAACGGACCCTCTTCTACATCCATGCCCGGTGATGCTTGCAATACTCGTAAATGCCGGTACGATGACACCTCTCGTGACTACCTGTCTTCAACAACGCACAATTAACCAGAACCATTGTGTGATTACATATACTCAGTATAACATAGGGAGGGCTTATCTCTAACATGGTGTAAGAGGTGGTGACATCACCATCTCATTGATAACTTTCAGTCGAGGAAGTATATGGTCTCGTGGTTGATGAAATTATTTTTTCCACTCTTCTCATCCATACCTGGTGAACAGCGGGGAAAATCTAAGTAGTGTATGGGAGTCAACAATGATATGAGTTCCTGATGGGAGCCACCCGCGCGTAGCGGGTGGCTTCCAGAAGAACTCGTATCATTTTGACTCCATTATACTACTACACGTATACCCCCAGTTCACCTTATACCGATGAAATTGGTGCCCTATGACCGTCATGTGAGGGTATCACTAATAGTTACCCGTATACCCCCCAGTTAACCTTATACCGATGACATTGGTGCTCCATGGCCGTCAGGTGAGGGTATCATTAATAGTTACCCGTATACCCACAGTTCACTAGATACCGATGACATTGGTGCCCCATGGCCGTAAGGTGAGGGTATCACTAATATTTACCTTTATACCGTTCACCTTATACCGATGACATTGGTGCTCCATGGCCGTCAGGTGAGGGTATCACTAATAGTTACCCGTATACCCTCAGTTCACCTTATACCGATGACATTGGTGCCCCATGGCCGTCAGGTGAGGGTATCACTAATAGTTACCCGTATACCCCCAGTTCACCTTATTCCGATGACATTGGTGCCCCATGGCCGTCAGGTGAGGGTATCACTAATAGTTACCCGTATACCCCATTTCACCTTATACCGATGACATTGGTGCCCCATGGCCGCCAGGTGAGGGTATCACCAATATTTACCCGTATACACCCCCCCCCAGTTCACCTTATACAGTTGACATTGGTGACCCACAGTCGGCAGGTGAGGGTAATACGCATAGTTACCCGTATACCACCCACCCCCCGTCCGTTCACCTTGTATCGTTGACATTGGTGACCCATAGTCGTCAGGTGAGAGTATCACAAGTTCACCTTGTACAGTTGACATTGGTGATACATAGTCGTCAGGTGAGGGTAATACGCATAGTTACCCGTATACACCCAGTTCACCTTATACCGATGGCATTGGTATGGCATTGGTGACGCACATTCGTCATGTGAGGGTAATACGCATAGTTACCCGTATACCCCCCCCCCCCCCGCAGTTCACCTTATACCGTTGACATTGGTGACCCACAGTCATCAGGTGAGGGTATTACTAATAGTTACTCGTATACGGATACCGATTACATTGGTGACACACATTCGTCAGGTGAGGGTATTACGCATAGTTACCGTAACCCCCCCCCCCCCCCACACACCCCCCCCCCCCAACCCCCACCCCCAGTTCAACTTATACCGTTTACATTGGTGATACACAGTCGTCAGGTGAGGTTATGACTAATAGTTACCCGTATGCCCCCCAGTTCATCTTATACCAATGACATTGGTGACACACAGTCGTCAGGTGAGGGTAATACGCATAGTTACCCGTATACCCCCCCCCCCCCCCGCAGTTCACCTTATACCGTTGACATTGGTGACACACAGTCGTCAGGTGAGGGTATCACTAAGAGTTATCCGTATACCCCCAGTTCACCTTATACCGATGACATTGGTGACACACAGTCGTCAGGCGAGGGTAATACTCATAGTAACCCGTATACCCCACAGTTAACATTATACCGATGACATTGGTGACACCACCATTGTTAGCTCAGCGATCACCGGACGGTTTAAAACCTCGCGGCCAAACCACGGCTGACCCAAATAATTCTAGGTGACCATTGTGATAAATCACTGAATATGCAAATGCAATATACAATAAAATTCCACAAGCTCACTAACTATTTATATTTGCAGTTTTTGCGAAATTACGCCACCCACTTATTTGTGAGTGCGAACTTTCTGGCCAGCGTCATTCCACGAGGGACATATGTTCTGCGAGAACGCATGCCGTATACTAATATAAAACCGAATTGGAAGCAGAGTCATAACCAACTCAATTTGTCGATAACAGAATTGGTTGTTTATGCCCAAAATATGCTTTGTTAATGTCAGCCGAATGTTATGGGCACTGCAATGATTATACCATATGCCGATTACATTGGTGACTACCAGCCGTCAGGTGAGGTAACACTCATAGTTACCCGTAGCCCATCCCCCAGTTAACCATATACAATAGAAACTCCGAATACCGGACAGCCTCCGGACCGGACAAAAAGTCCGGTTTAGAGAGATTTCCGGTTTTTAGAGGTTTTTCACTATTCTTAGTCAAGACTTGATATACATGTACATGTACTGTAGTATTTTATTATCTGACTGAACTGGGCCTACGCTGGTCACCTGATCAGTCTGCGTGGCCTATGTGCCTATAATACGGTGTGTAAATGGGTTTGTCACTAAACGTGTACTCCAATTAGCGAAGACTAATCGGCAATTTTCAATGATTATTTGACCTCATAATTACCTTACATACCTGCCGTCGTCAATTACAGCCGCATCAATCGATTTAAGTCTTCAATGGAAAATAGCGGCATGTTTTTCGCTATTTAATTCAAGACCAAACACGGCCCAATTTTTAAATGTAAATATCGAGTATCCATCTTTGTTTTGGCGAAAGTAGAAACTCCGAATACCGGACCCTCTAAATACCGGAATCCTCCCGAAACCGGACAATTTTCATAGTCCCGATTTAATTCCTTCTTTATTCAATGTACTAAAAACCTCTGAATAACGGAACCTCTGAATTCCGGAAATCGGACAATTTTCAACAAAAAAAAAGAAGACTTTTCAGCATAATTAAAATCACCAAGCGCCCGCGGCAGGGGATACATTTCACACAATGGTCGTGTTGGATTTCCTGTCAGACAGGTGTACATTGGTGAGCAACAACCATTAGGTGAGTGTAACAATCAAAGTTAACAGTATACCCTACAGTTAAACCTTTGCCGATTGGTGGTCTACAACCATCATGCGACGGTAACTATCATAGCTAATCTAATACATGATGCATTGGTGGCATACAACCATCCGCTTTACAACCATCACATATGACCATCTACCGATTACCTTGGTGAACGACAACCATTAAAGGTACATGCCCACTCAGTAGGTCATAATATACGGAGACAGATAGTTTTTGTATATTCTGTAGATATGACATTTTCGGGCAAATAAACATTCATTCACCAGTACCCCACGTATATATTAACATTGTTATACATTTTATATCAGACGTAAATTTCTATACATATATCAGGACGATAACCGTGTTTCTTAAATGTTAACAGAGATTATTATTTATTCTATGTATTTATTTGTTGGTGTGCAATGATCATACTTGGTAACCTGTCGAAAGAATTAGTATAAATAATTAAAAAATAGTATGCTTCAATTGCATATAAAAATAGCCTGATACCACCGTGAGTCAGTAAAATAAATATTACTAAATGATTATATCTGTATAGCGACACATGTAATTTTTAGAAAGGGTGGAATAGTGACAATTATACACTTATATAATTCCTACAAAGAACAGTTTTTGCCTATTGAGTCAGCATGTACATTTAACTGAGGATAGCTTATCACAGTTAACCTTATACCGGTTGCATTTGGTGATATACCATTATCGGAGACAACGAGGGTATACCATTATGGGTGACAGCGAGGGTATACCATTATGGGAGACAGCGAGGGTATACTATTATGGGTGACAGAGAGGGTGTACCATTATGGGAGACAGCGAGAGTATAACATTATGGGTCACAGCGAGGGTATACTATTATGGGTGACAGCGAGGGTATACAATTATGGGTGACAGCGAGGGTATGCAATTATTGGAGACAGCCAGGGTATACTATTATGGGTGAGAGCGAGGGGGCACCGTTATGGGAGACAGTGAGGGTATACCATTATGGGTGACACTGAGGGTATACTATTATGGGTAAAAGCGAGGGTATGCCATTATGGGTGACACTGAGGGTATACTATTATGGGTGAAAGCGAGGGTATACCATTATGGGTGACACTGAGGGTATACTATTATGGGTGAAAGCGAGGGTATACCATTATGTGTGATAGCGACTGAAGACCATTAAGGGTGATAGCGAAGGTATACTATTATGGGTGACAGCGAGGGTGTACCATTATGGGTGATAGCGAGGGTGTACCATTATGGGAGACAGCGAGGGTATACCATTATGGGTGAAGGCGAGGGTATACTATTGTGGGTGACAGCGAGGGTATACCATTATGGGTGACAGCGAGTGAAGACCATTATGGGTGATAGCGAGGGTATAATATTATGGGTGACAGCGAGGGTGTACCATTATGGGTGACAACGAGTATAGACCGTTATGGGTGACAGCCAGGGTATACTATTAAGGGAGACAGCGACGGTGTACCATTATGGGAGACAGCGAGGGTATACCATTATGAGTGACAGCGGGGGTATACCATTATGGGTGACAGCGAGTGTATACCATTATGGGTGACAGCGAGGGTATACCATTATGGGTGACAGAGAGGGTATACCATTATAGGTGACAGCGACTGAAGACCAGTATGGGTGACACCGAGGGTATACTATTATGGGTGACAGCGAGGGTGTACCATTATGGGTGACAGCGATGGTATACCATTATGGGTGACAGCGAGGGCATACTATTATGGGTCACAACGAGGGTATACCATTATGGGAGACAGCGAGGGTGTACTATTATGGGTGACAGCGAGTGTAGACCATTATGGATGACAGAGTGGGTATACTATTATGGGTGACAGTGAGGGTGTACCATTATGGGAGACAGCCAGGGTGTACTATTATGGGTGACAGCGAGGGCATACTATTATGGGTGACAGCGAGGGTATACCATTATGAGGGACAGCGAGGGTGTACTATTATCGGTGACAGCGAGTGTAGACCATTATGGATGACAGCGTGGGTATACTATTATGGGAGATAGCGAGGGTGTACCATTATGGGAGACATCGAGGGTATACCATTATGGCTCACAGCAAGGGTATACCATATGGGAGACAGCGAGGGTTACATTTTGTATATTTTTGTTGTTTATAGATAGAAAATATTTAATGTTTAATTGCAAATTATTTATAGTGTTACATTTTTGTTTAAGTGGTTATATAACATATATCACCACTATCTATAAACTTTTTACTTTTTTCACCTTTTACGTACTATGAGTTTAAACCCCTATATATAAGGCTTATTATGATACCGTTTTTAATAGGTTTTTATACTATATTGTAGGTGTGGGGTGTTTGTTTCACTCTGTTATCTTGTTATACAAAAACGGTAACGTACTAATACCCTCTATACTACTTTATGGGTGAAAGCGAGGGTATACCTTTATGGGTGACAGCGAGTGTATACCATTATGGGTGACAGTGATGGTATACCATTATGGGTGACTGCGAGCGTGTACCATTATGGGTGACAGCGAGGATATACCAGTAGGGGTGACAGCGTGAGTATACCATTATGGGTGACAGCGAGTGTATACCATTATGGGTGACAGCGAGTGTATACCATTATGGGTGACAGCGAAGGTGTACCATTATGGGTGACAGCGAGGGTGTACTATTATGGGTGACAGCGTGGGTAAATCATTGTGGGTGACAGCGTGGGTTTATAATTATGGGTGACATCGATGGTATACCATTATGGGAGATAGCGAGGGTATACCATTATGGGTGACAGTGAGGGTGTACCATTATGGGTGACAGCGTGGGTAAACCATTATGGGTGACAGCGAGGGTTCATAGTTATGGGTGACAAAGAGGGTATGCCATTATGGGAGACAGCGAGGGTTTACCATTATGAGTGACAGTGAGGGTATACCATTATGGGTGACAGCGTGGGTTTATAATTATGGGTGACAGCGAGGGTATACCATTATGGGTGACAGCGTGGGTTTATCATTATGGGAGACAGCGGGATATACAATTATGGGAGAAAACGGGGTATACCATTATGGGTGTAGTGTGGGCATATTATTATGGGTGATAGCGGGTATATATCATTATGTGTGACATCGTGGATATATTATTATGGGGGACAGCGGGATATACCGTTATGAGAGACAACGGGGGTATACCATTATGGGTGACAGTGTGGGTATATCATTATGGGTGACAGCGGGTATATATGTGTGACATCGTGGATATATCATTATGGGAAACAGCTAGATATACCATTATGGGAAACAACGGGGGTATACCATTATGGGATACAGTGTGGGTATACCATTATGGAAGACAGCAGGAATATATCATCATGAGAAACAACGGGGGTATACCATTATGGGTAACAGCGAGGTTCTACTATTATGGGAGACTACGAAGGTATACTATTATGGGTGACAGCGAGGGTGTACGATTATGGGTGACAGCGAGGGTATACCATTATGGGTGACAGCGAGTATATACCATTATGGGTGACAGCGAGGGAATGCCATTAGGGGTGACATTGAGGGTGTACCATTATGGGTGACAGCGAGGGTATACCATTATGGGTGACAGCGATTGTATATCATTATGGGCGACAGCGAGGGTATACCATTATGGGTGACAGTGAGGGTGTACCATTATGGTTGACAGCGTGGGTAAACCATTATGGGTGACAGCGTGGGTTCATAATTATGGGTGACAGCCAGGGTATACCATTATGGGAGACAGCGAGGGTATACCATTATGGGTGGCAGTGAGGGTATACCATTATGTGCGACAGCGTGGGTTTATAATTATGGGTGACAGCGAGGGTATATCATTATGGGTGTCAGCGTGGGTTTGTCATTATGGGTGACAGCCTGGGTATATCATTATGTGAGACAGTGGGATATACGTTATGGGAGACAACGGGGGTATACCATTATGTGTGATAGTTTGGGTATATCATTATGGGTGACAGCGGGTATATATGTGTGACATCGTGGATGTATCATTATGGGTGACAGTGTGGGTATATTATTATGGGAAACAGCTAGATATACCATTATGGGAGACAACGGGGGTATACCATTATGGGATACAGTGTGGGTATACCATTATGGAAGACAGCGGGTATATATCATCTTTGGAAACAGCAGGGGTATGCCATTATGGGTGACAGCGAGGGTGTACCATTATGGGAGACAGCGAGGGTATACCATTATGGGTGACATCGAGGATATACCATTATGGGTGACAGCGAGGGTTACCATTATGGGAAGCAGCGAGGGTATACCATTATGGGAGACAGCGAGGGTTACCATTATTGGAAACAGCGAGCGTATACCATTATGGAAGACAGCGAGGGTATACCATTATGGGAGACAGCGAGGGTATACCATTATGGGTGACAGTGAGGGTTACCATTATGGGAAGCAGCGAGGGTATACCATTATGGGAGACAGCGAGGGTTACCATTATTGGAAACAGCGAGCGTATACCATTATGGAAGACAGCGAGGGTATACCATTATGGGAGACAGCGAGGGTATACTATTATGGGCGACAGCGAGGGTGTATCATTATGGGAGATAGCGAGGGTATACTATTATGGGTGACAGCGAGTGTATACTATTATGGGTGACAGCGAGGGTGTACCATTATGGGTGACAGCGAGGGTGTACCATTATGGGTGACAGCGTGGGTATACCATTGTGGGTGACAGCGTGGGTTTATAATTATGGGTGACATCGATGGTATACCATTATGGAAGATAGCGAGGGTATACCATTATGGGAAACAGCGAGGGTATACCATTATGGGAGACAGCGAGGGTTACCATTATGGGAAACAGCGAACGTATACCATTATGGAAGACAGCGAGGGTATACCATTATGGGAGACAGCGAGGGTATACTATTATGGGTGACAGCGAGGGTGTACCATTATGGGAGACAGCGAGGGTATACTATTATGGGTGACAGCGAGTGTATACTATTATTGGTGACAGCGAGGGTGTACCATTATGGGTGACAGCGTGGGTATTCCATTGTGGGTGACAGCGTGGGTTTATAATTATGGGTGACATCGATGGTATACCATTATGGAAGATAGCTAGGGTATACCATTATGGGTGACAGTGAGGGTGTACCATTATGGGTGACAGCTTGGGTAAACCATTATGGGTGACAGCGTGGGTTCATAATTATGGGTGACAGCGAGGTATATCATTATGGGAGACAGCGATGGTTTACCATTATGAGTGACAGTGAGGGTATACCATTATGGGTGAAAGCGTGGGTTTATCATTATGGGAGACAACGGGATAAACAATTATGGGAGACAACGGGGGTATACCATTATGGGTGTAGTAACCATTATTGTGTGAATATTAATTATGGGTGGTAGCGGGTATATATAATTATGTGTGACATCGTGGATATATCATTATGGGGGACAGCGTGGATATATAATTATGGGAGACAGCGGGAAATACCGTTATGGGAGACAACGGGGGTATACCATTACGGGTGACAGTGTGGGTATATCATTATGGGTGACAGCGGGTGTACATGTGTGACATCGTGGATATATCATTATTGGTGA
Organism: Conchocele bisecta; assembly: GCA_029237695.1. NCBI lineage: Eukaryota > Metazoa > Mollusca > Bivalvia > Lucinida > Thyasiridae > Conchocele > Conchocele bisecta. The sequence goes on from CM055267.1 coordinate 489,370, forward strand.
CAGTGTGGGTATATCATTATGGGAAACAGCTAGATATACCATTATGGGAAACAACGGGGGTATACCATTATGGGATACAGTGTGGGTATACCATTATGGAAGACAGCAGGAATATATCATCATGAGAAACAATGGGGGTATACCATTATGGGTGACAGCGAGGGTGTACCATTATGGGTGACTACGAGGGTATACTATTATGGGTGACAGCGAGGGTGTACCATTATGGGTGACAGCGATGGTATACCATTATGGGTGACAACGAGTATATACCATTATGGGTGACAGCGAGGGTATGCCATTATGGGTGACATTGAGGGTGTACCATTATTTTTTGACAGCGAGGGTATACCATTATTGGTGACAGCGATTGTATATCATTATGGGTGACAGCGAGGATATACCATTATGGGAGACAGCGAGGGTTACCATTATGGGGAACAGCGAGCGTATACCATTATGGAAGACAGCGAGGGTATACCATTATGGGAGACAGCGAGGGTTACCATTATGGGAAACAGCGGGGGTATGCCATTATGGGTGACAGCGATGGTATACCATTATAGGAGACACCGATGGTATACCATTATGTGAGACAGCGAGGGTATACCATTATGGGTGAGAGCGAGGGTTACCATTATGGGAGACAGCGGGGGTATACCATTATAGGTGACAGCGAGGGTATACCATTATGGGTGACAGCGAGGGTTACCATTATGGGAGACAGCGGGGGTATATCATTATAGGTTACAGCGAGGATATACCATTATGGGAGGACAGCGATGAATATACCATTCTGGGAGACTGAAGACGTATACCTTATGGGTGAGCCCCCCGGGGGGGGGCCGGTACCATTATGGATGAAAGCGATGGAATCTTCATTATGGGAGACAGCGAGGGTATACCATTATGGGAGACAGCGCGCGTTTACCATTAGGGTGACCATCGATGGTATCCATTACAGGGTGACCAGCGATGGGTCATTACCTTATCGATGGATACCATTAGTGGTATACCATTATGGGTGACAGCGATGGTATACCATTATGTGTCACAGCGAGGGTGTACCATTATGGGAGATTGCAAGGGTATACCATTATGGGTTGCAGCGAGGGTTACCATTATGGGTGACAGCGAGGGTTTGCCATTATGGGTGACAGCGAGGGTATACCATTATGGGAGACAGCGATGGAATACCATTATGGGTGAGAGCGAGGGCTACCATTATGAGAAACAGCGAGGGTATACCATTATGGGAGACTGCGAGGGTATACCATTATGGGAGACAGCGAGGGTATACCACTATGGGAGACAGCGAGGGTATACCATTATGGTTGACAGCGATGGTATACCATTATTGGAAACTGCGATGGTATACCATGATGGGAGACTGCGAGGGTATACCATTATGGGTTGCAGCGAGAGTTACCATTATGGGTGACAGCGAGGGTATACCATTATGGGAGACAGCGAGGGTATACCATTATGGGTGAGAGCGAGGGTTACCATTACGGGAAACAGCGAGGGTGTACCATTATGGGAGACAGCGAGGGTATACCATTATGGGAGACAGCCAATGTTACCACTATGGGAGACAGCGAGGGTATACCATTATGGGTGACAGCGAGGGTTGCCATTATGGGTGACAGCGAGGGTTACCATTATGAGAGACTGCGAGGGTATACCATTATGGGAGACAGCGAGTGTATACCATTATGGGTGACAGCGAGGGTTACCATTATGGTTGACAGCGAGGGTAAACCATTATGGGAGACAGCGAGGGTATACCATTATAGGAGACAGCGAGTGTATACCATTATGGGTGACAGCGAGGGTTACCATTATGGTTGACAGCGAGGGTAAACCATTATGGGAGACAGCGAGGGTATACCATTATGGGAGACATCGAGGGTATACCATTATGGCTGACAGCAAGGGTATACCATTATGGGAGACTGCGAGGGTCACCATTATGGGTGACAGCGAGGGTATAACATTATGGGTGACAGCGACGGTATACAATTATGGGTGACAGCGATGGTATACCATTATGGTTGACAGCGAGGGTATACCATTATTCGAAACTGCGATGGTATACCATTATGGGAGACTGCGAGGGTATACCATTATGGGTTGCAGCTTGAGTTACCATTATGGGTGACAGCGAGGGTATACCATTATGGAAGACAGCGAGTGTATACCATTATGGGAGACACCGAGGGTATACCATTATGGGAGACAGCGATGGTATACCATTATGGGAGACAGCAAGGGTATACCATTATGGGTGAGAGCGAGGGTTACCATTATGGGAAACAGCGAGGGTGTACCATTATGGGAGACAGTGAGGGTTAGCTTTATGGGAAACAGCGAGGGTATACCATTATGGGAGACAGCCAAGGTTACCATTATGGGAAACAGCGAGGGTATACCATTATGGCAGTTTGTCGGGTCACACTGCGGGCCTGTATAAATTGATGTTGTGGACCCAGATATTCGTGTCCAATCAAAGTCGTCTCCACGGTCCTGTGACCATCCACACCAATCGGTGTCGAACGTACAGCTCATGTTGGTCCTCACAGCTGCAATAACATATGGTTATATATTGTTCACAGCTCATCACGATTGTATTGATTGTGTTCCCTTTGTAATACCTTGAATTTTTAGTAAGCTGTTCATTGCGTTAAGCCATGTCATTTTGCCATAGTATATCAGAGTAATTGCACATATTCTGACCTGCAATAAATAGTGTATACTGTTATGTAGTCTTGCATTTTTGTTTGCTACATTCTTGTAAACAATGTTTATTTGTTATATTTAGACCACATAGAACAAAACTGGGGTTGGTTTAATTTTGCCGAATATTCATTTGGCCGCCATTTTGGACTTCAATATGGCCGCCCTGCAATATTATATTAATTATATATACAATTCTAATACAGGTAGAATATTTATTATTTTTTGGTGATAATCATCTTTTGACCAAACACAACAAAACCAATGCTATTTTCATTTTTAGCAACCCACATGGCGGCCATCGTAGATTTAAGAATAGCCGCCCTGAAATTGTATACAATGTATTGTATTATTCAAAATTGCCTGTATGTAAATATTATTTATTGTTTCTTCACTACGTATTGTCGTTAGCAAAGTGTATTTATAGCTAGGTTGTGTTGACTGTTTTGCTACGTTCTTGGAACAAAGCTTATTTGTTCCTATTTTATTCTAATTTTTAAAATGGCTTTTGTCATGTGTACGGACTGACTGTTCAAGTGGAATAAGATCACTAGCCTCAGATATCCATTAAATAAATACTCTATTCATTTCCTCACAGGTTGCATGGTATTTTATTACTGCTAAAGCAATATGGCATGTCAATGAAACATGTTTCTGGCAAAAAACATACTGGTTACTGATACGGTATCCCACAAGTCAGTAACAGACATACATGTGTATGATAACTTAAGAGTATAAATTCACAGGTACATGTAGTATTCGCGAAATCACCGGTCAGTGATCACGAGTTGCAAGAAATTGCAAACTTGACTCAGTAAGATGCAGAATTGATTCTGCTAGAAAAACGATTCTAAAGGAATAACTCAATTTCATGACGCAATGTCCGCAGAAAATAGTGGCATTATAGGATTACAGGGATAAACATAAAATATCTAAACACATAATACTGACTCCACTCGAGTCCAATGCCAAAGAGCCTCTGATATCACACTATGTACCAGGCCACCCATGACAAACTGTTGCCAAGAACATTTCCACATGGAATGAAAAGGAATTTCTGGTAACTGTTAACTATAACAGTCACACAGCATGAAATCCAAAATGTCCATTGGGAAGTTGAAATACATTTACAGTGATCATGGTGTACCAAGTACACATGCGTCAGATGAAGTCTGCAATTTGCCTACCAGGCAAAATAATGGGATTTCCTTAATGTCACATGCTCTATGTAGCCAAGGTCCAGTGGGTTAGCTGAGCAACTAACATTCTGCCAATATTTCCTTTCCATAATAATGTGTTTTTGGCTACAAAACACCACACATAATGACATTGACCTCGAAATATAAATTTCAATGGGGGCCACTTTGAATTTCAGGATTGCGGCCATATGGCTGATAGAAAAAAAAATGGAACCAACCCGTTTTGTTTTATGTGGTCCATAGATGAAAGAAAACAAACTTGATTCAAACAATGTAGCAAAGAAATTCACAATACCTAAACAAACGACATAACAGTATGCACTAAATACCGCCCTTGCAATATATAATTTTTCTGATACACGCGTTCGGCGATTTTCATGAATATCGTGTACATGTATTTGTCTTTTAATCAAAACACGACATAGCAATGTTAAAAACAAAGGCGTATTACTATAAAACAAACAGATACGAGATAAGATAATCAATTCGGAAAGCCGATTACATTATCTCTCATTGCTGTATGACAATGAAATCAGACAACGTCAATGAGATCACTATAAACACTATTACAATAATAAAATCAACTACATGTATAAGTATTTTACCCAGAGCAGCTACTAGTTTTACACAAATACATATTGATTAAATTTCTATGTTGCCTATATATATTTATGTTTACTTTCTTTCGTGAGAAGTAAATAGTTGTCGATTATTTATTGGGGTGTGTCATATTGTGATATATGTTGTGTGCGTTATTTCTCTCATAACCGGCTAGCTATGAAGGGGGACCGGTGTCAGGTTTAATGATATGTCCACCGATGTACTAGAAAGTGGATTTATCGTTTGCTTCTGTAATGCTGGTCTCGTTAGTGTATATGTCTATCTTATCTGCCTTTTCGGAAACTCTTCAACAAGTGTCTTCGAGGCTTGATGCACACATTTGTCTGACTTGTTTCATAAATATTATATCAGATCTTGTATGTGTGTCACATATTTGTGTATTTATGACAAGTACATGTATTGTGCATTTATATTTTTATATTTATTTATACTGAATAGGCTCTAATAAGATCAGTAACACACATGCACATGGTATACAAATAATTTATTTCTGAATATATACAGATGACTGGTGAAATTGGATGATCTGTTTTATAGCTTGAATATGACAAAACATTCATGAAAGACATTGTGTAATGTTCTGGTCGTTTGTTCTCTGGTGCTGCAATAATACGAAGCAAGTTCTTAAATACACAGTGCTAATCATTGATATGTGGTATTTTCAGTGTTGTTTCGCGATGGAGTGTGATCCAGGAGGAAAGCTGTCACTTCGTCTGTCCTGCATATTTGCATTATTTTTGTATTAATGGTACATACGGTTAAACTGAGTTTCATTGAAGCCGGTGTTTTGGTAGTCGTCAACGATTATCATGGATCGTTTGATTTTGTCTGGAAGTTTTTTCTTTATTTTAGCTTCGTACTCGGTGAGCAGCAACAGTACTGTCAACGGCAGATAGTGTTGTGTATTTGTGATTTGCGTATCAAAACGTCCGCTTCGATTCACATTATCAATGAAAACGTCGCAGAGACGGACTGTCGTGTCAGCAGGAATGAGCAGACAACTGTTGGATATAATCATTGCATGTTGCATCCACCCGTTAAATTCAGTGTTTGTCGGACTACACAGACAATAGCTTCATACGAAGTATACAAATGCGGTTGTAGCTCACCATACGATTCAAAGCAGTATGGTCTTTGGACGTTATGCTAACTGTAATAATAGAACAAACTGCACGTATACAATTGCTAGTAAGCCAGATGAGCCGCAGCAATACGCCGCGTATGTAGCACCGTTGAACATAAAGGCGCCTACTAACGTAAATATTTTACACGATTGTGTGTAATGATTTACCTTTAACGGTGCTATAATACATAGTCCCGACAAACCCCCGGAAACAGAAACAACCACATAGCACCGTTAAACGCAAAACGTTCTACAACTGTAAACCATGTATACATGCATATGTATTGATGAAAGTACAATGCAAAGATTTGACACATACAGAAAGGTAATACACATTTTCATCATCACCACCATCATCACTGTCGTCGTCGACGTCGGCGTCGTCATCGCCGTTGTCGTCGTCGTCGTCATCATCATCACCATCACCATCACCATCACCATCACCATCACCATCACCATCACAATCATCATCATCATCATCATCATCATCATCATCATCATCATCATCATCATCATCATCATCATCATCATCATCATCATCATCATCATCATCATCATCATCATCATCATCATCATCATCACCACCACCACCACCACCACCACCATCATCATCATCATCATCATCATCATCATCGTCATCATCATCATAATAGAAATGCATTTTTACGTCTGTAGTTGAAAGAGTGTTCACGTTTATAGAACGCTGTTTACGTTTGTAGTTAATTATTACATATATCGGACAATTTTCCAACTCAAATGCATACACACTTAAACTAGTTTACGTTTGTATGCGTGTTTATGTTTAACGGTGCTATCCTACACGAAATTTATGGAACCCCTGTATGACGTATCCAATGTGCGCGCACGTCACTCATAACTGGGGTAAACGTCAACCTGATGTATGGTCCCGGATCACAGCTGCTGCGTATGTTGAAATATCCTGGAAGCTTCCTACCATGACGTCATCAATGGCAATATCCGTCGTGTCCCTCGGACCTCTGGAGGCGCCGAAGACGACCTGTAATCAATGGCGACATGCGCTATATATACACCATGCTTGTATATAGTGCATGTATGCACACCGTTGACACATAAACGGTACATTTGTGCGGGCGAGCGCCTAGAGGAGATGCCGAGTAGTAGGTACTGTTTTAAATCAGTAAACTTTACTTGCAGTTCGCCCGCTTTGCGGTTTGTTTTGCCTCTGGGGCTGATGTTTGTTGGACATTCGTTGCCGTGTATGCTCTATGTAACTTTCGTTTGATTAATAAATGTAGTATTATATTAATACCCCCCGCAACGAGTTTATATTTATACCCGTCCGTCCGGGCCAACGTCCGGGGGTTTGAGAGCTTAGGGGCGTGGTTAGGAACAAAAGATTCCTTTGTAATATTCCGTAAGCTCATAAACTCTATTGTTGTTTAGGGGCTTTTTCTTTGTTCTTCAAACAATGGAAATACCCCATAAACCCAAAATGTTGGAACGTCCGTCCGTCCGTCCGTCCGTCCATACGTCCGTAAACTTAACATCAGAGAAATATTATTATAAATTATATTTCCTTCATCTAAATGCTTAATATTTCACACATGCATTCCTGAAAGGCTCTACTACCATGCTGTGCCAAATCCACGACCGTCCAACCCCCGCTGATCCCAAGGTCAAGGTCACATACTTAGTCTCTTTACAAAACTTACATTAGAGAAATATTGTTATATCTTATATTTCCTTCATCTGAAATGCTTAATATTTCACACATGCATTCCTGTAAGGCTCTACAACCATGCTGTGCCAAATCCACGACCGTCCAATCCGACTGTGCACATGTGTGCGTTTTCGAAGAACTTTGAGTACCGTTGCCATTGAACACTGGCTGGATTGCTTGACGTATATGTGCTACATCTTACAACACAGAATGCCGGAGTGAATTTTTATACTCATTAATGCATATATACATGTGATTAACACACTTCAATTAATTCCCTATTCCAAGAGTATAGTGAATATGGAAATAACCAATGACTAAGATTTGCAGACACAACATTAGCCTTTCTGCTAACCTAAGTGATATGCCGATATATTGACGATAACCAGTGTTACCTGGAATGGTGCGGAGGTGTGCAATGGCCCCAACATGGCCATCTTCCAGCCCCGACTCTGGTTTCCCGCCTTCGTCCACACAACATCGGGCTGCAGATCTCCAACCTTCAGGTACATTGTGAGGTTTCCCATGCCGATACCGTGCATGTTGTACCAAAACCTGAATAGTACACCATACGCTGTTATATTGTATGGCCAATCATTGAACATAAACATACAAAAGCCAACATTGCTTTATTAATGTAATGTATTATTTCACAGTGTTACATCTAGGGAATAAACACGTGACTGCCCATTAACCATACTTACAGCACACTCGTGTTCGCTGCGGCCGGGTAGACGGGCGACAGGAGACGGGCCGTGTAGTTCTCTTCCACGTCCGTGCCCTCCATGTACATATAGTAGCCTGCAATACACATATAGGCCCTGGGGCAACGTCTCACTAATACACGTGTACATTAATGCCTACCATGGAGCTTTTTGCGTTGTCTTGTAAATGCATCATGTAAGTGTATCATGTTATGTGTCGTGCTAGAATGGGTGGCAGACATACACATTATTCCCATTGTAGTAGTCAGGGAAAATACAGAGATACCTACAAAATGAGACCAATGAGCCCACAACAGCCACATATAAACATTAATCACAAAGGAGAACGGAGATCCCAAGTAAAGACGCATGTAAGTATTTAGGTTATTATAGTGCAGGTAAGCAACTGTACTCATAGTGTGATTCAATGAAGCCTCAATAAAAAATGGTCCTAAGAGACAGGCTTGTAACTGTCACGAAATTGGTTCCGATATTGAATAATTGGTTCCGATATTGAATGATCAGCGGAAAAAATGCCCATTGGTGTGTAACAACTAGTTTACACAGGCATTGTGCATGCAGTCAATAAACAAAATGAATGAAGAACATAAACACATACAAATGTAAACACACGAATAGTAAAATGACAGAGAATGTGACGTTAAGGAAAGGAGGGCGGGAACAAAACAAAAACACCGTCACTATAGAGAACATGAAAAACTGATAACAGCAGACGCAACTGAGACAAATTAATGCATGGAAACAGCAATGCCCTTGGACAGCCAATCGTGGCTGAAAATATCAGTATGCGTAATAAATGAAAACAAAATAAACAAATCCAACCAGACCGCTTCATACCATGAAGAAATGATAACAGGAGTGTCGTATTGGAACGGTTAATGAAACAACAAAATGCACCGATGTGGTTGAAAGTAGTTATCACGACACGTCAAACTTTCGCGCTTACCTCAATATCATAAGGCACACTGACATAATTTGCAAGGCAATACAAGACGTATAAAGGACGATCAAGATGAAATAATGATAACAAAAAAGATATTCTGTAAGAATGGTTCCCATATAAGTCACATTGAACGGCGATTCATTCATATTTACAACAAACTACTTGCATCGTTTTTAATTTTGTGTATGGTCCATTACTAACACAAATGTAATGGTTCGTGTACATAACACCAGCAAGGGTCCCTTCCTGAATGTATTCAAAAGTCAATACATGTAATTAGAATTTATCGAATATGCTGTGACCTCACTGGTTGTGTGATAGTTATATCGCGCCCAATCATTTACCTTCTGTCGTTTGTTCTGTGTGGTCCACGATTGGCCCTGTGCCCTCGCTGGGAGTGTGCGAGTTATATCGTGTCCAGTCAGCTTCGTCCGTTGTGTCCTGTGTCCACCCACAAATGTGAACATCTTCAAAACTGCAGTATGATGGTTCTATGGATATAGAGAAGACACACATTCAGTTTGGTATGGTTCTATGGACATATACAGAATAGTAGGTTAATCCCGTTTTCTTGCCGCGCCAGATTGTTTTCCCATTCACGGCACTAACCTACTATTATATTTATCCCGTCAACACCTACAAATAGCTTTAAACTGCAAAACATAACCCCTGCCGTATCCTCAAAATCGGAGAATCGACTAGTATGACAACCGCACATATGCATACGCAGTGATTAGGTCGTATTGGCAGGATATCAAAAATGTTTCACGGCACCGTGTTTCACGGCACATATACACTGTGTTGACGGGATAAAAAGAAGATAGGCCTTCAGTTTTGCATGGTCCTCTCACGTGAACGGCGACCTTGTCTTGAGCAGATCGTGTGTTTCTACCGGCCGGCGATCATCTCAAGGTTACCGTCCAAAAATATTGAATCATGGTCATGATTGTTTCAACATACATCATTTTTATTTCGAAACACATGTACATTTTCCAAACAACATGTATATACTTGAATAACACCCCTCCCCCTAATCGCTCAAAAAGCCGCTGGATGAACAAATGGCGGCCATTTTACAAGATGGCCGCCGAACAGTATATTATACTGTTTTATTAAGGACTGTTAACATTCAGTCTGATCAATATTAACCGGGTAAATTGCTATAATTAAGTCGCAATTTGAATGTAAAATGATTTAGAATACATGTTACATTTAACTACATCCGTAAACGGCAATATATTTCAAAATGGCTGCCGAAATAGGCTGTCTTACAACATTGTTTTGCGAACAGTGTGCTGTTACGAACAAATACAGACATTCATAAAGTTGAAACACATATACATTGCTTCACCTCACAAATAAATGGAAAATACAGGAGATAGTGATGCAATATCCTTCCACAATTGTCAGAACAGTCAAAATGGCCGCCAGAATGTTCTTGTTTTGTTCTATACTTTACTGTATGGCGTTGTTATAAACAGCATTTCATGCACCTATTACATGTATACATACCAGTTTGAGGTATAAAAATCAAATCATTTGATAACATATACATATCCAGGTATACAATGGTATTATTATATTTTCATAATGGCTGCCAAAATGATCAGATGTTCAATAATATTGATGAAGCTGCAGTTTTCAGTAATTAAACAACACGAACATTGTTATGAATATAGTGTGGTATTCTGCATATTTTCAAAGACAAATACGGATGGATTTCCACCAGTTGGAGTATTGAAGAACTGTTTCAAAGTGTGTCCAAAATGGATTGACTGTTGACAAGGAATACAATGTTATTATTTTTAACGAGCACACTTCTCACAATTGAGCGAAAATGATGATAATTGGCCAAGGCAGTATGTAGTATGGTATGATGAATGGCATGAGTATGCTTATTGTAAACATGCATGGCTTTCTCCCACATTAAGCATCACGCATATGTCTTCACATGTGACAATAATTTAAATTAACCCTCGGTCGTGAGTTGCTTTGGAAAATATACAATACATGGCAACGATATGTAATTCATGCAGTCACTGGTGTAATAAGTTCTACATTAACCACTACATGTGCTGTATTCCTTCTGATTATTAAACATTATTGAAACTAATACACCACAAACCTACTCATATACAGTGTAACCATGACTGTAGATCAGTTTCAAGATGACCATCAACATGGCCTCTTTGCAATTAGGAGATATTTACGGATCTATATGTACATGTAAACGTTTAATACATCTTAAATTCTAAATATAGTTGATAATACCCTTAGCCCGAGGAGATCCCGCATATTGCGATGACACCAAAATATGCTAGCCCATGACATATACTCGAATACATGTCTTTGGTTGCTATAGTAATGTAATATGATTGTCCATCAGCCGAATACATTTGATATTGTTTAGTGATACATAATATGTCATAGAGTTACGTGATCATGCATGGGGATTTAAACGTATAGTGTTGGTCCTGTGGGTGTGTGTGGCTACACGTGGTAGATGTGCATACTTCTTAAACTGGACTAGATTGATGTTTGAATATCCCGGAACGGCTTGTTCAGACTACATACATACTAATATTGGCTTGTATATATAGTTATATAATTATATACATGAGCTTGGAGAACATATACAACTTTTCAGATGGCATACATACATGTACGTTTAGCCACATTTGTCAAATATTTATTTCGGCATAGTATGAAATGCAAACACTACATTTAAGCGATGTACTTGTATATACGAAATATGTAATTATGCTGTTATCCGAATGTTATGCAGGTATATGCCTTTCGGAACTATTACAAGTTGATTACAACCTACAACCTGTTTGGTTTTTGGTAATTTGACAAAGCAGAATAACACGTGTGCTATAATTAAGAACACCGAATGTTGAAACATATCGGAAAAAATAGTTTATGTATGCGTACATAACAGCTATATGAATATAGTGGATATATTTGAAGAGCATATGCTTTTAGAAAGATCATTCACCTTCAATGCTTTTTGTTTATATGAAAATTATGAAATGGTATATCAACCTTACAGGTTATCAAATGTCACTATTATGAAATCATGGTTAAATATTTACTTACAACGCCTCACTTACAAAATACAATATCGTCATGGGTGCCTCTCAAATAAAACCAATGGAGCAATATACCTGCATGTATTAGTCAATGGCCATGATGCATGCACTGGTATGCACTTACACTGGTAATGGATGACGGTCATACACATTGGAACACACATGTTCTCGTATGACACATAGTGTATTTCAGTAGTCATACAAGTTATACATTTTTAATATATACATGATTTGACAAAGCAGAATAACACGTGTGCTATAATTAAGAACACCGAATGTTGAAACATATCGGAAAAAATAGTTTATGTATGCGTACATAACAGCTATATGAATATAGTGGATATATTTGAAGAGCATATGCTTTTAGAAAGATCATTCACCTTCAATGCTTTTTGTTTATATGAAAATTATGAAATGGTATATCAACCTTACAGGTTATCAAATGTCACTATTATGAAATCATGGTTAAATATTTACTTACAACGCCTCACTTACAAAATACAATATCGTCATGGGTGCCTCTCAAATAAAACCAATGGAGCAATATACCTGCATGTATTAGTCAATGGCCATGATGCATGCACTGGTATGCACTTACACTGGTAATGGATGACGGTCATACACATTGGAACACACATGTTCTCGTATGACACATAGTGTATTTCAGTAGTCATACAAGTTATACATTTTTAATATATACATGATTTTATAAGTACAGGTGCCAACTACACATTTAAATTCTCAGAATAGGTTGAGGGAATATTATTGGAATGCACGATAAATAGTATGTACATTATGTGGAACCGGGATATATCTCAGTTTCATCGGTTCTACTACCTAATCTTATTTTTATGTCACACAAAAAACGCATTTACTTGCTGGCTGTCATCTTAAAAGTGTATAACAATATATGTGTCCTGTTTTACTCTAGCTTGGCTTGCTCGTATTATTTACAGCTATCTTAATGTTCTGTATTTTAGTATTTACTGTGTCATACATGGAGTAGTATGTGCTAGAAATCATCCATGCAGCATGGTAGAAAATGTATATTTTCTATATCCAATTTGCAAATTAGTACCTACGACCTATACTATTGACAGTAATAACTATATTGATTTCTTCATTTTACTTAAAGGTACATGCCCACTCAGTAGGTACAAAATGTTCTTTATAGGAATTAAATAAGTGTATAATTGTGTCACTATTCCACCAGTTCTTAAAATTACGAGTGCCAGCTATACAGATATAATCATTTAGTAATATTTATTTTACTGATAGCGACGCGCGGTGGTATCAGGCTATTTTCATATGCAAATGAGGCATGATATTTTTTAATTATTTATACTAATTAAATGCGTCACCTAAAAAAAAATTATTTCGACAGACTATAAGGTATGATCATTGCACATCAAAAAATATATACAGAAAACAAATAGTAATGTCCGTTAACATTTTAAGGAAACACAGTTATCGCCCCTGATATCAGTGTGGAAATTTAAGTCTGATATGAAATGTATAATAAAGCCAATCAATGCGTGGCGTAATGGTGAATAAATGTTTAGTTTGCCAGAATATGGCTAAGATTATGTCTCTGATATACGGACCATTTTGTGCTTACTGAGTGGGCATGTACCTTTAATGGTGTTTAAAGGCTTGTCAACAGCTGGGAGTAATAACTGTATGTATCAGAGAGGTTCATGTTGGAATACACAACATAGTAAACATGGTAATTGTCATGGTTGCATAAATATGAAATGGACATACAGAGAGACGAACAGACATTCATTCTGTATCTGAAATGTGTGTGGATAACAAGTGGCTGTGACTGGAGAAATGGAGCTTATGGGATTTGCGACCAGTGTGTATCCTGATCAAATAGCACACTCCTGCACCCTGATAACGATATATTATGCTTGTTAGAAGCATGATGTATGTTTCACTGATGGAATGGCGAACAGTGCAGATCCTGATCAGACTGCTGATACACAGGCTTATCTGGATCTACACTGGTCACAAAACCCATAAGCCACATTTCTCCAGTCACAGCCACATATACAGGTGTTAATAGCTACACGTTCATGTGAACCTTTTATAAGTATCTGGCAGCGTATAAAGTAAGAAAAATGATTAAATGTAAAATGGTCATTGTAAGTTGGTGGGGAATATATAGTTAAAACAAATTTGTTTTACATTGCATCATCTGCTGTAGACATTATGTAATCAGAATATGGGCATTCACTATATATTGAAAACACTAGTAAGTACAATTACCATTGATACAATTAATAGACACCGAGAGAGATTTGCATAATGAGACATATAGCGTAGTTTTTACCATCACTGAGTAAATGCGAAGTGGACTGACAGACGGACGAACACTCGGACACACTGTATCTGAAGTATGCACGGATAGCTATCAGTAGTGCTTCAGTAGTTGCATATGCATTTAAACAATTTATAAGTAAGTGACAGTGCATAACATAAATAAAATTCATTACATGTAATATTCCCATTGTAAAATGTGCGGGTGGGGAATGGTGAAAATACTTAGTGTTTAACATTGCATCATAGACTGCAGACATCAGATAATCGTCATATATGCAATTAGCATGTCTAATGAACACTACTAGGTACCATTGACATGAAGAAAATACAAAAGTACCATACATTTAAGGAGTTATTAAGGTAGGTGTTTTGCCATTGAAATTCAGTGGGTGGGGGATCAAAACGTGCAAAATTCTTCATCTCAATTAGCAGACATTAATTAATTGAACATTATTCCATTGTATCGTTATGAATACATCAGAAAACATAAACAAAACTGCCATATCAGTAGTTTGTAATGATAAAAAACAGTCGATTTTCAATGAAAAATGTGACTTTTCACAATTGCGAAAAGTCCGAGGCTGGTATACTTCAAAATGGTGCCAAACATGGGTTACAGAGCGCTGACATACGGCATAGCACTCGTAACTGAATGTAGTTTCAGAAATAATATGTCTGCGAAAATCCCACAGAGTGGAAGGGTTTCCCTTTCTGGCCGACGGCCAAATATGTTGACAACCGTTCACCTATTTGAGGAGATTCTAATTGTTGGTATTATTTCAATAAATACCGTCAGAAGTCGGTACATTTGTCGGCACGCTAACATATATCGTGTATGATTGTGTTCCTATTTAAATTTCATGAAACATGTTTGCTTGTGGTTGGTACGGGTCTAATGTTCGAGTACATTGCATAACGAATTAATTGCTCTATTTGTATACGCTGTCGATTTATTATCAGTTGAGCTTGTTGGGGAACCACATACCGTTTGTCCAATGGTGCACACCGTGTCTGTTTAAGACTCCGTAAATACCACTGTATGTTTTACCGTTTATATATTCAGGCATAGTTTCGCTATACGACTACCAGACCGTATACATTGCAAATGCGGTTGTGTTTCCCGTGTTCGTTTGTGTCGCGGTATCCGTCTTGTTTACAAATTTTGTTCCATCTATATTTATCAATAACAGACACCACCACGCCACCACGGTGCTCCGTAACACTATATTTAGCCTATTTGTTTTGTATATGTTACTTACTGTTGTATGGTGTACGTTGAAAGACAAATATTCTACCAACGATAGCCTATCTAATGTAGAAAACGCCAGTTTGAGGGTCTATGTTGATTTTTCCTGAGACCCCCACCCCATTCAAAGGTCTGCGGTTGAATTATCTTACGCACTGCTAAGCGCATGTAAACGATGGTTAGGGTTAGTGAAACTAGCCCGTGCAATCGCTGAGCACGACCTTTACCCGTATGAAAATAATACGATACGACAGAGTGAACATTTACCTACTCTGTGTCTAAATATAATTTAATTGCATAAACCGGTTTATTTGCAATTCGCATTGCATTGTGGTGCATTCATATACATTGCATTATAAATGACTGCACCACGAGCTGAGAATGTTGGTGAGATACAGGCGTATATAAAGGCCTGTTGTATACTGGGTTTGAAGACAAAACCCATACATGAAGAAATTTGTAGTATTTATGGGAACACCCAAATGTCATTTTCAACAATTTGCGGCTGGGTTGATAAATTTACGGCTGGTCACGAGTCGGTCAAAGATGCGAAACGTCATCAATTCTAATGCTACAATATTAAGGCAATCATTGATAAAGATGCGCGTTATACCGTTAGACAGCTATCGCTGATGGCCAACTTGGGATTAGCATTGGTGCATGTCATTCTGAAGAAGATTCTGAAAGTTAGGAAAATAATTAAACGTCGTACGACCAGCAACGGGCTAGGGTAACAATGGCGAAGAATCTCATGAAAACGTATCCGAAATAGAACAACAAAAGTGTTTGATAATTTTCGTTACTGGTGACGAAACATTGATGCATTTTTATAAGCCCACGCAAACAAAACGACAATAGGGTATGGGCAACAAAAGCTGCCAAAAGACGAAGAAGTGTTATCCAAAAAACAGTAACAGTAAAAAAGGTATTGTACGCCATATTTCGAAGAAATAGTGGTCCATTCATACAAGTCACTGTTACGAAGATGAAGGGCGTCTCAGTCAAGTTCTATAGAGATGTTGTTCTCAAAAGACTAAGATAAAATGAAAACACTGCGTCCTAGGACGGGTCTTAAGTATGTCCATCTGCTACATGACAACGCACCTGCGCAAACAGTCTCAATTCTGAACGAGTTTTTGTAAAAGCGGGAAAAGCGGGATGTGCTGTCCCATCCTCTTTATTCGCCAGATCTAGTTTCCTGTGAAGTTTTTTGCTTTCAAAGTCGAAGAAACACCTCTCTAGGAAGAGATATATATCCAGAACCGCCATTGGATATGTGGTTTATCAGTGCCTGTAGGGTATATCGACGAATAAGTACAAAAACTGGTTCAACAACTGGATAAAAAGATAGAAACATTGCGTTTAGGTGAAAGGGGACTATTTTGAAGATAACTAGGGCAGATCTACAAAAACTTGTCTGGTTGCATTAGTTTTCGAACAGCCCTCGTTTATATCTCTCTGCTGAGATATATAGTACTGTCAAATGTGTACGTCATATATGTGTACCACTGTGCCATGTTGCAATGGTTCAGGCCCGGATCCAATAATATTGTACACCCGGTGTACGTCCTCTGTAGAATTTGGAGAGTTACACACACACTGCACCATTCACATCATTCAACATTCTAATTTTCAGAATATTTCCCGTAAGCAAGTTTCCCATGCATATGTCGACTACACTGTGAGATACATATAACATTGCAATGAAATAGCGTTATTCGATTCCCAGACATACAATATCAGGCTATACAAAAGACAGAAAAGAAACACGCCACCGATTTCAAAAACTAAAACATTCGTCTATATCAATTGTGATAATTGGTTGGGAGCATGCAATGGGTAATTTAACGATCGGGATTCGACTTTACCGGAATCCCGACCGGAGACCTGGTTTGACCATCAGGTGCGTCTTCGACTTTATTGTATGCTACTTTTAGGGGAATGGGCCAAGTGACTTCGGTGTGGTATTGACCTGGCACCAGACCAGACCTGGCACCAGACCAGGTTATTCTAATTTCAGAGCTATATATAGATTTATTCTGATGTAAATATTCCGTTCTGATTTTGGGATTTCCCCCAACCCCGAATACAGCAGGTTATCTATCGAACCCGTTGACCCGGCCTCAAATGACAATAGTTGTTGGTACGCCGTGAAACACCAATAAATCAAATCAAATTTCGTCTATATCGAACTTCAAACGCCTCAAACGGCATCACTGGTTGATGTCTGATACAAATACTACAATGTTGAAGATGTAATCCAATGTACAGTATGTGTATACATAATGTGAATTATCACGAACATATTTGAAGTATGTCCGTGTCCTATTTGAAAAATAGCCTGTCGTAACGAGCTGTCACACATGACTATGTCGTGTTTTATATTTAGTTTAACATACGGAGATGCTGGGAGTCGATTGTTTTATTGACAGTGATCATACATTTCTTGACTTGTCTATTCATGGTGCATAACATATATCATACCTATTGGCGTCCTAAAGCAGATCGGTGTAGAGCCTGACCACGTTCCGTCATATCGACAGGTGCGTTCGCTGGCGCCGATTAATGTGTATGTGGGGTCGATGCAGGAGTACACAACTCGTGCTCCAACAGCCGTGTCCTTGACAACCACACTGCCGTCATTTATAGTCATGGGATACGTACACGACCTCAACGCTGTAATATAGTAGTTATCAAATAAGTCAAATACTCAATTGGAACCGCCCAAACGATACATGTCACAAGTAGGTACAGTCTGCTCGGGGCCTCCCGCCCACCCCCAACTGCCCCATGATACTCAGTACCTACTACACTATTAGTGTAAGCTCCCCGCCATCATATACGCGCAGTTACAATTGCAACATGTTGTCAGATTACGTACTTTGTACTAAATCAAAATTAAATTCGCGTAAATCAAGGGCGGTTGGGAAGAGAAAGGAATTCTAACATTTAGTATACGAGTCGTCTGTGATAATAAAATAGAATAGCGTAGCAACAGTCTTGTTCACACATGTCTAATATCGTAGTAATTATAATTGCCGGAAGCCAGTTGATAGCAAGCATAAGACAGACCGCATCTCCACCTCGCCAACACACATAACTTCCGACTGACATATTAATGCAATGTGTCGGACGAGGGGTGTTCATAAACTACCCGGACATAGTTTTGATATCTTTTATCGCATCTCAACTATATAGAGGATATTCCATCGTACATTTTGTATAGCGGGAAATAATACACGAGTGTGCGTCGGCTTCCGCGTAAGCAACGAGTGTGTGTAGCGAACGAGTTGCTTGCACGGACGCCGACGGACACGAGTGCATTGTTTCCGCTATTCAAATATGTACGATGGAATATCCTATTTATTATACTTCCACGGCGGATATATATGATATGCACATTTAGTCTAGTTATACAATGACGTGTTTTCCCGTGTTTTGACGTTGCGTTGTGTGACGTCAAATGTGACGTCATGTAAACTTTTTGAAATCCAAATTACGCAGCTGTTTCTATGAATCAGATATATTTGAGTACAAGTTTGGAATGTGTTCAATTACATTAACATTCTAGATTAGTCGAGACCCTTTACAAATTTTCAAATAACTTTATTTTGACTGCAA
This sequence comes from Conchocele bisecta, assembly GCA_029237695.1. Lineage (NCBI taxonomy): Eukaryota > Metazoa > Mollusca > Bivalvia > Lucinida > Thyasiridae > Conchocele > Conchocele bisecta. The sequence continues at coordinate 508,703 of CM055267.1, forward strand.
TAAAAATTAAACATTTTGCATGGTAGCTCGTGGTTTCCAGGAAAACAGGCGCGCAATTACGGATGTTCTTTTCACTGTGTATTATTTGTACCGAGTTGATTACGGGTTTTCTCTCACAGCGAAACCCGTGCAAATAATTTGCAATAGTGTAATAAATTTGGATACATCGTAACCTAGTCTTCCATTAAGCCAAGACGAAATAGAAAATACTGTTTATGGCTCATGTTCCACTTGCTATGGTAACGTCATGTTTTGGATTTCGGCCCAAGTAACGTAATTGTGTATGCATAAGAAGGCATAATGAAAAGTGTTTGCGTTTCCGTGTGGTTTTATGCTGGCTAAAATAAGTTTTGATAAATAATAGCGACGTTATTTAATGCGAAAACATATTTGAAAACTGTCACGTCATAACCGAAAAGTACGTACTTTAACTGCTGCCTAACCTGAGAATATGACGGAAGCAACAAGATGTACTATTATATTTTATAACTTAACGCATCAATCAATTCGAGACCATCGGGATGGCAATTTACGAGCGATGATATAGACAATGGACGGGAAGGCCCGAAGGGCTATGCCAGACATGGATGTCCAAACGTGACGTTATCAGATGTTGTAACGCAAAGTAAAAGTCTGGGTGAACGGATCCATGTGCGTGAACTGGCAGACGGGTTAAAAACACTGCCGGATCACTCCATAGTGTGATTAATATATTTAAATATAATGAGACATATAGCTAGATGGATCCTGATAACGTTGATGATGATGATGATGACGATGATGATGATGACTCCAATCGAGTGGTTACATTGAATGAACGTTATTATCAACTGTCCTGGGATGGAGTTATTATTACATCCTCCATATTCGCCGAAGCCTGCCCCTTGTGATGACTTCTTTTTAAAGCCGTACACGAAAATTCACATGAAGGGAATTCACGTCGAAGACGTCAGCTGTCAATAATGTTACTGCCGGAATGCGAGGTGCTATGTTTGAACAAATGTAATAAAGTGCATACGGTACAGTTGCGTTTGTTTAAAAAAAAAAAAAATGATGGGCTTGTTCTTCTTTTAATGAACAATAAAGAGCATAGCATTTACATATAACGTAATGTTGACGTTGGCTACATATCGCATGATGACGTTGCGTTAGTCAAGATAAAAATGCCCATGGTATATTCACAATGAGTTGTGAATATGAAATCGATGCAGCATTTCCCAATCAACATGTATGTTAATTATCAGACAATTAGCCAAAGAAACATGGATTTTCAGAGCTTGTCCGCGCATTTTATGAACACCCTTCGTATATGCCACAGCACAGTGACCGACTTACGGCAGTTGTAGAGCTGCTGCATCCGCAGTTTGTCCTTGGCACTGAGGTAGCGCCGCTGACCGACCTCGGACAGGACGACGGTCGGGTCGAGCACCGCGATGGTTGGCAGGCGTCCGTCCCGGGAGAACTGGTCCCGCCGGTAGTGCATGATCGAGTAGAAGTCGTACGTCACGTTCTCCAGCCTCGCGTCCCAGTTGATGTTGAAGTCAGACATGTGCTCTATTGTAAATAGAACGCCACTTTAGTTAGTGTTCATGTTGATGTACGCATACGATGTGGAACAAAAGTATTTCAGATACTGAAAATATACCACAGGCGTAGGAGGCGACATGGACGGGTGGGGCTGTAGCAGTAAATCCACTGCCTGCTAGTTCACAGCCCGGGTCTGTTCCCGCACTGTGAGTGGTACATGATACTTACCATACCCATTTCACTTTAAGCTTGGGTATGCCGCTGAAATAGTTGACGATAAGCATGCACCAGATCGTGTATAAACCAGTACCGGTGTAACAGGAAATCTCCCCCCCCCCTGAAAATCTCCCCCCCCCCCGGGAGGAAGATTTCCAGGCTTAAAGCTTAAATTCCCCCCCCCCATCACCACCTTCACAGACACTGTCCACAAAACTTTTAATGTATTTTCATATACATTGTTGATATTGTGCTCAGGAGCATACAAAATGCACATGCTAGAACCAGTCTGTTGGTAACAAAGGACGTAATATCCCTACATGTATACCCAATGTATGTCTGCTTGTGGAGAAGTATGTGAATAGGCGAGGCAGCATTTTCTATAAAAGAGCTATCAAATTTAGTATAATATCTATACATAGACAATATAGTGGTGGTGGGGTGGTAGAGATTATATTTACCGGTATATGCAATAATTCCCCATTACCGTACCATAACTATTATGTATATTGGCTGGTAGAGAGTTCTCTATGTTACATCTCTACCATAGCTGCATATGATTGGTATAAATGTATAGCACATGGTGGGGGTGTGTCTAGACAATAAAACTGTATATCTGTGTAGAACAGCAAGCATGTGGCATGTATTGGTGGCGGGGGGGGGATTCCTAGGAAATATTCCCCCCTCCCCCCGCTACCATCTACCATATGCATAATGGATATGGACGTCTCTTTGTAGACAAGAACAGCCCACGATTGGGGGAATATTTCTGATGAAATGAAATAATGTATGTTGGTGTAGAACAGACAGCATGTGCCATGTATTGGTGTGGGGGGGGGGGAGATTTTCCTAGGAAATATCCCCCCCCCCAACCATCTACCATATGCATAGCGGATGTGAATGTCTCTTTGTAGACAAGAATAGCCCACGATTGGGGGAGTATTTCTGATGAAACAAAATAATGTATGTTGGTGTAGAACAGACAGCATGTGCATTGTATTGGTGGAGGGGGGGGGGAGATTTTCCTAGGAAATTACCCCCCCCCGCCATCTACCATATGCAAAGTGAAATACTCCCCCAATCGTGGGTTATTCTTGTCTACACAGAGACATTCACATCCGCTATGCATATGGTAGATGGTTGGGGGGGGGAATATTTCCGAAGAAAATCTCCCCCCCCCTCAATACATGCCAAATGCTATCTGTTCTACACCAACATACATTATTTCATCATGAGGGAGGGGTGGGGGGGGGGTTATTATTGTCAAGGGGGAATATTTCCTAGGAAAATCTCTCCCCCCCCCCCCACCACCAATACATGCCACATGCTGTCTGTTCTACACCAATTTACATTATTTCATCAGAAATACTCCCCCAATCGTAGGTTATTCTTGTATACAAAGAGACATTCACATCCGCTAAGTATATGGTAGATGGTTGGGGGGATATTTCTTAGGAAAATCTCCCGCCCCCCCCCCCCCCCCCCTCCCAATACATGCCAAATGCTATCTGTTCTACACCAACATACATTATTTCATCTTGAGGGAGGGGGGGGGGTATTCTTGTCTACAAAGAGACATTCACATCCGCTATGCATATGGTAGATGGTTGGGGGGAGATTTCCTAGGAAAATCCCCCCACCCCTCTCCCCCCCCCCCCCGCCAATATGCATCACATGCTAACTGTTCTACACAAACATTTTCAGTTGATCAGAAATCTTCCCCCAATCTTGTGATATTCTTGTCTATCAAGGGACTTACACTATGCATATGGTAGATTGGGGTGGGATGTCAGGGAGGTGATGTTTTATGTTCCCCTTTCTTATACTACCAAATGACATACATTGTGCCTATATGCACATGTTTGGTGGGAAATAATTCTGCTTTGTAGCATTCAAACACAAACTTTTGGGTGGGGGGTGGAATTTCCAGGGTGGGGGGGGGGGCATTTCCTAGGGTCGAGCCTGGAAATCTTCCCCCGCGGGGGGGGGGGGAAGATTTCCAGGGGGGAGAAAGTTCTGTCGACACCGGTATACATACTGATGCCGATACATTATATATTATGCACACTGCCACACGAGTACATGTCCCATTTTGACACCAACCATGATAGTATAATATCACATGCACATGGAAAACAGGCCAGACGATCGCCTTGATTGTAAGTTAATGTCTAAAACTTGCGACATTAGTATCGACAACTAACACTACAGAAACTACATAATTATACGTATAAACAGCTATAGCCGTCGATGAAAATGAAAATGGGAAATACCAAGCATATACATGTATATGTAAACGTGGTAATGCATCTATATCGTGTCAATGCAGTTTGCAGTACGTTAATGTGTGGTGTATAAGTGGCAATGCAGCTATACCCAGCAGTATGTTGTCAGTCAGCACGTTGATGTGCGAGTTCCTGTCGATGCGGGTATGCTCGTGCCAGAAACCGAGAGCGTGCATCAGTTCGTGCATGATGATCCCCTTGGTAACGCAGTTATTGTCTCTGGAGACGGAGACGGTCTGGTTGCCGCCCTGGCGACCGACGTCACTCCAGCACCTGTCGTAGACGACACACGTGTAAACACTAGTTCTAGATAGTATGCGACAGATGTGTTAGGTCTAGTCTAAACATGACAATACAATGGTAGTGATGTCTTAACTTTGTGGTAAGGCAATATTATTCCAATGACACAGATACGTAATTTGGTATAGGTAATATAACTTGCCCTATTCCCAGAATGGTTCAGCTGTGTGAATTTGCCTTGGTGGTCTGGTCTGTGGTTTGGGAGTAAGGGAAAGCATATGCCCTTGGCTGACCTCTAGTGACCCCTCCCCTCTCCTAGAACACATCATGCATGGTCAAGCCTCATTGGTCATTACCTGCATGGTGCAAATTTGGCCATGCATGCAATGATTCACAGTTTAGGGGTGTTGTTGTAATTAATGTACATTAGACAGCCCTTATTGTCATTTTCTGCATTCAGTGCATTGTAACAACGCATCCCAGATATGCGTTCAAAGAATCAAGAACACCGTGATAAACGCCGAAAACAACTTAGACAAATAGTGTAATATGTATACTTTTATTATATTATTAAAACATTTACATCAAATATCGTTTCCGTGATGTTGCGGAGAGACGGAGACTAATACACAACTATTCCCTTTGTTGAGGGGATTTTTTTTGTCAATTAACTCCCCGAGGCAGCAATATATACCGAGGCGATTGTCGAGGTAGATATTGTTTTCGAGGGGAGAGGTGCAATACTAATGGCTATACCCCTTGGTACGGCCGGTGATGTAGAGGAAGTCCGACTGGAAGGTCCGCTCCGTGAACGTTATACAACCACTCTCTTGCAACTCCGTGACGGCGAGGTGGATCTGGGTCAACTCCGTCATGTCTGCAGCAGGGGACAACGTCGGTGTGGTGTGCATACTGGGCATGTGGCGACGCATGGTTGACAAGTGGGTACATAGTGGATAAGTTGGTATTTAACGGACATGTGAGTATACCGGACATGTGGCGACGTATGGTTGACATGTGGGCAAATAGTGGACACGTTGGTATATAACGGACATGTGGGTATACTGGACATGTGGTGACGTATGGTCGACATGTGGGTAAGTAGTGGACACGTTGGTATATAATGGACATGTGGGTATACTGGACATGTTGCGACGTATGCTCGACATGTGGGTAAGTAGTGGACACGTTGGTATATAACGGACAAATGGGTATACTGGACATGTGGCGACGTATGGTTGACATGTGGGTACATAGTGGACACGTTGGTATATAACGGACATGTGGGTATACAGGAAATGTGGCGACGTATAGTCGACATGTGTGTAAATATTGGACACGTTGGTATATAACGGACACGTGGGTAGAGCCCGGATGCGATACATACACTCGGTGTTTGTGGACTGCAATCGGAATTATGCCAGTTGTAGTCATACAGTAAATTTGTACACAGAATTCTTCACGAGCTTCATATAACAGAATGACGAAGACTATACATATTTCATGAATGAGTTGCGAAGGGAAATAAGTAGTACAGAATTACGAAACCATATATCACATTCTTCTACATTGTCTGAATTCAATTGGATTTAGGATATTGAGCCAATGTTTTCTTCTTCAAGTATTTATGTACAATTATGTTATTTACAGCATGTATTACACAATACAGAATTCACACACACATACACACCATTCATACATATCATACATCCATATCACAGATAGAATACAATTTAGTCTGTTTATACTTCACTATTGTCACAAGTAATGCTCATTGAAATTGGTATTTCCAGATGCTAACACTATATATCAAAATACATGTAATTTAATCACGCACAAGTCACAGTTCCTGTGAATGTTTGATATACATGTACGTTAAATTGTACCCAAAGTGACCCCCTTACTACTATCTCCACCTATCACCACCGTTAAATGTCCCACATACGTCCAAGTCCACGTCCGAAGAAAATGTTTTATATACATGTGTATATGTGTATTTATATACACTCGCACAACGGGTGGTTCTTTCTTGGAAACACAATCTTTATTATCGGGTCAAGCACAAAAAGCTATTTTCAAGCTTAACAAATACCTATATAAATTTACAGACATAACACCCAGACATCGATTACAATTATTTGATAAACTAGTACAACCGATTCTCAACTACGGTGCTGAAATATGGGGATTTGTGCAGGGAAATCAAATAGAAAAAGTTCATTTGCAGTTTTGCAAAAGTTTACTAGGTGTTAAGAGAAATACGCAAAATGATTTTATTTATGGAGAACTTGGTCGTACCCCACTTGTTCATCGACGCTATCTAAATATAATTAAATTCTGGTTCAAAATATCTGCGTCAGATGATCACAAATACATGAAACATATATACAACATGATGTTAGCAGACATGCAAAGCACACCAAGTAAAACAAATTGGGCGTCACTAGTCCAAAAAGTGTTATCGACCCACGGATTTCTTGATGTTTGGTTGAATCAAGGGGTCGGAAATATTGAAGAGTTTCTGATAGTTTTCAAACAAAGATTGACCGATAACTTTATGCAGGATTGGCAAGCCAGAATTAACGGATCTAGCAGAGCATTATTTTATTAGAAATGTATGCGACTTCAAAATGCAATATTACTTAAAGGACATCACACTCACGAAATTTAGGTACGCATTTGCTAGACTAAAAGTTTCGTCCCATCGCCTAGAAGTAGAATCAGGCAGATGGAACAGAACTCCATTTGAAAACCGGAAATGTACATTGTGTGGACATTTGGAAGACGAATACCATTTTATTTTAGAATGCACAATGTATATGGATCTCAGGAAAACATATATAAACCGTTATTATTGGAACAGGCCAAGTATGGTTAAATTCATAGAGTTGATTAAATCGGAACATTCACAAACTGTAAGAAAGTTGGGCCAATACATATACCAAGCGTTTCAAATCAGAAATGAACATTTATATATACATCAATGAGGCCACCTTCTCCCAATACATACATAAAGAAATACAGCATGCATATATATTTGCAAATATTAACTTGACATTATTGCATGATATCTTACGTGTTCAGTTTTTTAGTACATGTGTAATGCACTACCCTATAGACTAATGCTGCAACGCCATAACTTAATGTATGTTTATAGATTAACCAAAACATTTTGTATGTGCTTATTGGGCATGCTATTCCACCGCAGGATATTCTCCATGTCATATGGCCAATGGTCGACGGTGGCATAGCTGCACTAAATACAATACATAGTAGCTGCATTCTTAAAGTTACGGTTTATGCACCGGCTGTTGTCTTTGTCACCCATAATTGTATGTTGTTACATGTGTATTGCTTCAGGGGCCATATGGCTTAAAGCGTTAATCTTTATCTGAATAAAACATGTGCTTCAATGACTGAAGTATAAGTATACCCCAGCAGTCACCAATATTTAGTTCACTGCTGTCTATTTATATCGCCGCTGACGTCCCTATAATGCCGTTCTTCGCGAGAGTCACGTCAGGAAACCTCAATAAATATATCCAACTGTAGATAGGCGATGCATCTGTGTGCATCGTAGACCGCTATCTCTAATATCCGCCACCTTCCAGACTATTATATCGACTACATCTATGGAATCCGCTCTAACTACTCAAATGCCCTCTGGATCGTCCATCCGCTGAAATTACAGAACGAGCCCGATATCCCATCTGCCTCTCTACTACTCCATGTCACGCACAATATTCCACGCGTATACAATACAGAGTACCTATTTACTATATAATTAAACATACCTAATCATCTTCCATCAGCATGAAATAATCCAATGAGATTTTATGTATTTCTCCCCCCTCTCTCTCTCTCTCTCTCTCTCTCTCTCTCTCTCTCTCTCTCTCTCTCTCTCTCTCTCTCTCTCTCTCTCTGACCAAGCTGCCAGATATGCCTATTCACACAACCATCACACAACCATCTCTCACAAACACCCAACACACACTGTTCTATAAGATTTAAACTCACTTGGAAACTACCCACAAGTACTAAAATAGCTCACTGACCACGGAGTATCCTTGACCAGTAACAAAATATTTCCCTTCAATCAAAATTGGTCATTTACCCACAGGCCCCTGTTGTACCTTGTAATCTAATCCTACAGCACCTATCTCACATTCTCATTACATATATACTATTGCTGAATTATCATCCTCACCAGCCTAGATCGCTATATACATTTGTATTTCTCTGTGACAGTATACTGTACATGTGGTGACGTATGGTCGACATGTGGGTAAATAGTGGACACGTTGGTATATAACGGACATGTTGGTATACTGGACATGTGGCGACGTATAGTCGATATGTGTGTAAATAGTGGACACGTTGGTATATAACGGACATGTGGGTATACTGGACATGTGGCGACATATGTTCGACATGTTGGTAAAGAGTGGACACGTTGATATATAACGGACACGTAGGTTTACTGTTCTTGTGGCGACGTATGGTCGACATGTGGGTAAGTAGTGGACACGTTGGTATATAACGGACACGTGGGTATACTGGAAATGTGGCGACGTGTGGTCGACATGTGGGTAAATAGTTGACACGTTGTTAAAAATGGATGCGTGGGGTATAGCGTGAATATGTGGGGTATATATCGCATACTAGTACATGTGTATAGTGAAGGACAAAGTATTGTCTCCTGTACGGTACTGCTAATAACTAGAAATGTGCGAAATGAATCATCTCAATTACTTCAAATTTGCAATTTAACTTATGGGCGACACATTGTCACAAAATAACAACTATATAATAACCGATTGTCTTGCAAGCTAGCAGCAAAGGAGTCGGAATCACAAATCACACTGGATTAACTGGACATACAATATTACCAACTACACAGCAGCAGAATAAGCAGCAGCAGGGACCGCCATTCCGGTGATGTATTACTTGTGTTTAACTGCTATTGTGTGCGTATAGTGTTAAATTATGCAGGATTACGTAGGTGCTCAATTAAAAATCGTAGAATAAAAGTATCCCATTCACTGACACAGCGTTACTTACTAAAGCCTGGATCGATGACATACGGCACGATCCTGTCTACCCACGTCTGCTCTCGTATCGCCACCGAGTGTCGCAGCTGAAACAGGCGTGTAAATCGGGTCACAGGCTGACAGGTAGAACAGTCCTGTCCAACACCGTTGCCAGATGAAACATTCTTGTACAATACTAAAACCGCTGTTATGTAGAATATTCCTGTCCAATATTCACACCACTGACAGGTGGAACATTTCTGGTGGAACATTTCTGTCTATTCACACAGCAAACAGGTGGAACATTCATGTCCAATATTCACACCGCTGACAGGTGCAACATTCCTGTACAATATTTACACCGCTGACAGGTGCAACATTCCTGTCCATGTCCAATATTCACACCGCTGACAGGTGAAACATACTTGTACAATATTCACACCGCAGACAGGTGAAACATTCCTGTCCAATATTCACACCGCTAATAGGTGAAACATACGTGTACAATGTTCACACCACTGACAGGTTGATCATTCCTGTCCAACATTCACACCGCTAATAGGTGAAACATACGTGTAAATTACTCACACCGCAGACACGTGAAACATTCCTGTCCAATATTTACACCGCTAATAGGTGAAACATACGTGTACAATATTCACACCGCTGACAGGTGGAACATTCCTTTCCAATATCAAACACAGCTGACTGGTGAAATATACTTGTACAATATTCACACCGCTGACAGGTTAAACATTCCTGTCCAATATTCACACCGCTGACAGGAGGAACATTCCTGCCAATATTCACACCGCCGACAGGTGAACGATACCTGTACAATATTCACACCGCTGACAGGTGAACGATACCTGTACAATATTCACACCGCTGACAGGAGGAACATTACTGTCCAATATTCACACCGCCGACAGACAGGTAGAACATACTTGTACAATATTCCCACCGTTGACAGGTGGAATATTGCTGTACAATATTCACACCGCTGACAGGAGAAACATTCCTATCCAATATTCACACCGCTGACAGGTGAACGATACTTGTACGATATTCACACCGCTGACAGGAGGAACATCCCTGTCCAATATTCATACAGCAGACAGGTGGAATATACCGGTACAATTTTCACACCGTTGATAGGTGAAACATGCTTCTACAATATTCACACCGCTGACAGGTGAAACATACCTGAACAATATTCACACCGCTGACAGGTGAAATATACCTATACAATATTCACACCGCTGACAGGTTAAACATCCCTGTACAATATACCTGTACAATATTCACACCGCTGACAGGTGAAACATTCCTGTCTAATATTCACAACGCGGACAGGTGAAACATTCCTGTACAATATTCACACCACTGACAGGTTAAATATAACTTTTAAATATTCACACCGCTGACAGGTTAAATATAACTGTACAATATTCACACCGCTGACAGGTAAAACATACCTGTACAATATTCACACCGCTGACACGTTAAATATAACTGTACAATATTCACACCGCTGACAGGTTAAATATAAATGTACAATAATCACACCGCTGACAGGTAAAACATACCTGTACAATAATATTCACACCGCTAACAGGTGAAACATAACTTTAAATTATTCACACCGCTGACAGGTGAAAAATTCCTGTCCAATATTCACACCGCTGACAGGTGAAACATTCCTGTACAATATTCACACCTCTGACAGGCTAAATATAACTGTACCATATTCACAGCGCTGACAGGTGAGACAGTCCTGTACAATATTCACACGGCTACAGTTGGAACATTCCAGTGAAATATTCACACCGCTGACAGGTGAAACATTACTGTCCAATATTCACACCGCAGACAGGTGAAACATTCCTGTCCATTATTCAAACAGCTGAAAAGTGAAACATTCCTGTCAAATATTCACACCGCTGACAGATAGAACATACGTGTACAGTATTCACACCGTTGACAGGTGAACTATTGCTTTACAATAATCACACCGCTGACAGGTGAAACATACCTGTACAGTATTCACACCGTTGACAGGTGAAATATTGCTTTACAATATTCACACCGCTGACAGGTGAAACATACCTGTACAATATTCACACTGCTGACAGGTGAAACATTCCTGTACAATATTCACATCGCTGACAGGTAAGACATACCTGTACAATATTCACACCGCTGATAGGTAAAACATACCTGTACAATATTCACACCGCTGAAAGGTGGAACATTCCTGTACAATATTCACATCGCTGACAGGTAAGACATACCTGTACAATATTCACACCGCTGATAGGTAAAACATACCTGTACAATATTCACACCGCTGAAAGGTGAAACATCCCTGTACAATATTCACACCGCTACAGTTGGAACATTCCTGTTCAATATTCACACGGCTACAGTTGGAACATTCCAGTGAAATATTCACACGGCTCACAGGTGAAACATTACTGTCCAATATTCACACCGCTGACAGGTGAAACATTCCTGTCCAATATTCACATCACTGACAGGTGAAATATTCCTGTACAATATTCACACCGCTAGAGTTGGAACATTCCTGTCCAATATTCACACCGCTGACAGGTAGAACACATTTGTACAATATTCACACCATTCCCGTACAATATTCACCCCGCTGACAGACGAAAAATTCCTGTCCAACATTCACACCGCTGACAGGTGGAACATTGATATAAAATATTCTCCCCGCTGACAGGTGGAACATTCCTGTCCAATATTCACACAGCTGACAAGTGAAACATTTCTGTCCAATATTCACACCACTGACAGGTGAAACATTCCTGTACAATATTCACACAGCTACAGTTGGAACATTCCCGTCCAATATTCACACCGCTGACAGGTAGAACACATTTGTACAATATTCACACCATTGACAGGTGGAATATTGCTATACAATATTCACATCGCTGACAGGTAAAGTATACATGTACAATGTTCACACCGATGATAGGTGAAATATACCTAGTCAATATTCACACCGCTAACAGATGAAACATTCTTGTGCAATATTCACACCGCAGACAGGTGAAACATTCCTGTGCAATATTCACACCGCTGACAGGTAAAATATACCTGTTTGTACAATATTCACACCGCTGACAGGTAAAATATACCTGTACAAAATTCACACCGCTGACAGGTTAAACATTCCTGTGCAATATTAACACCGCTGACAGGTGAAACACATCTGTGCAATATTCACGCCGCTGACAGGTGAGACATTCCTGTACAATATTCACACAGCTGACAGGTGAAACATTATTGTGCAATATTCACACCGCTGACACTTGTGAAACATTCCTATGCAATATTCAAACATCTGACAGTTGGAACATTCCTGTACAATACTCACACCGCCTACTGGTGAAACTTACCTGTTCAATATTCACACCGCTGACAGGTGGAACATTCCTGTCCAATATTCACACATCTGACAGGTGGAACATTCCTGTACAATATTCACACATCTGACAGGTGGAACATTCCTGTACAATATTCACACCGCAGACAGGTGGAACATTCCTTAAAATATTCACACATCTGAAATGTGGAACATTCCTGTACAATATTCACACATCTGACAGGTGGACCTTACAATATTCATACCGCTGATAGGTGGAACATTCTTGTACACTATTCACACCGCTGATAGGTGGAACATTCCATTACAATATTCACACCGCTGATAGGTGAAATATACCTGTACCATATTCACACCGTTGACAGGTGAAAAAATCCAGTACAATATCCACATCGCTGACAGGAGAAATATACCTGTCCAATATTCACACATCAGACAGGTGGAACATTCATTTACAATATTCACACATCTGACAGGTGAAACATTCCTGTCCAATATTCACACCGCTGACAAGTGAAACATTCCTGTCCAATATTCACACCACTGACAGGTGACACATTCCTGTACAATATTCACACTGCTGACTGGTGAAACGATCCTGTCCAATATTCACACCACTGACATGTGAAACATTCCCGTACAATATTCACACCGCTACAGTTGGAACATTCCAGTCCAATATTCACAACGCTGACAGGTGAAAATAACTACTATATTGACACCGCTGATATTTGTATCATTCCTGTCCAATATTCACAAAGCTGACAGGCAGAACATACGTGTACAGTATTCACACCGTTGACAGGTGAAATATTGCTGTGCAATATTCACACCGCTGACAGGTAAGACATACCTGTACAATATTACCATGCTGACGGTGATTGTAAAATCAATATTCTGCTGACAAGGTATTACCTGTACAATATTCACACCGCTGACAGGTAAAACATATCTGTACAATATTCACACCGCTGACAGGTGAAGCATTCCTGTAAAATATTCACAACGCTACAGTTGGAACATTCCTATTTAATATGCACACGGCTACAGTTGGAACATTCCAGTGAAATATTCACACCGCTGACATTTGAAACATTACTGTCCAATATTCACACCGCTGACAGGTGAAATATTCCTGTCCAATATTCACACAGCTGACAAGTGAAACATTGCTGTCCAATATTCACACCACTGATAGGTTAAACATTCCTGTACAATATTCACACGGCTACAGTTGTTACAATTGTAACATTCCTGTCCAATATTCACACCGCTGACAGGTAGAACACACGTGTACAATATTCACACCGCTGACAGTTAAAGTATACCTGTACAATGTTCACACCACTCACTGGTGAAATATACCTATACAATATTCTCATGGCTAACAGATGAAACGTTCTTGTGCAATTTTCACATCGCTGACAGGTTAAATATTCATGTGCAATGTTCACACCGCTGACATGTGAGACATTCCTGTGCAATATTCACACCGCTAACAGGTAACATATACATGTACAATCTTCACACCGCTCACATGCAAACTATACCGGTACAAAATTCACACCACTGACAGATGAGACATTCCTGTACAATATTCACACCGCTGACAGGTGAAACATTCTTGTGCAATATTCACACCGCTGACACAGGTGAAACATTCCTATGCAATATTCACACATCCGAAAGTTGGAACATTCCGTACACTATTCACACCGCTGATATGTGGAACATTCCCGTACAACATTGACACCGCTGGCAGGTGGAACATTCCAGTACAATATTCACACCGCTACAGTTGGAACATTCCTGTCCAATATTCACAACGCTGACAGGTGAAACTACCTGTACTATAATGACACCGCTGACAGTTGAAACGTTCCTGTGCAATATTCACACCGTGACAGGTTAAACATTCCTGTACAATATTCACACGGCTACAGTTGTTACAATTGTAAGATTCCTGTCCAATATTCACACCGCTGACAGGTAGAACACACGTGTACAATATTCACACCATTGACAGGTGGAATATTGCCGTACAATATTCACACCGCTGACAGGTAAAGTATACCTGTACAATGTTCACACCACTCACTGGTGAAATATACCTATACAATATTCTCATGGCTAACAGATGAAACATTCTTGTGCCATTTTCACATCGCTGACAGATTAAATATTCCTGTGAAATGTTCACACCGCTGACATGTGAGACATTCCTGTACAATATTCACACCGCTAACAGGTAACATATACATGTACAATCTTCACATCGCTGACAGGTAAAATATACCGGTACAAAATTCACACCGCTGACAGATGAGACATTCCTGTACAATATTCACACCACTGACAGGTGAAACGTTCTTGTGCAATATTCACACCACTGACAGGTGAAACGTTCTTGTACAATATTCACACCACTGACAGGTGAAACGTTCTTGTACAATATTCACACCGCTGACAGGTGAAACGTTCTTGTGCAATATTCACACCGCTGACAGGTGAAACGTTCTTGTACAATATTCACACCACTGACAGGTGAAACGTTCTTGTGCAATATTCACACCACTGACAGGTGAAACGTTCTTGTACAATATTCACACCACTGACAGGTGAAACGTTCTTGTGCAATATTCACACCACTGACAGGTGAAACGTTCTTGTACAATATTCACACCGCTGACAGGTGAAACGTTCTTGTACAATATTCACACCACTGACAGGTGAAACGTTCTTGTACAATATTCACACCACTGACAGGTGAAACGTTCAATATTCACACCACTGACAGGTGAAACGTTCTTGTACAATATTCACACCACTGACAGGTGAAACGTTCTTGTGCAATATTCACACCGCTGACACAGGTGAAACATTCCTGTGCAATATTCACACCACTGACAGGTGAAACGTTCTTGTGCAATATTCACACCGCTGACACAGGTGAAACATTCCTGTGCAATATTCACACCACTGACAGGTGAAACGTTCTTGTGCAATATTCACACCGCTGACACAGGTGAAATTCTGTAATATTCCACACCTGACAGGTGAAACGTTTTGAATATTCACACCACTGACAGGTGAAACGTTCTTGTGCAATATTCACACCACTGACAGGTGAAACGTTCTTGTACAATATTCACACCACTGACAGGTGAAACGTTATTGTACAATATTCACACCACTGACAGGTGAAACGTTCTGTGCAATATTCACACCACGACAGGTGAAACGTTCTTGTACAATATTCACACCACATGACAGTAAACGTTGTCAATACACACCCTGACAGTGAAACTTCTTGTGCAATATTCACACCACTGACAGGTGAAACGTTCTTGTGCAATATTCACACCACTGACAGGTGAAACGTTCTTGTACAATATTCACACCACTGACAGGTGAAATCTTGTGCTGTGAAACTTCTTGTGCAATATTCACACCTGATCGACGTTGTGCAATATTCACACCACTGAAACAGAACGTCGTTGCAATACCCCAACGAGGTTCTTGTGCAATATTCACACCACTGACAGGTGAACGTTCTTGTAACATATCACACACTGACAGGTGAAACGTTCTTGTGCAATATTCACACCACTGACAGGTGAAACGTTCTTGTGCAATATTCACACCACTGACAGATGAAACGTTCTTGTGCAATATTCACACCACTTACAGGTGAAACGTTCTTGTGCAATATTCACACCACTGACAGGTGAAACGTTCTTGTGCAATATTCACACCACTGACAGATGAAATTTCTTGTGCAATATTCACACCACTGACAGATGAAACGTTATTGTGCAATATTCACACCACTGACAGGTGAAACGTTCTTGTACAATATTCACACCACTGACAGGTGAAACGTTCTTGTGCAATATTCACACCACTGACAGGTGAAACGTTCTTGTACAATATTCACACCACTGACAGGTGAAACGTTCTTGTGCAATATTCACACCGCTGACACAGGTGAAACATTCCTGTGCAATATTCACACATCCGAAAGTAGGAACATTCCCGTACACTATTCACACCGCTGATATGTGGAACATTCCCGTACAATATTGACACCGCTGGCAGGTGGAACATTCCAGTACAATATTCACACCGCTACAGATGGAACATTTCTGTCCAATATTCACAACGCTGACATGTGAAAATACCTGTACTATAATGACACCGCTGACAGTTGTAACGTTCCTGTGCAATATTCACACCGCTGACAGGTAGAACATACGTGTACAGTATTCAGAAAGTTGACAGGTGAAATATTGCTGTACAATATTCACACAGCTGACAGGTTAAACATTCCTGTATAATTTTCACATCGCCGACAGGTAAAACATACATGTACAATATTCACTCCGCTAACAGGTAAAATATATATGTACAAAATTCACACCGCTACAGTTGGAACATTCCTGTCCAATATTCACACGGCTACAGTTGGAACATTCCGGTGAAATATTCACACCGCTGACAGGTGGAATATTACTGTCCAATATTCACACAGCTGACAGGTGAAACATTCTTGTCCAATATTCACACCGCAGACAAATCAAACATTCACGTCCAATATTCACACCATTGACAGGTGAAACATTCCTGTACAATATTCACACCGCTACAGTTGAAAATACCTGTACTATATTGACGCCGCTGACAGTTGTAACATTCCTGTCAAATATTCACGCCGCTGACAGGTAGAACACACGTGTACCATATTCACACCATTGACATGTGGAATATTGCTGTACAATATTCACACCGCTGACAGGTAAAGTATACCTATACACAATATTCACACCGCCAACAGATGAAACATTCCTGTGCAGTATTCACACCGCTGACATATGAAACATTCCTGTGCAATATTTAGACCGCTGACATGTGAGACATTCCTGTACAACATTCACACCGCTATCAGGTAAAATATACATGTACAAACTTCAGACCGCTGACAGGTAAAATATACCTGTACAAAATGCACACCGCTGGCAGGTGAGACATTCTTGTACAATATGCACACCGCTGACAGGTGAAACATTATTGTGCAATGTTCACACCGCTGACACAGGTGAAACATTCCTGTGCAATATTAACACATCTGACAGTTGGAAAATTCCTGTACAATACTCACACCGCCTACTGGTGAAACATACCTGTCCAATATTCACACCGCTGACAGGTGGAACATTTCTGTACAATATTCACACATCTGACAGGTGGAACATTCCTGTTCAATATTCACACATCTGACAAGTGTAACATTCCTGTAAAATATTCACACCGCTGACAGGTGGAACATTCCTTACAATATTCACACCGCTGACAGGTGGAACATTCCTGTACAATATTCACACCGCTGACAGGTGGAACATTCCAGTACAATATTCACACCGCTGATAGGTGAAATATACCTGTACCGTATTCACACTGTCGACAGGTGAAACATTCCTGTACAATATTCACACCGCTGACAGGTGAATTATACCAGTCCAATATTCACACATCAGACAGGTGGAACATTCATTTACAATATTCACACGTCTGACAGGTGGAACATTCCTGTACAATATTTACACCGCTGACAGGAGAAATATACTTGTCCAATATTCACACATTAGACAGGTGGAACATTCATATGCAATATTCACACATCTGACAGTAGGAATATTCCTGTAAAATAATCACACCGCTGACAGGTGGAACATTCCTTACAATATTCACACCGCTGACAGGTGAAACATTCCTGTACAATATTCACACCGCTGATAGGTAAAACACACTTGTACAATATTCACACCGCTGACAGGTGAGACATTCCAGTACAATATTCAGACCGCGGATAGGTGAAATATACCTGTACCATATTAACACTGTTGACAGTTGAAACATTCCTGTACAATATCCACACCGCTGACAGGTGAAATATACCTGTCCAATATTCAGACATAAGACAGGTGGAACATTCCTTTACAATATTCACACGTCTGACAGGTGGAACATTCCTATACAATATTCCCACCGCTGACAGGTGAAACATTCCTGTACAATATTCACACCGATGATAGGTGAAACAAACCTGTAAAATATTTCCACCGCTGACAGGTGAAACATTCCTGTACAATATTCACACCGCTGATAGGTGAATACACACCGCTGTATATTCGTGTACAATATACCTGTACTATATTCACACCGCTGACAGGTGAACACACCGCTGACAGGTGAAACATACCTTTACACTATTCACACCGCTGACAGGTGAAACATTCCTTACAATATTCGCACCGCAGATAGGTGAAACATTCCTGTACAATATTCACACCGCTGATAGGTGAAACAGTCCATACAATATTCACACCGCTTATATGTGGAACATTCCCGTACAATATTCACACCGCTGACAGGTGAAACATTCCTTACAATATTCACCGCTGATAGGTAGAATAAGCCTGTACAATATTCACACCGCTGACATGTGAAATATACTTGTCCAATATTCACACATCAGACAGGTGGAACATTCATATACAATAGTCAAACATCTGAAAGGTGGAACATTCCTGTACAATATTCATATCGCTGACAGGTGGAACATTCCTTACAATATTCACACCAATGACAGGTGAAACATTCATGTACAATATTCACACCGCTGACAGGTGAAACATTCCTGTACAATATTCACACCGCTGATAGGTGAAATATTCGTGTACAATATACCTGTACAATATTGACATCGCTGACAGGTGAAACATTCCTGTAAAATATTCACACAGCTGACAGGTGAAACATTACTGTACAATATTCACACCGCTGACAGGTGAAACATACCTGTACAATATTCACACCGCTGACAGGTGAAACTTACCTATACAATATTCACACCGATGACAGGTGAAACATACCTGTACAATATTCACACCGCTGATAGGTCAAACATTCGTGTACACTATACCTGTACAATATTCACACCACTAACAGGTGAAACATTCCTTACAATATTCACACCGCTGATAGGTGAGACATTCCTTACAATATTTACACCGCTGATAGGTGGAACATTTCTGTACACTATTCAAACCGATGATAGGTGGAACATTCCTGTATAATATTGACACCGCTGACAAGTGGAACATTCCAGAACAATATTCACACCGCTAATAGGTGAAATATACCTGTACCATATTCACCCCGTTAACATGTGAAACATTCCTGTACAATATCTACACACCTGACAGGTGGAAGATTCCTTTACAATATTCACACATCTGACAGGTGGAAGATTCCTGTTACACCGCTGACATATGGTGGAACATTCCTTACAATATTAACACCGCAGATAGGGGAGACATACATATACAATATTCACACCGTGTTAAATTATGCCTGTCCAATATTCACACATCAGACAGGTGGAACATTCCTTTACATTCCTTTACAATATTCACACATCTGACAGGTGCAAGATTGCTGTTACACCGCTGACAGGTGGAACATTCTTTACAATATTAACACCGCAGATAGGGGAGACATACATATACAATATTCACACCGCTGCCAGGTGGAACATTCATGTACAATATTCACACTGCTGACAGGTGGAACATTCCTTACAATATTAACACCGCAGACAGGGGAAACATACATGTGCAATATTCACACCGCTGACAGGTGGAACATTCATGTACACTATTAACACCGCTGACAGGTGAAACATTCCTTACAATATTCACACATCTGACAGGTGGAACATTCCTGTATAATATGCACACCGCTGACAGGTGGAACATTCCTTACAACATTCACACCGCTAACAGGTGAAACATTCCTGTACAATATTCAAACTGCTGATAGGTGAAACATTCCTGTACAATATTCGCACAGCTGATAGGTGAAACAAACCTGTACAATATTCCCACCGGTGACAGGTGAAACATTCTGTACAATATTGACACCGCTGATAGGTCAAACATTCGTGTACAATATACCTGTACAATATTCACACCGCTGACAGGTGAAACATTCCTATACAATATTCACACCGCTGACAGTTGAAATATACCTGTACAATATTCACACAGCTGACAGGTGAAACACACATGTACAATATTCACACCAATGACAGGTTGTAAATACCTATACAATATTCACACCGCTGACAGGAGAAACATTCCTGTACAATATACCTGTACAATATTCACCCATCTAACAGGTGAAACATTCCAGTACAATATTCACACCGCTGACATGTGACACATTCCTTACAATATTCACTCCGCTGATAGGTGAAACATTTCTTACAATATTCACACCGCTGATAAGTGGAACATTTCTCTACAATATTCACACCGCTGATAGGGTGAACATTCCTTATAATATTCATACCGCTGATAGGTGGAACATTCCTGTACAATATTCACACCGCTGACAAGTGGACAATTCCTTACAATATTCACACCGCTGACAGGTGAGACATTCATGTACAATATTCACACCGCTGATATGTGAAACATTCCTGTACAATATTCCCACCGCTAACAGGTGAAACATTCCATTACAATATTCACACCGCTGACATGTGAAACATACCTGTACAATATTCACACCGTTGACAGGTGAAACATACCTGTACAATATTCACACCGCTGACAGGTGGAACATTCCTTACACTATTCACACCGCAGATAGGTGAAACATACCTGTACAATATTCACATCGATGACAGGTGAAACATTCCTTACAATATTCATACCGCTGATAGGTGGACCATTCCAGTACACTATTCACACCGCTGATAGGTCAAACATTCCTGTACAATATCCGCACCGCTGACAGGTGAAATATACCTGTGCAATATTCACACACCAGAATGGTGGAACATTCCTTTACAATATTCAAACATCTGACAAGTGAAACATTCCTTACAATATTCACACCGCTGACACGTGAAACATTCCTGTACAATATTCACACCACTGATAGGTGAAACATACTTGTACAATATTCACACCGCTGACATGTGAAACATACCTGTACAATATTCACACCGCTGACAGGTGAAACATTCGTGCACAATATACCTTTACAATATTCACATCGCTGACAGGTGAAACATTTCTGTACAATATTCACACCGCGGATAGGTGAAACATACATGTACAATATTCACACCGCTAACAGGTGAAACATACCTGTACATTATTCACACCGCTGATAGGTGGAACATTCCTTACAATATTCACACCGCTGATAGGTGGAACATTCCTTACAATATTCACACCGCTGACAGGTGGAACATTCCTGTTCAATATTGACACCGCTGAAAGGTGGAACATTCCAGTACAATATTAACACCGCTGATAGGTGAAATATACCTGTACCATATTCACACTGTCGACAGGTGAAACATTCCTGTAAAATATTCACACCGCTGACAGGTGAATTATACCTGTCCAATATTCACACATCAGACAGGTGGAACATTCATTTACAATATTCACACGTCTGACAGGTGGAATATTCCTGTACAATATTCACACCGCTGACGGGATAAATATACTTGTCCAATATCAGACAGGTGGAACATTCATATACAATATTTACACATCTGACAGGTGGAACATTCCTGTAAAATATTCACACCGCTAACAGGTGAAACATTCCTGTACAATATTCACACCGCTGATAGGTGAAACATACTTGTACAATATTCACACCACTGACAGGTGAAACATTCCAGTACAATATTCACACCACATCACACTTCATACTGCAAGGAAATGATCCGTACAATGTGATCAGATTTATTACCATTTTTTGACTGCTAATACTTTATTAATAAGCCCATTCACAGTGATGCATATTTTGGGTGATGAACTACATAACTGCTAAATAAGCCATACCATTCATATTCTGCCATGTGAATCACAACAGAATGAAATGTAATGGCCTTTGTTGACTGTTGACATGTATTGACACTTCTGTGGAGGTCACGTGACCACGTTTATTGGGCCAGTTTGTGCTGGATCCTCTTTACCATGGTGTCATACATACATATGTTGGTAGCTCAACCCTCCTCCTAAGTATTTGCATAGGTCATCATATATCAGACGTCATAACATCTCCTTTATTCTAATTATTTGTTCCGCAGTGCTCACAAAGTTTCGTGACCGCCATTATTTGACTGTCAACTCACGCAGACATTCTGTTTGGCGGTCAATCATTAAATGCATGTTTATCTTCACAACTTTACACTTACCTGATGTATTCTGACATGCACAATCATCTGGACATCTGACCGTCACGATGTCTTAGCTATATACGCTGTATTTCTAGTCTAAGGCCCAAAAACGTAACTTTCAAATCCAAGATGGCGGAAACTTGACAGTCAACGCTTGCTGACTGTCAGATTTCCAGGCCACCGATTGGCGGACTGTCAGATCCAGTGACAATATAAGGACTGACGCAACACAGATTCTCACTTCGGTCACTTCGGTCACAAAGAGCAGACCAAGCTCAAACGCAGAACTTTCCCTTTCACTAAAACTTCGTTCGGTCATTAGTTGTTGTTGTTGTAGATTATTCCAGCCACTAACATTTCGGCTACTGCTAGTACTACAGTGTAATGCCATCCTGGCAAACAATCGTGATAGAAGTAATAAAGAAACTGAAACTTGTATCTTCTTTAGTCTACTCTAAACTGCCAACCAGGGTTTAGCTGCTAGCCTAACAATACCGTTGATAGGTGCAACATTCCTTACAATATTCACACCGTTGACAGGTGGAACATTCCTGTACAATATTGACACCGCTGACAGGTGGAACATTCCAGTACAACATTCACACCGCTGATAGGTGAAATATACCTGTACCATTTTCACACTGTCGACAGGTGAAACATTCCTGTACAATATTCACACCGCTGACAGGTGAATTATACCAGTCCAATATTCACACATCAGACAGGTGGAACATTCATTTACAATATTCACACGTCTGACAGGTGGAACATTCCTGTACAATATTCACACCGCTGACAGGAGAAATATACTTGTCCAATATTCACACATTAGACAGGTGGAACATTCATATGCAATATTCACACATCTGACAGTAGGAATATTCCTGTAAAATAATCACACCGCTGACAGGTGGAACATTCCTGTACAATATTCACACCGCTGATAGGTAAAACATACTTGTACAATATTCACACCGCTGGCAGGTGAGACATTCCAGTACAATATTCCGACCGCGGATAGGTGAAATATACCTGTACCATATTCACACTGTTGACAGTTGAAACATTCCTGTACAATATCCACACCACTGACAGGTGAAATATACCTGTCCAATATTCAGACATAAGACAGGTGGAACATTCCTTTACAATATTCACACGTCTGACAGGTGGAACATTCCTAAACAATATTCCCACCGCTGAAAGGTGAAACATTCCTGTACAATATTCACACCGATGATAGGTGAAACAAACCTGTACAATATTTCCACCGCTGACAGGTGAAACATTCGTGTACAATATTCACACCGCTGATAGGTGAATACACACCGCTGTATATTCGTGTACAATATACCTGTACTATATTCACACCGCTGACAGGTGAACACACCGCTGCCAGGTGAAACATACTTTTACACTATTCACACCGCTGACAGGTGAAACATTCCTTACAATATTCACACCGCAGATAGGTGAAACATTCCTTTACAATATTCACACCGCTGATAGGTGAAACAGTCCATACAATATTCACACCGCTTATAGGTGGAACATTCCCGTACAATATTCACACAGCTGACAGGTGAAACATTCTTTACAATATTCACCGCTGATAGGTGGAATAAGCCTGTACAAAATTCACACCGCTGACATGTGAAATATGCTTGTCCAATATTCACACATTAGACAGGTGGAACATTCGTATACAATATTCAAACATCTGAAAGGTGAAACATACCTGTACAGTATTCACACCGCTGGCATGTGAAACATACCTGTACAATAGTCACACCGTTGACAGGTGAAACATACCTGTACAATATTCACACCGCTGATAGGTGAAACATTCATGTACAGTATTCATTTCTGATAGGTGAAACATTCGTGTACAATATACCTGTACAATATTCACACCGCCGACAGGTGAAACATTACTTTACAATATTCAAACCGCTGACATGTGAAACATACCTGTACAATATTCACACCGCTGACAGGTGGCACATACCTATACAATATTCACACCGCTGACAGGTGAAACATTCCTATACAATATACCTGTACAATACTCACTCCGCTGACAGGTGAAACAGTCCAGTACAATATTCACACCGCTGACAGGTGAAACATTCCTTACAATATTCACACCGCTGATAGGTGGAACATTTCTGTACAATATTCACACCGCTGACATGCGGAACATTCCTGTACAATATTCACACCGCAGATAGGTGAAACATTCCTTACAATATTGACACAGCTGACAGGTGAAACATTCCTTACAATATTCACACCGCTGACAGGTGAAACATTCCTTACAATATTTACACCGCTGACATGTGAAACATTCCTTACAATATTCACACCGCTGACAGGTGAAACATTCCTTACAATATTCACACCGCTGACATGTGAAACATTCCTTACAATATTCACACCGTTGAGAGGTGAACAATTCCTTACAATATTCACACCGCCGATAGGTGAAACATTCCTGTGCAATATTCACACCGCTGATAGGTGAAACAGTCCTTACAATATTCACACAGCTTATAGGTGGAACATTTCCGTACAATATTCAGACCGCTGACAGGTGACACATTCCTTACAATATTCACCGCTGATAAGTGAAATAAGCCTGTACAATATTCACACCGCTGACAGGTGAAACATTCCTGTATAATATTCACACCGCTGACAGGTGAATATACTTGTCCAATATTGACACATCAGACAGGTGGAACATTCCTATACAATATTCACACATCTGACAGGTGGAACATTCCTGTACAATATTCACACCGCTGAAAGGTGAAACAAACCAGTACAGTATTCACACCGCTGATAGGTGGAACATTCCTGTACAATATTCACACCGCTGATAGGTGGAACATTCCTGTACAATATTCACACCGCTGACAGGTGAAACAATCCTTACAATAGTGACACCGCTGATAGGTGAAATATACTTGTACAATGTTCAGACCGCTGACAGGTGAAACATTCCTGTACAATATTCACACCGCTGATAGGTGGAACATTCCTGTACAATATTCACACCGCTGACAGGGGAAACAATCCTTAAAATAATGACACCGCTGATAGGTGAAATATACTTGTACAATGTTCAGACCGCTGACAGGTGAAACATTCCTGTACAATATTCACACCGCTGACAGTTGAAATGTATTTGTCCAATATTCACACATCAGACATGTGAAACATTCCTTACAATATTCACATCGCTGATAGGTGGAAGATTCCTGTACAATATTCACACCGCTGACAGGTTGACCATTCCTTACAATATTCACACCGCTGATAGGTGAAATACAGGTGAAAAAGAACTGTACAGTTTTCACACCGCTGACAGGTGAAATATACCTGTACAGTATTCAGACCGCTGACAGGTGATACATTCATGTACAATATTCACACCACTGACCGGCGAAATATACTTGTCCAATATTCACACATCAGACAGGTGGAATATTCCTATACAATATTCACACATCTGACATGTGGAACATTCCTGCACAATATTCACTCTGCTGACAGGTGGAACATTGCTTACAATATTCACACCGCTAATAGGTAAAATATATCTGTACAATATTCACACCGCTGACAGGTGAAAAATAACTGTACAATATTCACACCGCTGACAGGTGAAATATACGTGCACAATATTCACACTGCTGACAGGTGAAACATTCCTGTACAATATTCATACCGCTGATAGGTGGAACATTCCTGTACAATATTCATACCGCTGATAGGTGGAACATTCCTGCCCAACATTGACACCGCTGACTGGTGAAACATTTCAATACAACATTCACACCGCTGACAGGTAATACATTCATGTACACGCTGACAGGTAAAACATACCTGTACAATATTTACACCGCTGACAGGTCAAACATCCCTGTACAATATTCACACCGCTGACAGGTAAAACATTCCTGTAAAATATTCACACCGTTGACAGGTGAAACATTCCTGTACAATATTCACACCGCTGACAGGTAAAACATACCTATACAATATTCACACCGCTGACAGGTAAAACATACCTGTACAATATTCACACCGCTGACAGGTGAAACATACCTGTACAATATTCACACCGCTGACAGGAGAAACATACCTGTACAATATTCACACCGCTGACAGGTGAAACATTCCTTAAAATATTCACACCGCTGACTGGTGAAACATACCTGCCCAATATTCACACCGCTTATAAGAGCAACATTCCTGTACAATATTCACACTGGTTTTAGCTTAAATATTCTGCACACATATGCATAGCGTCGGTCGTTTGATGACTGGAACTCTCGAATACCTCGTGTGGCGGTGAAAATTGCTGAATGCGACCTCCTTGTCGTCCATACGTCCGTTCCGCCTCGGCCCTCGCACCCTCGTCCATGCCCACCGCCACGGCGACGTCTAGCGGGCGGCCTGGGCGCTGTCGGATGTCGCCCTCTATCAGCAGCACGTTTTCCGGCTTCACCCCTACCACACAGACATACATATAATGTTTATTCATCAATAGGCCTACTGGCCCTTGATATATAATACAACAAAATATGCATCACAAGATGCAAATAGTGGTGAAGTATGCATTGATTCACTAGTAAATACCTGCATATTCAACATACATGCGAAACTATAATGCATTTGCACTATACTTTGGCCCACGATGTGAATACCATGTAGTTATATATGTTTCCCTTTAACCATCCATCGTGTTCCTTTCCGGCAGACTGAATGTGGCCATTGGCTATTTTGACCATTGGAAGCTGGTATACACTAGTATGGTATATACTTTGAAAGTACATTGTATATGATATGACTGTGCTAATGCGCAGACTGATCCGGACCGACATATCCAACTCTCTGAGCACACGGTCCGTTCCCACGATCGACATCAGCAAGTTCGACCGGCCAAAGGTGAGCTATGCTCAGCTTCACCCATTCTAAATTGCCAACCCAGAGCATGCAACCGGCTCATGCACTCAGAATGTTTTGCAGGAACATACTAAGTAAATGCATATAGTTATTATCACTATCAGTTTGCCGTTTATGGAATTTGCACAATAAATAAAAATAAAATAAAAAATAATAATAATGCCTAAGATGTTAAGTATACCGTGTGGGAGAGTAGACATCCAGCTATTTCTAGAACATGGTTATGTGACCATATATGTTACATAAACATATTCTCTTATTGCAACATAGAAGTATAATGGGACTATATGTCAATTGTATAGACACATTCAGTACGATACATAAGTATTACGTTAAGCGTTTATTGTTGAACATGCCACAACTTTGACATTGTGCCATAATTAAATATATGAAGTATATTCTCCATCCACATGTATTTCACAGCTGCTATGAATTCAAACCGTTCTTTCAAACGATGTCGTAATACATATTAATATTTATTTGTCGTCTTTGTCAGAAACAATTTGTAATGGCCCTCATTTGAAGTGGCCCAATTATTGAAGTGGTCAGTACGGGTATGTTGTAGCATACAGTTTGCGTGTATGTGTGGTTGTTCGTGATAGTACGTGGACAATGTACGGGTTCTGATATTTTGGCGGTTCGCTGGAATTCTAGAGTGGGTCGCATGTACTTTAGTAGAGTGGCAGAATAGATGGACTATCGGGGTTCGTTCTTTATTTTCAGCGGACGGTCAAGAGGGCAAATGAGTAGTTAGGCCGGGGGCCATAGATGTAGTCGAGTGAAGAGTCTGGAAGGTAGCGGATATTAGAGACAGCGGTCTACGATGCAGATACATCAACACATGACTTTAGTCATTTGATCACACTGATAATAATTAACAGTTCCTTTGAAATGTTGATGTACTGTATAATTATAAATCACTGTGAACTACTTCAATTGTACAATAATGTCAAATTTCCCTATTTGTATTGAGTGTTCGTTTGCATCCAAAGTGTCACCCTTACTACATTATTACCACATTCCATTAAATGTCCGACATACGTCCAAAACTATAGTAAATGTGCGACATACTTCCAAGACTGGAGTATACATATACGCCGGCAATCACCGCTATTTGTTTCACTGCTTCTCTGAGTCTACCGCTGACGTCCCTGTAATGCCGTCCTTCACGAGAGTCACGAAAGTCACGTCTCGAAACCTTAATATATATAAACTGCTGCCATACGTTCCTGTATTTTTTTCCATTCGTAACTTGTTCCGGAAATATATATTTTCTTAATTCTGTTCCGTGGAGTCCGTTAATTAATTCTCTTTAACAATTTACTGCATGTATCTGCATATAATGCTTCATAATTCGGCTCATAATCCACAACTACTGAGTGTACTTATCGTATTCGGGCCTAACATCGCCTGTGAGGAAGGAGTGCAGTCAATCATGCTACATCAACTAGCTATATCTCATACTGGCAACGCAGTAAAATGACGTAACGCCTGACACGTCAAATAGTTTAAATCACATACTGGCAGCGCCGTGGAGGGTAACCCATAAATCATGGCACGTCAAATATACTGGAGTGACGTAAATCATGATACGACTGGTAGCGCCGAGAAGTTATGACACAGGCGCCTGTGGCGTGAATGTATGGCTCACAGTGAGACGTGATCTAATGGCGCATAATCCAGTGGCGTGACTTGTGGTTTTTACAGAATACAGGGGTGCAAATGGTACACATGTGTTCGTACACAGATGGCCTTGTATATCATTTGATAGTTTCTCCAACGTGTCAACACAGTGCCCCCTTGATGTGACGACAGTTAATGCTTGTTTAGAGAAAAGCGTATATAATGCATGTATACTCACCGGTATTCTCGAGCGGGTCCCGGGCCCTGGTGTGTCGGTTGTCGGTGACAGGGTATGGGTGTGTACGGCCCAGCTCCTGGATCACAACAATGGAGACGTGAGGTAAAACAATGGCTGTCTAATAAGATGATCACGAAAGCCGTTAATGTAGAACATGTTTGTCATAGTTTACGTTCCCAGACTCATCGACAGTGTAGAGCTATGACAATACCATCGAATTATGGCTGCCATGCAACGAGCGATTAACATACTGTTAGACGGAACATTTAAAAACATGGCGGCCAAATCGATCCGAACATTTAACGCTGTATCGGGACAGAATACTCACGTGTGTTTCGCCACCGCCGTGGTTACGAGCGGGCAGCGTGTAAATCAGGCCGACTGTGCCGACCAGCAGAAGGCAGTGTAGAAGGCGTGGCAGCTCCATCACACCGTGTGTCCGCCAAACTCGGCCCCTCAACAACCGGGATATCTGGCTTCTCAATAACCACGATATCGGACTTCTCAACTACCACGATACGTACTCGACAATCAGGATACTAGCCTTCGTAGCCACAACGATACCGGACTTCTTAACTACCACGATACTTCTTAACCACAACGATACCAGTGTTCTTAGCCACCACGATATCACGTTCTTTGCTCACAAGAATATAGCTGTAAACAGACAAGTATTACAGTCGTATGTATACATGTGTATGTGTATGTACATCTCCCAGCTCATACGAAATGCCAGAGCTTCTAGCGATGTCGAGGGCTTCATTGATCGATAATTGGTTATTACTTCACGGTGTTACCATTTTCACAAACTCTCTAAAAGTACCAGTCATGGTGTTTGGGTGTAGTTGAGTCAGATTTGCTTCTTCCAAGTATTTTGTATCATATGTTGGCGCTTTTCATTTTATATTACAAATGTACAAGCGTGCCGAACTGTTGGAAGTTGCTGTCTTAGTAGCTAGTTGTTATTATATATTGTTCTGTAAGGGCCCGTCATAGTACTACAAATTAGCCCTGTTGTCCATTCATTTATGGGTTGAGTTGTGTGTCATCACAGCACATGTTTTACAGTTATATTTACAATAGTATATTTCAATGCAAGTATATAGTGGTTGTTCTTCGTTGTGATTATTTTGTATTTTCGTCAATCAGAGCAATCGTGTTTTATTGTATTGTATGTTTCTGTCCTTTCGAGGTATGATGGCGAGATCAGCCGAACGTGTGCCGCGCCACGCTAACCAGGTTCGATCGCCACAGTGGACCGCTGTTTTATTGTTGTTGTTTTTTCCCCCGTTTGAATATGTTTTTATTCTCCTCGTAATAGGTCTGTGGTGGGTCGGGTAGGCATCCTCCACAAACCGTACAGTTGTGTACATGTATATGAATTATTGATTTACAATACATGCAATATAATTAACATAATGCAAACATATTCAAACGTATGTACACCAAGAAAAATACAATATGGTGTGTGATTATAAATGAATCAAAGAATGTATAAGGGTGGTGGCTGGTTAATAACATTAAGCTATTGTATTAACATACATTTGTATTTGATAGTACATGTACCTCTGTTTGTTAGTTTGTCGTTCAAGGGTGTTGTGCATTCAGGAATATTGTTTTGTAATTATTGTTCCATACTGATTCAACTTTTTGATTGTGTTATTGTCTTGCGCAATTTGACGATGGATTTTATATGTTGCTGTCAGTTTTGATTTTAGTGCAATAAAATATAGATTCTGTTTTATTGTTCTTGATCGATATACATGTATATATACGCTTCTGTTTCCATGAAAATAATTTTGTCAATTACAGATGTCACATTTTCAAAAATCTATTGTTATGTTATTATTTGTTAGCAATTATATCAGGTTGGTTATAAATTTTTCTGTTTGAGGACACTGCCAGAAAATATTGGTTGGGGCTTTCGTTGCGTTTGTTTTATTTTAAATATTTTACGTACAGTTGCTCTCCTTCTGTAACCGCACACCGCTGGCCGTGGATTGCATGTTTTGCCGCGTTGAAGGCTCCTTGATCCACAAATGTGAGCGTGTTATGTGTTTATCATTATGTACTATGTTGGTTTCTTCTTTACCTATGTTCCTGTTGCATCTTGTTCTCTATTTTAGGTCGGTCGGTGGTTGGTGGGAGCATACGAAGGGTACATTTAACGATGAGTTTCATCCTTACCGGAATCTCGATATCGCTGGTTTGACCATCAGGTTCATTTTTGGCTTTCTGGTATGTGAGAGTTGAATCCGGTAATACCCCTTATACAAGTAATACGATTAGTACTATATCATATTATGTTTGGGTAGTTGGGGCTAAGTGTGTAAGGATCTGGCACCAGGTCAGGTTATTATAATTTCAGAGTTAAACATCTATTGTTTGTAAATATTCAGTTCTGATTTTGGTATTACCCCCCCCCCCCCCCCCCAATCACAACAGGTAGCATATGAGATTGGACCCCATTAACCCGGCCTAACATGACCTTAGCTGTTGACAGGTCGCTAAACACCATTAAATCCAATTAATTGAAATATATTTTAGGTTAATAAAATGAATGTTACATCTTTCATGAAAGAGGTACATGTTTGAAAATGTCATGGCAGCGACAGTTTTTCTGAGTTTGCTGGCTACTCTCATTGCCGAGAAAGACAACACATACAATCTAGCTGGTAAACGGTATTTAAAGGATATTTATTTTATAAAGACACGCGTGTCCTTGGTTATGAAGCACCCCTCGTGTATGACGTGGGATTGCACTACACATACCGTTTCTCGGCAGATGTTAATATGCTAATATATTTACTGCTAATACTCACACTTGGTGGTGACAAATGTAAATTATCTATTTACGGCCTATCAGCCGCAGGGACCAGTCGTCACAAATATACATAGAATGTAATAACACTTCATGAATGGACACACTTCATAGAGATTACAATTGGCTTGACAAATAATAACCTCGTAAATGTGATGGCATATGTGTATAAGTTATATGTGAGCCTTCTTTTGTTAATGCCTATATACTATCGCGCATGTAATTGTTATCTCAACATCATTTGATCATAGTCTGTACCAGACATGGGTCGGTGTTATGTCTCGTGGCGTTTGTTAATGCATATAATATCGCGCATGTAATTGTCATCTCAACATCACAGTCTGTACCATACATGGCTCAATTGTATCTCTCGTGGCGTTTGTGAATCTGGGGGACGTTTCACTAAACGTCGTACGACTAAAATGTTCGTAAGTGCAAAAGTATGATAGTCTGTAAATTAACATTAAAAATGTTTTCTTGTAAACAACTATTGGATTTACATTTATTGAACGCTATTGTATATGCAGCCTATGTTCAATACATGTAAATCCATCAATTGAAATTTCCAGACGATCCTAAATTTGCACTTACGAACATTGTAGTCGTATGAAGTTTAGTGAAACGGCCCCAGACTACCAATAATATACATGAATTGTCGGTGCAACATGTTTCGAAGACATTAGGAAACAGCGTGAAATTATATACATGTATTTTCATCAAATGTATATACATGTACATGTATAAAGATTGATGAAAAACTTATTGATTCTGTGTTAAAATACAAGTACATACTGATGTAAAGATATGTATGTGTGGTTCATGTGTTGTATATCGAACCCAGAGACGTGTATGCAGTATGTCTGTGACTCATGTCTACCTTCCTACTATGTAAGTAAATACGGCTTACCTGTGGCAACGCGTATAATAATAAACTGTACATTAGTTTGAAATTGTACACATTGTATACTTATGCGAGAAATGCTCCGATATACAGCCTGTTGAATAGTCTGCTGGAAAACATGTATAGCACACTGTCGCCATATATGTCTGAGATGTAGTGCACCAAATTTCATTAGCGTGCCTGTCATAATATTTGCTGTCTGTGTCAAATGGTTCCTGCGATGAAACTGACCTATGGCGTGTACATAGTAAGATAAAGGCAGGTGGAGCAGGCAGTGCCGTGCATAGCATACAGTAACAATAGAATACAGTCACCGAGTCACCGTGATTGTGTATCCCATACACAGTTATAATCATGAATGTGTCCGTGATGTCGTTGACTTCTGCAACATATTGCAGACAGTTTTAATGTAATGTACATCGTCTACATCACACCAGGGGGCCGTTTCACTAAACGTCGTATGACTAAAATATTCTTAAGTGCAACAGTATGAGAGTCTGTGAGTTTCACATTAGCAATGTCGTCTTGTAAACTAGTATTGGATTTACATTTATTGAGCATAGGGTACATATGCAGCCTATGTTCTATAAATGCAACTCCATCAATTGAAATTTCGAGACGACGAACAGTTTAGTCGTACGAAGGTTAGTGAAACGGCCCCCAGTATTCCGTTTAAATAGTATGTTTAAGTACAGGCGATTCTTGAAATGTTCTGGCTTTGTTGGCCACCACCGTTGAGTTTGTTATAAACTAACCATGTACCCGCCAATCCCTGCTAATTTCCGTTTTAGAGCGTTTTTCGAAGAAATGAGTGCTAATGGCCTCCGTCCGTGTCCGTCCGTCCGTCCGGGCTAACATCCAGGAGTTAAGAGTTAAGGGGCGGAGCCTAAGACAATATATTCCATTGATTCATTCCGTAAGCTCCTAATTCTATTGAAATTTAGGAGATATTCCTTTGATCTTTTAAAGAACAAATAGCTCATAAACCCGGAATGTCCGTCCGTCCGTCCGTCCGTCCGGGCCAACGACCGGGGGTTTGAGAGCTTAGGGGCGTGGTTAGGAACAAAAGATTCCTTTGTAATATTCCGTAAGCTCATAAACTCTATTGTTGTTTAGGGGCTTTTTCATTGTTCTTCAAACAATGGAAATACCCTATAAACCCAAAATGTTGGAACGTCCGTCCGTCTATGACCAACCTAGATGTGGCTCATACAGTCGGTGTCCAGCTTTGAAACTAGGTTTTAACTTGACAAATAGGTTCTTATGGCAGCGTCCTGGTGCAAATGTTAAACTATTTTTATCTCCTGATTAGGAGAAACTAATTCCTAATTAGGAGATGTTATCTCCTATTTAGAAGCTAGTATCTCCTAATTAGGACTTACTATCTCCTAATTAGGGTTTAGTATCTCCTAATTAGGAGTTAGTATAGGAATTAGTATCTCATAATTACGAGATAAATATATTTTAGCATTGGCACCAGGACGCTTCCATAGGTTCAGAAATTAAAAACAAAATATGTTGGAAAATTATGTAAAAGCGAAATTAACATGTTTATGACGTAGATTAGTTCCGACATGTAGTAGCACATGTAACAATGCTGTATACACATACAGGAAACAATATGTAATCATGCAGTTCGGCGATACGGAAGGTGTGGTCATGCTTAGTGATCGCGCCGACACTCGTACCGGTATATATATAAATATGCGATAACACGTGTAGAATGCGGGCGTTCGTAACGTCAGTGGATAAGGAAGGGCGAGCGTCCCGGAAATACAATATCACTGACTGACGTGACGGACGCGTTGTCCACACATACACGAGTTTATCGTGCCCACATTCACTATCACTGACGTGACGGACGCACTGTCCACACCTACACTAGTTTACCGTGCCCACATAATTGAATTAAACAGTAGTCGTTGGGACGCATATATAGTCAACATGCGCCTCTCTGTGCGACATACCCCTGTGACTGGGTATCGCGGACGTTACAGAAATCACGTGATGATTACATATGTATTAAACGATTTCATAAGAAACGAGGATATGTTGAGCTTATGAAATATGTTATCGAGTTGAATAAATATCATGTTAAGTCAGCATGAATGCTAGATTGATCACCTAGCGTGTTTCCTGTACAATGTGATCACGTTTGCATATGTACTGCACACTGTACCGTGATGTTAAAGGTACATGCCCACTCAGTATGCACACAATGTTCTGTATATGAATTGCATAGGTGTATAATTGTCACTATTCCACCAGTTCTAAAAATAGCAAGTGCCCGCTATACAGATATAATCATTCAATAATATTTATTTTACTGATAGTGACTCGCGGTGGTATCAGGCTATTTTCATATGCAACTGAGGCATGCTATTTTTTAATTATTTATACTACTAATTAAATGCGTCACCTGAAAAATAATATTTTTGACAGATTATAAAATATGATAATTGCACACCAAAAAATAAATACCGAGAATAAATAGTAATGTCCGTTAGCATGTTAAGGAAACACGGTTATCGCACCTGATACCAGTGTGAAAATTTACGTCTGATATAAAATGTATAATAATGCCAATCAATACGTGGGTAATGCTGAATGAATGTTTAGTTTGCAAGAAAATGTCATATCTACAGAACATACAAAGCTATCTGTCTCTCTATAGTATAGCCTACTGAGTGGGCATGTACCTCTAAGGTAGTGGGTCATACATATATACACTTGGCTTCAATGGTAATTGCTTCATAAGAGTGATGTGATATATGAATATAACATATGTGAATATTGTCTTGTTACTGTATACTATATGGTACATTGAGTTGCCATCTCCGCAATCTTTGTATGTACAAGCCATCGTACAGTTTCACCACTTCGTGCGTTTGACACATATAGCAACTAATAGGACAGTAAACCAAATATAATTTGGTGTAATACATCATAGACAGATATGATAACGGCGTGCTATAAACAGTATGCCAGCAAACTATAGAAAAGACGAGATATCTGAGCATTTCTCCCATCAATCTCAAAATAAATGTTGATGTGTAAACTGTTCAGTCTGATGCAAAGCCTATTGTTAGTGTACACGTTAGCCATAGGAAAAGCCATATTTACTCGCATAGTAGGTGGGTAGATACCAGGGACAATACACTCAGGTAACTGCTTACAAGTGACTGGATTTGATAGCTAATAACAGAGTACAGTAGTGGTTATATATGGTATGTGTTGTGTGGTTTGCCAGGTAAAAGTGATACACTGTGCGAACTTCTGTATATGCTGGCTAATTATAATGGTGGTACATGTTGTTAAAAATACGGGCACAAACCTGTCCAGAAAACTGACATATTTTACTGTTTGGTGCAATATAATTGATTTGATAGCAGTCCGTTGTCCTGGCATTTCTATATGTGATTAACTACATTATATCATATGTTCTACTTCATATTTTGCGTGTCTTGTCAAACGCCAGAAGAGGTGAAATTGGCTGACGGCTTGAACACACAAAGATGGCCGAGTATAGCATACAATAAGAGGCAGTGTTCACATATATGTTATACATATATTCCATCACATTTACGAAGAAATTATCTTCGTATCAAACGATGATCAGGTATAGAATGGGTCCTTAATGCACTATGTTATTGTCCGCCTTAGAAAGTTCAAACACCGAGTTATGCCACACCGTGTTATGCCACACCTAGCTATGCCATGCACCGTGTTATGCCATACCGTGTTATGCCATACACGGAGTTATGCCATACATCTAGGTATGCCATACACCGAGTTATGCCATACACCGAGTTATGCCACACGGAGTTATGCCATACACCGAGTTATGCCACACACCGTGTTATGCCATACACCGAGTTATGCCATACGCCGAGTTATGCCATACACCGAGATATGCCATACACCGAGTTATGCCATACACCGTGTTATGCCATACACCGAGTAATGCCATATACCGAGTTATGCCATACACCGAGTTATGCCACACACCGAGTTATTACATACACCGAGTTATGCCATACACCGAGTTATGCCACACCGAGTTATGCTTATGCCACACCGAGTTATGCCATATACCGAGCGATGCCACACCGAGTTATGCCACACACCAAGTTATGCTGATGCCGTATTAACCACACCAGGAATCCCTCTGTATGGCTATGCCGTTGGCGATAGTCGCGTTCATCGCCGCAGTGTCACCAGGACAGACTCATCCATAGACAACCGTGTAGTACCAACTAAGTACACTGGTAGGATAGAATTATGCGAGACTACCCATCAGTTCACAAACAAATAGTATTTAGATTCGCTTATCGTTCTGCTCGCAGTATGTTCGATGACCAGCATAGACGGCTATTGCTTTGCTGTCCGTCTGTCCATCAGTGATAAATGGTGTTCTTCCATCTACACTTCCATCTACATATTCACTGCGGATCCCGCACTGCTGAAAAGTGTCGTTGTCTGTGTACAGAGTTCATGGGTCATCTCAGTGGGTACTAATGGTTTGACCGCCTAGAGGCGACACAGTTCTAAGTGTATACATATGTATCTTGTTGAATACTCTCTTACGTTATTCAGTCCTAATGTTAACTGTCGAGTGGGATTTATGATATTAGACATTCTTCAAATCAAATAGCCAATAGATGTAACGAGGAATTTAACAGAGCTGTACACCGTCTCCTACTAGTTGCGAACAGTAATGCTTGCAATCGACTGTTCGAACCTACGTGTCATACGTAAATATTCAAATTCACATTAAAGATCACTGCGAGAAATGTAAGGGACGATACTGTGCCGACTTACCTGTATCCGTATCGTGCCGTCCTGTATGTTCCGTGCCGTCCTGTATGTTCCGTCCGTCCTGTATATGTTCGCTATCCGTGCGTGGTGAATATATATGTTCAGTGTCACTGTAGCGAGATAGCGCGTATATATAGAGCTGGCAAAACACGAGGAAAGGCGGACATCGCACTGTTACGACCGTTTCCTCGTGTCACCGACCTGGCAACACATGCTACGTCAAATCATTTCCCCATTTATCAACCAACTGTATGACTGAACTGCCTTCCTGTTGTTTGTGTGAGAGATAAGCGTTGGTTTCCTGCAGTGTATGGTGTGTATATAAGATAACGCCGAAATAAATAGATGTTTGTCACGGGGTTTCACCCGGCACCCGTATTGACATACGCACCCACAACCATAGTCGAGCACACCTAGTACACATGGTGTAGTTTCCCATCACGACCGTATACGACTGGCCATCGGGTGCGTGTATGTGTCGTGCACACATTTGAAAACGTCCCCAATGTAAACACTTATGATACGTTTTATGGAAATAATGTCATTTTGAAATGGTTTAGTAGGTGTTTTGAAAATGTAATTATGACCATCATAAAGTTCAAAAATGTATTTTGTAAATGGAAACGGGCCATTTCATAGTCCAGTTCAAATGCCTAGGGAGGGAATGTTTTGAAAATGTAGCCAATGTTCATTTGTATAACACTCCACTTCACGGGCAATCATGGCGTCCAGAGACGGGTGTTCACTTGGATGTTCCTGTCATTGGGTGGCAATAATCATGTCCACTGCATATATATGTATCTCTGATCGGTGGTATCATTCGCAGTGTTGATTGTGCACACTAGTTGTTTCCCTACATTGTTTGTCATTCGCCGCATTCCCTGCAGGTTATTACATTAATCACATTCTTAACTTGAAAATTGGCAATTTTCGTTCACACGGATACACAATCAACACATCCTTCGGTTCGAATGATACCTCTCAGCGATAGATGTACTAGACACATATCCAAATTCTATATTTACTCAATGTACTACATGAACTGACGGCAAAACGAACAGAAAAATAATATTATTTCATCAAAGCATTCAAGCCTAAGCTGTATACATGCTCAAATTATTTGTATTATATAGAACAGGATATTATAATTTCAGAAATTAGAATATCCTGGTCTGATGTCAGGTCCTCACCACACCAGAGCCCAACCCCGAAAAGATATATGATTCGTGCCCAATGTACACAAAATAGTTCAGTCCCTGCCATAGAGACCCACATGCATTTTTCATTAGCATATACTTTGATAGTTTATTCGAACATGGGATACCCCCTGTGTCAAGAATCTACCTGGTGGAATTCATTCCGAAATCCATAGCATGAGTCGGTGAGCAGCCATTTTCGAAGATGGCCGCCATCAGGCATGTACCAAAGTCTAAATGCGTATAACTGTTGATAGGAACGTAGTAGATGGATGAGTTTGGTGTCAATGATATCTTCAAGCATGACCTATACAACTGTGATGTCAAAAGCCATTTAAAACGCAGACTAGTTACCGTAATCCAAGATGGCCGCCACCAAAAGTCCATAAAACGTGTGTAACTCTTGACATGAACGTAGTAGATGGATAATTTTGGTGGCCAATATGTGGATTTCATGTATAACCGATACAGCTATGGCGTATAAAACATTTTAAACGTTACAGAGTTAACAATATTCATGATGGTCGCCACTAAATCTCCACAAGCAGGTAAACGTATGCGAAATTTTGATAGGAACATACTCGATGGCCGAAATATTTCGGATGTTACATAGTTACCAAAATCCAAGATGGCCTCCAGTAAAAGTATGTCAAACATGTTAACTTTTGATAGAAATTTCATGGATGAATACGTTTGGTATCTAATATGCATTTTCCAGGTATGCCAGGCACAGGTGTGGTGCCAAAATTAGTTCAGACGATGCCTAGTTACCTAAATCCAAGATGGCAGTCACAAAAAAATGTATCAGCAGTGAGATGTTTTGGATATCCATAATTCAACTGTTCAATAAAAAACACATTATTTATGGGTATCCAAAAAACATATATTATAAGGTCAATACTCTATTTATAGATATCCATAATAGATACATTGTGTATAGGGATATTCAGAACTAAAAATGTTGCTTTTCCAAACATTTCTGAATAGACAATACTGTATTTGAAATTTTGATACCGAAAATCTACTTATTGTTATCAAGAATTTTAATTATGGAGGTCCATACATTTTAAATAATAACATTTTAAACTTTCATACTGTTCCACAATTTACTCTACTGCTGGTCTATATGTACTACTTATTCTGACATACTTATATTTGTTGTGGGTGACAAATACTCACACATAGACATCGCTCTGTGTTACACTTTTGCCTGCATTATTTACAGACGACAAGCTCCCCACGTGATAGTGGATTGAGACATGTTGCAAACATCACTCACCCAACCATAGTTCATTGAATCTGGATTTGAGTTGGCGTCCTTGAGAAGCCACAGGGCATTACCCACAGCACAGATTTTCTCTGGATGTGACTATGTATGTCAAATGAAGTGGTACATCACGCCTGCGCTCACCGGGGTCAAACTCTACCCACTAGGCTCTGTCGTGCTGGCGGATTGGGGTCTTTTGACCTCTCCGAAATAACTGACGAAGTCACAGTACCACATCAGCTTGACACGTTATGTAGTCTGGCTGCAGCAGCTTGCTCGCAAGCTGGCATCAACTCCAAAGTTGGTCAAGCTCACTTTCAGGTTCAGCACACATGCTACATGCCGGCAAGGCGTCAACCCCACATTCATTGGAAAACTCAGGATATATCGAAGCGCTGACGTGTGATGTCGAAGAATCTGATCATAGCATAGTTCTTCACTGTGCGTGGGAGGTGAATCGTTGGAGTGGTAGACTTTTTGAGATCTCCAATGATACAGTGACATTAGTGGGTTTAATTCACTTTGTGCCTCAATTGCATGACCCGGTGTAGAAATTTCAAAAGACTCCCCTGGATGTAAACACTCTAGAGTGTTTTGAATATGGACAGGTAGCCATTTTGAAATTACTCCCCGTCGATACACTCAGTGGGTGTATTGAAAAGGGCTACCTGTCCAATTTCAAAACAGTCTCCTTTGATACACTGAGGGGAGTGTTTGGAAAATGGCTAGTCGGGCCATTTTGAAAACACTCCCTTAAAATATACTGAGCGGTGAGTTTAGAAAAATGTTATAAACTCTCGATTATTCTACGCATTGGTTCATGTAACCAGGGTCTACATTTGTCATCATCATTGCCCAAAGATGATAAAGAGTGGGATGCAAATGTATATAGCTGTAAAATGTAATTTCCATAAGCTTAATATTAAACGATGTTTAACGAAAATGACTAGCGCGCTAGTGTGTGTCGGTGGGGGTGGGGAACCCAGATAGTATACCCATAATGATTCTTGCCGTTACCTCGTCATGCAATTATGTTTGTTTAGGGGATTATTTTGAAAATTACCTACTATAACCATTTTCAAAACATCCCTCTCCCACGAGTATATTATATATGAGTACATGTATGGTGAAACTGAGCACATAATGAGCAACACTGTAGACGCAGATTCTT
Source organism: Conchocele bisecta (assembly GCA_029237695.1). Taxonomy (NCBI): domain Eukaryota; kingdom Metazoa; phylum Mollusca; class Bivalvia; order Lucinida; family Thyasiridae; genus Conchocele; species Conchocele bisecta. The sequence continues at coordinate 550,692 of CM055267.1, forward strand.
ATTCCATGGACGCGTATACTATGTGTTGTCGTTACCTCCTCGCGTCTGTTCAATTTGTTAAGGGGAGTGTTTTTAAAATGGCGTAGTGTAACTATTTTAAAAACACTCCCCCTCAGTATAATATGTATGAGTACTTGTCTGGTGAAACATAATGACCAAAATTGTAGACCCAGGTCGTATACCCATAACGTATAGACGGATTCTTGTCGTTATCTCGTCATGTTTTAGGGAGTATTTTTAAAATTACCTACTATAACCATTTTCAAAACACCCCCCCCCCCCCCCTCTCAGTATATTATATATGAGCACACGCACACGTATGGTGAAACTGGGCACATAATGAGCACACTGTAGACGCAGATGGTGTTATACCATGAGCGCGTAAACTGATTCCTGTCGTTACCTCGTCATGCATGTTCTATTTGTTAAGGGGAGTATTGTATTTTGAAAATGGCCTAGTGTAACCATTTTCAAAACACTCCCCCTCATTATATTATGTATGAGTACATGTATGGTCAAACTGGGCACACAATGAGCAACACCGTAGACGATGAGCTTATACCATGAAGGTGTATACTGTTTGTTATCGTTACCTCGTGCATGCTCTATTTGTTAAGGGGAGTGTTTTTAAAATGGCTAAGTGTAACCATTTTCAAAACACTCCCCCTCAGTATACTGTGTACGAGTACTTGCATGGTGAAACCGGGCACATGATGACCAACATTGTAGACCAAGATCTTATACCTATAATGTGTAGACGAATTCTTGTCGTTACCTCGTCATGCAATTCTTTTTGTTTTGGAATATTTTGAAAATGGCCTACTATAACCATTTTCAAAACACTCACCCCTTCAGTATATTATACATGAGTATACGTATGGTGAAACTGGGCACATAATGAGCAACACTGTAGACGCAAATCTTATACCATGAACGCGTAGACTGATTCCTGTCGATACCTCGTCATGAATGTTCTATTTGTTAAGGGGGAGTATTTGGAAAATGGCCTAGTGTAACCGTTTTCAAAATACCCCCCCCCCTCCCTCAGTATATTATGTATGCGTACATGTATGGTGAAACTGGGCAAATAATGAGCAACACTGTAGATGCAGATCTTATACTATGAACGAGTGTACTGTTTGTTGTCGTTACCTCGCCGTGCATGTTCTATTTGTTACGGGGTGTGTTTTGAAAATGGTCTCGTGTAACCATTTTCAAATGGCCTGGTGTAACCGGTTTCCAAACACTCTCCCTCAGTATATTATGTATGAGTACTTGGTGGTGAAACTGTGCACATACTGACCAACATATCTTATACCCTGAACCGGTATACTGATTCTTGCCACTACCTCGTCATGCATGTTCTATCATATACTCATATACATATCACTATTTCACTAGTAATTCGCCGTGTACATGATAACTTTAAAAATGCTTTATGATTAATAAAATATGTATTTTCTACAGCACTTATGAATTATTATGTAGTTTAAAAGTCACTTGAAGATTTTCCAAAATGAAGAAATATATTTCCAATATTGTGATAAAATCTTAGTAATTTAAATAATAATTGAAAAAGTCAGACAGTATATCAATCAAATAAGTTTGCCTAAACTAATGATTCAATGAAATGAGTTGATGGTAACAGATCGAATTATAAGAATGAACCCATATCTGAGATCGATAACATCCTTCAGACTGGATGGAATGTCGGGATTGACACATAACGATGGTTTTAGCAGGATGTTGTCATAATTAATCCCTGTCCCCCGGATATCGCTAGTGGACTGAAACTGTTGATTAAACAAACTTTTAATGAACTTTGGTTTGCTCATTGCGATCTACTTGTATGCATGATAATATGAAATAATAATAAAGCTGTTTAAATTTCATACACACGTTTTATTAGACTACTGTATGTAATTATTTTACTTTAATTTTTTTCTATGTAATATTACTAGTGAAATTGCTGAATGATTGAATTGTTTATCTCATTATTATGAATGAAAAGAGAGAACAGTATAGATCCGGCCGAAATTTGTGCGCAGTTCAGCCCCTGAAAGATCGTATGTGCCGAATATGCATTTCAAAACCAGATATAAAGTTTTTATTTGCAAAACACACACTATATACATGTAATACAAATGTTCATCTAATATAATATTATGCACAGAGTAAACCATGACCGTACCATATTTGCCGACGTTTTGTTTGTTTTTAAATCACATACAATCTATTTATTACACAATATACAATACTTAAATGTATAATACAATATACACATGTCAGTAAAATTATAATTTATAATCAGTTTACGTTTAAGACAGAAAATAAAGCAATGTATACCATGAACTGAGCATGTGTGCCTATAAATGTTTCTAAATACATTTTTATTTGCACAGCGTAGGCCCTGATCAAACCGTATTTGACGATATATATTTGCATTTTTTAAAGTAATATAGAATAGAATAGAATAGAATATAATTTATTAACTTAAACTCATACAAGTTTCTCATCATATAAACAAATACATGTATATACAAAATAGTAGATAGTATTCCAAGAGTGAACACATTAACATTAGAGAATGGCTGATTTTCTGTACTCGAATGCTTCTTGTAAATATTTACACAAATTTACGACCGTTCTTTTATGATTTGTAACTAATAGCGACGTAAACTTGAATACGCTTGGTCTCAACCTGTAGAATGAACCAATATACTGCGATATAATGTGTGTGAGAGAGGGACATATGCTAATAAAATGATAGGCGTCTTCGATGTCTCCTGAATCGCACATAGTTCATACTCTTTGAATGCGCTCTATGCGATTCCTACCATATCTCCCTGTCTCTATCCGCAGCCCATGTGAGCCCAAACGTATTCTAGTTAGGTACTTCCTTAGCTCATGATTGTACACAATGCTTAAATAGTTCTCAAATTCAAAATTCACTTTTATATGTTTGTAGAAAGTCATTACGTTATTGGCCTCAACATCTTCTCTCCACTTTTGTATGAAACAGTCTAGTATACGTTGTTTGAATACGCATACAAACGCACTATGGTCAATTGCTCGCTGATTTAACCAAGCATCTCCAAAACCGAATCTGTATAACAAGTCTTTTAACCTTGATACCCAATTCGTTTTACCATCATCAGCTTCCCTCATAATATCAATATACAAGTTATGTAAGATACAATTGTCAGTACTGATCAGCTTGCCCCAATATTTTACAATTCGTATGTATCTCTGTATATACAATGGGTAACGTGCCATTTCCCCATAAATGCCTGCGTTGCTAGTTGACGCATTGACACCCAGGACAGACTTGCAGAATTTTAGCTGAATTCGTTCAAGCTCTTTTCATTACTAAAACCCCAAACTTCACAAGCATAAGTTAGCGTTGATGAGACAAAGGCGTCAAATAGCTGGCCCAGGCATTTCGGAGGAATCTTGTGTTTTCGAACATTCATCAGTAACACATTCATAGCGTTTAGACCTTTTCCACTCAGTGCCTGGTTGTTCAATACAAATGATCCAGTATAATTAAATACCACTCCTAAGTAACTGAAATCATTCACAACTTCAATGCCCCGACCATTATATGTCCATACCTCATTAACCCTAGTAGGGCCTCTTTTTCTAAATACCATTATATAATAATATACAATGTTGCAATACAATTGCCTATTTATTATCATCTGAAGTACGTTTTGACGAAACCTCACACTGTAGACTCACTGTGGACCTACATTACATACCATGAATGTGTAGACTCTTAAATTGACATTCTTCAATTTTTAAGAAAATGCTTAATGACAAAATGACATTTTACAGCCATATGCATTTACATCCCACTCTTTATCATCTTCAGGCAATGCTGATGACAAATGTAGACCCTGTTTACATAAATCAATTGCACTGCGTAGATTAATCGGGAGTCTATAACCATTTCCTAAACTCACCGCTCAGTATGTTTTAGGAGAATGTTTTGAAAATGGCCCGACTAGCCATTTTCAAAACACTCTCCTCAGTGTATCGAAGGGGAGTGTTTTGAAAATGGATAACTGTCCATTTTCAAAACACTCTAGAGTACTTTTATCGGGGGGAGTACAGTCATACCTGTGCATAAAGGCCAGCCATGGGAAGTGACAAATCTAGCCTTTGTTCACAGGTGGTCGTTATTCCCAGGGTCATTTATATAGTGATTGTGTCATTGAGACAACACAAGTGTTGCCATTACAGTCAGGGGATTGCTATTCGGTGGTCTTTAGCACAGGTTCGACTGTAGTTTGAAAATGCGATACCGGTCAGCATAGGCGTCATCTACCACTGTATGTTATTGCACTTTGGAATGTGTAGCTGCATACTGCATGTACTCACTGGCTATAACACACCAGGTAATGTTGGCAAAAAAACATGTGACTTTCTTGTGTGAACCACATACGCTCCTATCCGACTTTGCAGTTAACTGAACCGATGGTTCAGAAGGCTGAGTGATATCTAGTTCATGTATGGGCTGGTGGAATGTCTAAGACAGAATATCAGACCATCGACGAATCTCGAGTGGTGTGGCATTTCCGAGCTGCGCCATCGAAGCTCCTGGAAGTCCATACATGCTCATATCCATATTGTTCTTTTCCTTGTGTGTAATGTGTCTTCTCAGTGACCCCGACTCAACACCATATTCATTTAACTATGTGAGTGAGTGATACTGGCATCCTTTTTTCTGTAAAAAGTTTCAATCTACTACCACATGGAAACCATGTCATCTGTAAATGCATGGAAAAGTGTGACACAAAGCGCAATCAATGCAAAACGGTCAACGAAAAATGCCTTATTGCCTTTCACAAACAACAAAAAGCAGTCTAACACAATAATAGTCAGACCTTTAGGTCAGTGGTATGGGTAGATCAGATTGACAAGTTACAGTAACATTTGGGGCGTCATCATATCTCATGAAGTGTATGAAATGTTAGCCTTTTATTATTCAAAATTTATGGATATCCATATTGTATTGATTTGGCTTCAAATATTCAAATACAATGTTAGTACTGGCTACTATATGTTTGAAAATGCAAAATTTTACTCTTCGATATCAATATATACATGTTGTCTATCGATATAAAAATATATATGTTTTAAATATCTAAAACTTATTTTTTTATTCTAAACTGTCCTCCTGAAGGTATGGACATACAGTGGCTACAGATTACTATTACATGTATATTATATTTTTGGATTTCCATAAATCAAAGTGCGTTTATTGAACTCCAAAAGTCGAATTATGGCTATCCAAAAATCAAAATTTGAATATCCAATAATACAATTTGGATATCAAATAATATTAATTAATTGGATAATTGCGTCTAATGAACATTTGATATCCATCAATTTAATTATGAATATCCATAAATAATGAATTAAGAAAAAAATGGCGCCTCACTTATTGTCATGTATACATAAAACAGTATTCCTTATTTGCTTCACATGACTGATATTGCAATTGTTGTAATGTATTTTATGTAAACAAATGTGACAGTTGTATATTGATTGTCAAAGATTGCCACAACAAACACCAACAGTACCTACTCCAAAAGGTATGTGTACATGCTTTCATTGTTGCGGCGCTGTTTGTGATTGCCATCTTGGATTTAAGTAACTAAGCTTAGTCTAAAGTAACGTTGGCGTCACAGCCGTGCCTGAAAATACATGGAAAGCACAGAAACGACACCAAAATCATTCATCAATTGCGTTCCTATAGAGAGGATCTCAAACGAGTTTCCATTTGATATGAGATTTATGAAACGAGTCACGCACCATGTATGCACCAAGCCTCTGGCGAGGTGCATAAAATTGCGGACGATTTTCATAAATGTCATATCAATGGGAAACGAAAATGTGCCGTTCACGATTAACCATAAAAGTCAATATGTTGTAATAGTTAGACTATATATAACACTTGGCATGTGATAGTGTGCATATAATAATACAGTGTGAATATAAGATTAATTTGTAATTGAAACTAATAATATATAAGTTATAACATACTGTGTGAGGCATATGTAAAGGTACATGCCCATTCCGTAGGCACAAAATGTGATTTACATCAGAGACATCATCTGAGATATTTTCTGGCAAAATAAACATTCATTCACTATTACCCCACGTATTGATTGGCATTATTATACATTTTATATCAGACATAAATTTCCACACTGACATCATGGGCGATAACCGTGTTTCCTTAAAATGTTAACGGACATTACTATTAAATAATTTTTATTATCTGTATTTAGTTTTTGATGTACAATGATCAGACTTAAACAAAAAAATATTTTTTTTTCCGGTGACGCATTTAATTATAAATAACCAAAAATTATCATGCATTATTTGCATATGAAAATAGGCTGATACTACCGCAAGTGACTATCAGTAAAAAAAATATTACTAAATGAGTATATCTGTAACGCGGGCACTCGTAATTTTTAGAACTGGTGGAATAGTGACACACAATTATACACTTATTTTATTCCTATAAAGAACAAATTATGCCTATTGAGTGGGCATGTAACTTTAAGCATACGATTGTATTGATCCATCAAATTGATTTTTTCCTCCTTTTATCCTCTGTACAAAAAAGTAAAATTCCCTGACTTTTCCCTGATTTTGTTTTTCATGCAGGGAATTTATCATTGCCATTTAATTTGTCACTGTTTCCTGTTTTCCAGAGTCCTGACTGCAGGTTATTGCAACTAGATAATGTAAACAAGAACACAGTGTTTCCATAAATGTTAGTCATCCATAATTAGTTGCATAGTTGAAGACATTGTGGCATGTTCGTCAAAATAGAGAATCTTTAATATGATGATAACTTGTATTTGTATTTACAACATCAATATACAATGACATACATGTAGTAATGCAAATAATAGAATCTAGCATGTATTTAAAAGATAGGAACGGACTCGCTGGATTCATATTAAATCATTAAATAATATCGAAATAACACGAACGCGGTAGAACATCCCCCAAGCTTTAATTAATATATCATCAGATTAATAAACTAACAAAATCGACCGCGTAATACGTATGTTGATAAAATCGAAATATTCCATTTCTGTATAGATTGTTGTTCACACCTTTATCCAGACGCGTGTGACATGTCTACCATTAATAGTAAATCTAGCAAAGCCATGCTTATTGTGCTTACAATCAGTGTAGACCCAGACTAGTATGCACCCTGTGCTGTCCGATCAGCGTCTGCACTGTTAGTCATCCAGTCAAACAGTCATTATAATCTGCAGTATAATACATTACTCACGAATTGAAACAATTATATCCATGATTATACGGACGGTCTAATGCACTGGTGTGTTTTATTATGTACCATACTGAAATTTTAGTAACAATTTTGATGGAGATTTCCACCTAAAAATAAAATATAACCTATACTGTTTCATTACAAAACAGGCAGCATCATGTTTGCAACCAGCAAAATACAAAGTCTACAATACGATACCGTACCATACAATGTCAAATGAATGATGTAGCTCCTAATCAGATTTTATTTATTTGCTGAATGTAACTGAAATTAAAGCATAAATTACATTTCGCCAAACCAAGAAGCAGGATCTACCTAATGAAATATCTAATTCTTATGACACAGCAACAAGTGGTGTTTTCGCATGTGCTGTGTCAATATATTTTACGACCAGCAGAAACATCCTTGGGGCTAACCAGGGGACTACAATATCTTTTAAATTCAGATGGCAGTATATGACACTCTTTGATGTGAAATATGGTTCACTATCTTACTAAACCTGGCCTATTGTCTCTGCCACCAGTATAGAGCTAGATCAGCTTGCAAAAGCAGCAGTCTGATAATTGTATGCACAATTTGCACAGTCTGATCAGGATCTGCACTGTTCACCTTTCCATCAATGAAACACATGTCTTGCTTCTAAACAATATGTATCGTTACCAGGCTACAGAAGTGTGATATTTGATCAAGAGCTATACTGGCTACAAATCTCAAATCACAGCCACAAATGTGTAGTCTCGGGGGCAGATACGCTTTACAACTACGTCACGGCGCGGTTGCGTATCACGTGATTTTAATGGAGGCAGCCTAAAATCCCCATGGAGTGGAGAGTGCATAAATAATGGAAATTTAAAACCAAATATCTGTGGGATTATAATAAATACAAGTCAAGTAAAGCCACGATATGTCTTTAACATAGCTATATAATGCAAATGTATCGGGTTTGGGGAATGTGTTATTCTCCTTTAATATGCTGATTATTAAACTCGGTGACTCGTTAGTCTCCTTTTTATAATTTCTTCTGAAAACAGTAATCTCGGTCAATACATATCATATTAAAGCATCACTTACGTACGATCCGCACTGCCACTCACACTGGCACCGATTTCTGTATATACACTTGCGCGAAGTTCTAATTGGTCACCCTATAATTGGGACGTTTTCAGACAAATACTTTGATCAAATATTTTAGAGTGATCGCATAATGCATTAATACAACATATTCTACATAACCTTTCTAATGAATGAATGCACATATAAATCACCTTTTACACTGATTCTGGGTCGAATATTAACTGATAGGCCCTCACCGACAGCATCTTGTATTTATCTAAAAACATCCCAAGTACAGGGTGACCAATTAGAACTTCGCGCAAGTGTAGTCCGTGAACTAGCTCGGCTGGTCGATACCACTTAAAGGGAGAAAGCGACACATATACAGCCTTGTTCACATTGCTATCATACATATATTAAGTAGAGATGCATCAGTTCAAAAATATGTGTCCCGTTTTTGTCCCTTTCAGTTGTACCGATAGGTTAACATTCAGGTCCTACACCATAGACTAATGTCTTTATAGCACATCCACTTGAACAAATTCAAGTATTGACTTAGCTGGTCGGCTGACAGATCTATCACGTGATCCACGACTATACCTGTTACATATGCCGATGTATACACACAATACGGTTCTGCTAACCGACCACTCAAATCACATCACCTTCACCTCCCCAGCCATCACTGCGCCGGTAACTCCCGTCAGTAAGCTAAGACTGGGCGAGGTTGACACTAACTGGGAGAATGTGAGTCCAGAGAGATGGCACGTACATGTACACCTAGTGGGTTAGAATGAGTATATACATATATGTATTTCCTTAGAGGAACAAAGAACAAAATTGAGACACTGTATCCGCGTATTTGGCGACAACTAGAGCGCAGCTGTCTCCCTCGTCCCGGCGGTAACCCTCCTGCTGCTCGCGGTGCCGTGAGGAGGAGTAGGTAACACGAACACGAGCGTATAGTGAGTGGCCATACTTGTAGAATCAAGCTACATTACAATATTCATTTTGAGTACGCTTATACATAAAATTAAAACAAAATATCACATGCGTGTCCTGAAGTGTGATACCAGTTTAATGGAGAGAAACTGGATCACCTGTGGTGGGCTGTGTGTTCTGGACTGATTAATTAGGACTATAATGGACTGGACACCAAAGTGGCACTTGATGGGGATATTAAACGGGCACTACTGTATATGGAATTACATGACACTAATTTATGATCACTGATTTCAGACAACTTTCCTGTAATCACACTAGGAAAACAGATACACAACATCCAAGTCAAACAAGTCTGCGCGACAGAATTCGTGATGCATGGTATAACGTGTCCTTTCGCTACACTAGACGTTTGTGAGCATCGAGGATGGTGTAGTTGTTTTTGTTGTTTTTACTAAGAGACATATCACACGCTGTTAGACAAAAGTAGGTAGGTAAATGTATTCATGTTTCATATATATCAAAAAATGTTAATGTCTCATTGGCCGAAGCCACTTGTTGCTGGCAATCATCTCGGTTCCTCATTTATGGCCACTTACTGTATACAACTGAACTGCTAGGACGAGTCCACAGTATAAAATAACACATTGTACATCAATAGCAGCGCGGTCACCGTATCGTCCAATGAATAAATCGTAATGGCCTATTGCCTTGGCTGTAGCGTTTACCACTGCCACATGACACCACGTGAGCCTGTAAATAGGGACACGCCCAGTCGCCCGCCCGCCCGTTCCGGCCTACACTATAGTGTAGTCACGCCCCGCCGGCATACACATGTCTACCCGGTCCGCCGCCGGGTCCGTACCAGCAACCACGTCCGACGCCTTCTTGTATTCGGACACGACTGCCTGCGGGCCGACCATGACGTCATCAATGGCGATATCGGCCGCTGCCCCGGCAGCCGTTTTGCCCCGATATATGTAGATCATTACCTATAAACCAAGAGGCGGCGGGTTGTACATGGATGGCGTGATGTAAAAACAAATCAAACAACGTATCCAGTGTGTTTATATGTGATTGATAAAGGAGTATTGCATCCACCTTAATAGGTATATGCCATTGGTCAGTACGTTTGACGTAGTCAGAAATACTTTGGCATATAAACTACTGACACCAACATGTTCAGATATAGTGCATATGTATTTTCTACCTTATGTATATCGCCTTATGCCAACCAGACATAAACCAATTTAAATTTGATAATAAATTGGTAATTACTTGAAGGGTTTCAAACAGTTTTTTATTAGTTCTGGATACTTACCTGATACTGCGCAATGTGTATGTGCGGTACCTGATACTGGGCGGTGTGTTGCTCACCATTACCTTATACTGGGCGGTGTGGTACACGCAAATACCTGATATTGTGCTGTGTGGTACACACCATTACCTGATACAGGGCGGTGTCGTACACGTTATTACCTGATATTGTGCTGTGTGGTACACACCATTACCTGATACTGGGCGGTGTGGTACACGTTATTACCTTGTACCGGACGGTGTCGCTGTATGGTGTGGTACAGACGTACGCCGCCTGCCAGTCCCGACTCGTCTGGCCGCCCCAGGTCCACACGCGACGATACGTCGACCGGTACTTGTAGTACAGCGTCCGCCGAGTGTACTTCACGTCCACGTACACCCGGGGCATAGACAGACCAACGCCGTCGATGTGGTAGTAAAACCTGCAGCGCAGTTGACATGGTCAGTAACAGAAGGAGGCTGACTCATCCATCCCGAAACAGCCCTATTAGTCTGTGGGACAAACCCATATTTGTTCGATTCCGTTGCACCCCCACTCTGCCCTTAATTTTTGTTCACCAACTTCAAGGAAAATATGTCTACTATCAGAAACTGCCTGTTGCCAGTCACTAAAAGTGTCCTAAAGTGGTGAAATCAAGGGGAGATAACTAGTACCCATGTTTAGGAAAATAATGTGACTGCTATTACGAATTATGCATATATATACGAAGTGTTTAGTAACGTTATGTTTGTAATAAGATTAACACACACTTTCATGTAAAACATTATTAACAGATGCTGAATCTTGCAAATTGATCACCCAACCCAATTGTGGCAACATTTCCTGCCATTTTGAAATACAAAATGGCCGCCAATCTGGAGATATGTCTTGCAATATATTATTAATCAAGCCAGTTATTCAAATGATTTTCACGGATATCACTATCATCATTTCTGGCAATCAGATGGTAATGACAAGAATAATATAAGTTGGTCCATATATTGCATTTCAATATGGCCGCTACTCATAATACATTTGCCTTGTATTTCTAATAAAACATCAGTCATGTTTAATTTCAAAATTGTGGGTCTCCCACATTGCAATACTGGATAATACCTTATAAGTATGGAACCAAAGTAGAAACATCAGTATCATTATATGACATGTCACGATAAAAGTGGGCTTATTGAGACTTTGACCACTGTACGTACATGTAGTTCCTGCTTAGACAACACATTTGTACAGCCAGCTAAGGATCTAATGTGTTTGTTTGATGCATCAACTATGGTTCCGGAATGCAACATTGAATACTGTATGTGCTGACTTGATACCGGGATATATCAATTTCAAACTCAATAAATACACTGTTATCTAAACAGTATACACATGGATTGTATACCAAACACACATACTGATATTCGTATACACTAGTTGTGCAAATGGTCACTAGACACGATCAGTACATGTATGTAGCTCAGCAATTAGTTACTTTATGCTCCTTTATGCTATAGCTAGATGTCGCAACAGCTGTTAGTTAGTTGCAATACAATTAACATGAATTATTATTACAACATATTGATAATTCGGTTTTGTTTATTATAGTGTCACCCCTATTGACCGGGCCAGCCATTTTTGACATATGAGACACTTTAATCTCTGAACAGCAGTATTTCCCAATTCATATCCTATATGCGAGGTATCAGGCGGGTAGGCTGCAGGCTCACCAAAACAGCCATATCGACCAGTTGCGAGGTGGATGCTTTATCTACTAGACCACGCCAACATATATCATGTCAATATGGCATAGTAGCTATATATTGATTGTCATATGATTTTGCGCTCCTCAAAAAGCAGAAAAAACTGCCCTGATTAAAATAAGTGTTTTCAATATAATACACACGTATTCATGGTTATTGTTTCAAATGATGTTCATAATGTTTGGTGGCCTATGAGTAAATGGTTTGCTGCATTTGACCTGTATACCGGTATACATTTGCAACTACAAATCATTAACTAGCCAAATGATTATGAGATACAGTCACCTAAACCTCAATATGCTCCGTCTATTCAAGTTGAACATATATACACGTAACTACAATTGAATATGGCATGTCAAACGTTGCTATATTACATATCTATTGTATTATTATTGTATGTTTGTTATTGTTATTCAATGTTTCGTTATTGTTATTCAATGTTTCGTTATTGTTATTCAATGTTGCGTTATTGTTATTCTATACTTCGTTATTGTCATTGTATGTTCGATATTCTTATTCAATGTTTCGTTATTGTTATTCAATGTTTCGTTATTGTTATTCAATATTTAGTTATTGTTATTCTATACTTCGTTATTGTCATTGTATGTTCGATATTCTTATTCAATGTTTCGTTATTGTTATTCAATGTTTCGTTATTGTTATTCAATATTTAGTTATTGTTATTCTATACTTCGTTATTGTCATTGTATGTTCGATATTCTTATCCAATGTATCGTTATTCTTATTCAATGTTTCGTTATTCGCATTCAATGTTTCGTTATTGCTATTCTATACTTCGTTATTGTCATTGTAAAACTTGTCATTCGTATTGTATGTCATGTGATTGTATAATTATCTTGTTATTCTTATTCGATGTGTGCTATTTTTATCCTTCGGAATGATGTAATGCGTTTCCCTTTGTAACAAGGCATTTCATTGGCTTGTCATAAACGAACGTAGAGCGCGTGTATTCCGAATCGAGGTTACAGAAAATTCTACCACAATATTGTCAAGAACAAGAAATGTCACACTTTCTCTTAGTTTACTACAGTTTTTTGGTAAGTACAAACATGTTCCGAATATGTATTATTTCTTCCCATCATGGGCCAGGGGATTTGCCTTCGCCGACTGTGCGTACACCTTTGGTGCAGTGTAGTGGTTCCGGAACATGTCTGTACTTACCAAAACTGTCGTAAACTAAGAGAAAGTGTGACATTGTATTGCTACCACAAGCATTTTCTGTAACCTCGATTCGGAATACACGCGCTCTACGTTCGTTTATGACAAGCCAATGAAATGCCTTGTTACAAAGGGAAACGCATTACATCATTCCGAAGGATAAAAATAGCATACATCGAATAAGAATAACAAGATAATTATACAATCACATGACATACGAATGACAAGTTTTACAATGACAATAACAAAGTATAGAACAACAATAACGAAACATTGAATAACAATAACAAACATTGAATAAGAATAACGAACATACAATGACAATAACGAAGTATAGAATAACAATAACGCAACATTGAATAACAATAATGAAACATTGAATAACAATAACGAAGTATATAATAACAATAACTAAATATTGAATAAAAATAACGAAACATTGAATAACAATAACGAAACATTGAATAACAATAACGCAACATTGAATAACAATAACGAAACATTGAATAAAATAACAAAACATTGAATAACAATAACAAACATTGAATAAGAATATCGAACATATAATGACAATAACGAAGTATAGAATAACAATAACGCAACATTGAATAACAATAACGAAACATTGAATAACAATAACAAACATACAATAATAATAAAATAGATATGTAATATAGCAACGCTTGACATGCCATAATTGAATAGAATTATGATTTTATTTCGATGAATACCAATTTTGTATTCAGTATAAACTGATTTGAAAGTGGATTGATTAATTTATCTGTCAGTAAGTGATGCTTCATAAGACATAATTTACATGACCATAACACCGACTATGTGAAAACGCTATGGAGAATCAGTATATGAATGCATATGTGAAATGTCAATACAATTCCTGAATACGTTAAGTTTGTGATACATGAACGGAATGATGTTCAACAAGCTAAGGACCTGATACCGCCACCACCATAACTACTGTCTGTTTTGCTGCCGACGAACTTTTGGCTATTAAACATGTTAAATCTAAAAGATATTTAAATGTAAGTAGTTTTTCATCTATAGCAAAAATATTGATTGTATTGCCAAAAAATGATTTTCCTATGGGAATTTAACATGGGGACTAAACATAATATTAGTTTTAATATTTTTTTTATTTGTGGACCGATTTTCAAAATCTAACTTTTGTTTTCTTAGTTACATCATTTACAAGCTATCTAGACAGGTTTCTGAGTCAATTTCCAATTTTTTTTATTTGTTTGACTCCTCCCCCACTGCTTCCTCCTTTTTTCGCCCATGTTAAATTCCCATAGGAAAATCGTTTTTTGGCTATAAAATCAATATTTTATGGAATTTAATCAAAGCAAAGATTTTGGGGAGGGTGACATTTTTGTTATTGGTGAAAAAGTACTTACATTTAAATATTTTTTAGATTTAATGTGTTTAATAGCCAAAAGTTGGTCGGCAGAAAAACGTGGAACAAATAGTAGTTGTAGGAGTATAACTGTGCGAAAAAATATGTACTGTAAATTCAGACATTAATGCAAGAGACAAGTTCATTCTTGCATTGTTCATGTTCTAGTTATAGTCATCACTGGAAATTGTAACAATGTCAACTTTATTTTTGCAACATTGTTACCACAATTACAAGTGTTAGTACATAATATTATATTCTCGTTCAACAGGTCAGCTCTAAATTGTTGCTTGATAATTTTTCTCGCTTGTTTTCGAAGAGCATCTGCAGTTGGTGGAATCTTATGTGTTTGAATATTCTTTTGACACAGTAATGGGTACCGGACATCATTAACGTCTGTTTTAAAATGCTTCCATATATTGTATAAACAAAGCTTCACAATAGTTCACAAGCTTGTTGCTCTCGTTGAAAGAACTATCAAGCTCTTGCATTCTATCGCAGTTGGGTTTTATTTCCACAAACCAATTCAAATGACCCTTTTTGCATTGGCCTGTGAATGAGCTTGTTGAATCGCAACCAAGTAAATGCATGAAGACTTGACAATGCATGGCACACGTATTCACTAAGGTTTCTGTTACTGCATTGATATTGGCATATCGTGTGCGATTCATTGTCCCCGTGTGGACAACAGGTGTACTCGAATTTGTTTCTGTAGATGGTATGCCAATATTTAAACACCAACGTTAACTGTCATTATTACAATATAGCCATATCCATGTTCTGCAGCATGAACCTCATGCAAGAAGATGCCCGTGTCCACTTCTTACATTAAATAGAGCTTCGGTATGTCATACGTGTATGCATATTCTTCCACAGTACATGTATTGGGATTGTGATAAAGATCTCCATGTGCAACATACATATTAACGGTTTTCAATGTGTTAGCAAACCAAGGGTCTTATCATTCTTCTACTAAACATTCATCAAGTGATGTCTTAGTTTCGCCATCACACAGCAAATTCGTTCATTGCATGGAACCTCTGTCAACCATTTGAAATTCTAAACTGCAAGATACTCCCTTTCGAACGTTCCATCCTTCGATGTTCTTAATTGAGATTGCTGAAAAGTGATCTACTACAAAGTCCACTTGACTATTTAGTGTCGCTATTCCATTAGTGATACGGCAGAACACTAGTGTCGCCAATTCCGAAAACAAAATGGGAATAATTGAAAGTGCTTGCAAAGTACCATCCCATCAATTATTCTAGCTGTATTTGCTGAACATTTTTCCATCAGTTCAGTGTCTTTATCCAGTAAGTTCATCATTGTGTTGGCCAATAAACCATCAGTAATGACAATTGACCAATGATATGGTCCTAATTCATATTCCACTGCTGTTCAAATATCGAAACACCAAGTTACTAGAAGTCTGGCGAACACATTCTGGTCTGCTGTCAGCTGACCTTCCCGGCCAGGTATCTTAACACTAGTTGAATGTGCCTCACTATTGAATGTTTTCAGCTTCAATTGAGTGAGAGGAGCACATAACTTAAGTTTTCGTTTGAATGCATTCAGCTACAACTGTATTCATTTGATGGTCACCCTTTTCACATGCGTCTATGAGATCATCACGCAAGTTTTCCGCAATGACACCAAATACAACAATGTGCAACTCAGTGGATTGTTAACATAGATGTCTCTAATTATTGACAACTAATAGCACACATTGAACATCTGCTACATCTTGATCAATCCTCTGCTCTGATACCTGTGTGTACTCTATCTTCATCTATCAGTTGTACTATGATGCAATATCTGACTAAAAGCTGCTCTTGTATGTGCATCTGTCATGCATCGCTGTACTGCCCACTTTCATAAAATCAATCTGATTATTCCACCCTTGGCATTGGTGTATCTGTTCAATATCCGCTCTGTAGTCTAATCAATTGCCACTCGTCGTAAGTCATTGCACACACTGCGCTGCACGACAAACTCGCCATTTAACAGGTTTTGGTGGGATTCGGTGTGTGCAATAGCATGGCAGGTACACAGGAGTGTATCAATCATAGTTAATTCGATTACAAGCAAAGAAGCAAGTGTGGACAGGTTCACGTACCAATCTTCAACGCGTCTTAAACGGGTGAAACACAAAATCAGAGAGACCATATAAATGCATGAGTTCCAGAACGTGACAATTGGGTCGTTCATGTTATACTGTATATACCGTTAATCAATATACGAGTCAACCAGTTGGCAATATCGGGTAAGACTCGAACATTCCAGCTGAGTATGCTTTTTTTTTTTTGGCAGCACACATGTGCCTCAAACACAATAATGTGCACACATAATGACGTGTTATAAAATAGGCTATCAAGAACACCAGAAATTGACCCGGTTTCAACACTTGCTGAGTACATATTCGAAGCAATCTTGCCAATTAAAGACAGCATTGTGAAAAGCCGGCGTACAAAGTTGTCAAATTAAAGAGATTAATCCATACAACATCAAGCTCTTTTACATAGATTGTCTGACAAATACAGTAACGACATCTGTCAGACCTAGTTTTTAGAACAGTATGTACAGTCGCAAGATCAGTCGAACTTGCAGCAATCACTTGGTAATACCCTACATTGATCAGGCTTGGAAACATACCCTTCTTCATTTTGCATTGAATGGTGTCCATCCAGCAAAGCACTGTACTTCATCATGATTCCATTAAATTAAGCCATGCGAACTAATGTATTGTAAGCCGGATTGAACATAGCTGACCATATCTGATCACTTCTACAAAACTTTGTGTAAAATAGGCAGAATTTATCGGATATTTCATTTTTCTCATGTTCCTTTCAGCTCTGAGAACCGTGTGTTAACCTTATGTGTGCTCGTCAGTTGCTAATGCATACCCTATTTGTATCAGAACGAACAGTTATGCATTGGCTCTACGTTAAATGTAAAGTGTAGACAGTCCCAAACATTGTCAAGCACATGCACTTTCCAGACATAAAACATGACCTTACAAGTATGATGTATTGTTTGAAAATAAAATTTATGAAATATGTACGCTAATGCTATATATGCGAATATACATATAAAATCCACTTTATTGGTCTCATTGTATGCGAACATATTCTGGCATGTTGGCTGTGTTATTAAACTGCCTTATACATGTGCACGATGCAAATAACTAACGTACATTCGGACATTTCATAGCAATATAGCTATTATTGAAGGAAAATCTGATCAGATTTGGCAGCTATTTTGGATATAAAACTACCACTGACAGCTATGCTCAAACCATGCACCGTCATACAATAACATTCAATTACATAAATAAAGACAAGTAAAATGGTGTTTATATTAGAAAGCAGAGATCATAGTTATAAGCAAAACATTGTAGGTTTAGCATAGCTGCCAGTGTAGATATCAGACTTGGCGGCCATATTGGATATGAAATGGCCATGGGTAATATTTAGTATTATTGTACTATTGTTTAAACATATCAATTAACATAAAATAATGTTAATATAACTTATGAGAAATGCTTTTAAATTCAAAAGATACACTAATTGTTGACAAATATATACAATTCAATTTAATTAGAAAATGGCGGCCATTTTAATTTAAAAATGGCTGTTACAAATGATACAAATCGAATAAAACTACACATTTTCAAAATGTAGGAATGTACTACTGTGTTTTATTACCAATAAACATGTTGCATCACCATATATATGACTTAGAAACAACAAAATGTATAATATGTTATCTGTGAATGTAAATAAAAATAAAATTGTTAAAAAATGGGTATGTCTAAAAATAGTCTGAAAACTAGCCTTTGGGACACTTTTTGGCGATGGCAACAAATGGAATATTGTTCAAGAGACTCTAACCTTTACTTTGGTGAAACAAAAATAAGGGCAGAGGGGTGGGGGGTGCAACGAAAACCTTAATTAGGGCCTTTTTTCATTTTGTCCCAAGGACTATATATACTGGCCCCTTCAAGTATGATATTTAAAGTGTGAAGTGTAGCTTCAGACATTTGGATACACAGTGATATGACGCCTTTTGTTTTTAATTTTGTTAACGATATTGCGTCTCGCTGCCCAAATTGGGAGTGTTGGCTTTGTGTTTCAAACATATAGCAGAGTGCGTTTTGTTCACTTGGACCGAATCCATCGCCAGTGTTTGGACGTGTGTATCAAAACGATGATAATGGACAAGAGCTACGAGTGTATTAGAAAATGGAACCGTTGGTCGCACGCTTAGCCCAGTGAACGAGCATTGCGTTTGTCGAGTCCCTACAATGTTCAGACTGGGAGCTGTGCACAGTACTGTGTTGAAACACTCCGCTGAGGCGTACGAAAATATACGCCCAGCTATATAGTCGAACACTCTCCATTTCGAGCTGAGCAAGTGCTGAAACTTGACGTTCAGCCCAACTGCTGGTCACATGCATCTCGGCATTGTTTGGATGAGCCTTGTGTTTTTCAAACCCCGTTGAGTGTTGAGACCAAACAGTGAGCTGAGCAGTGTAAGAAACATATTCCCATACCCATGGTTCGAGCCCCATACTCGGATATAGCTCAAGGATAGCCCAGCTTGATATTCTATTATTCTGTTGTCATGCTGAACTCGACTTATAGGTACGTTAGTTATGCTTCTGAGTGCCAGAACGTCATGTAACATGGTGCTCAGTAAATTGATAGCATGATAGAAAGGCTGCTCAACTGGTGTCAGCTGATTCCAGCATGAACTCCGGTCTCGTGCTTGAGCTAGCCCCACCAGCAATAGGCGAAAATACACATTGTTAGCGCCCAACGAGGGATTGCCAGACTTTACAAAAGTATACCCTTGTGCTCAGCATTCTGATAATAAGTTTGAGTATGTTGGTATCGTGCTTGAGCTAGCCGGATCAGCTGAGGTAGTGAAAATACGTAAACAAATGTTGGCGCCCAACGTGGGGCTGCCATACTTTAATATAATATACCTATGTGTTCAGCATTCTGATAATTAAGTTGCTTAAGTTGGTTACATTTAACCCAAACACAATTCACGCTGTATGTTCCCACTCTGCCATAGACACCGCCCTAATCAAATATTTAATGGTACTCAATTAATTTATTGAACGCCATAAACACATTTGTGTTACAGTTAATCAAGTTGGATTATGGCATCAGCACACTTTCAATATTACAATATCAGCATCTAAAGTACTAGGTTCAATGCGACAATTGCAATATAGCCTAAAACGACATACTATAAACCAAATGTATATATCGTATTTAGTGCCTGTACTTGAATATGTCTGTCTTGTCTGGGATAATTTTACGAATTATGAAAAAGAATCATTGGAAAAATTGTAAAGCAGCTCGAATAGTTACAGGCTTGACGCATTATCAATAGAAATATAAAGATTACTGCGTGAAATATGATGGGTCCCGCTAGCCGATCGCCGCAAAATACAGAAACTAACACTTGTATTCAAAGAAAAAAATGGAAAATTACCAGGTTACTTAAATTATTTATTTCCATTTACAGTATCAGAAGCGAATCCTTACACTGTAAGAA
Organism: Conchocele bisecta; assembly: GCA_029237695.1. NCBI lineage: Eukaryota > Metazoa > Mollusca > Bivalvia > Lucinida > Thyasiridae > Conchocele > Conchocele bisecta. The sequence continues at coordinate 571,223 of CM055267.1, forward strand.
ATAACAATAATTTCACAACATCTAGAAGGATATACTTTTATTGCAGATCTGTACTTCCTTCATCTCTCCAATTATGGAATAAATTAGACACAGAAATAAGAAACGGGCTCATCGTTTATGTATCAAATATGTAACCGGAAGGTCATTATTACATTTTATTATATACCTACCCATGAAATACATAGTGATACGATGTAAATAAAAGTCATATGTTCTCATCGATGAAATAAACAACTTCCGGTGAGAATTCGACTACTTCCGCTATCTATATTCATATTCTGTATTTTTTTCAAAATATCCGGCCGAAAACAAATTTGTTCACTTTTTTTGGTTTCACACAATTTTCAATAATTATCTAAAAACAATGTTTTTTAAATTTTAAAATATTTTTTTCAAAATCGAAAAAAAAATGTGTTTTGGTTTTGGTTTCACACAATTTTCAATAATTATTTAAAAAAAAATGTTTTTTAAATTTTAAAATATCTTTTTCAAAATATCCGGCCGAAAACAAATTTGTTCACTTTTTTTGGGTTTCACACAATTTTCAATAATTATTGAAAACAAATATTTTTTAAATTTTAAAATATTTTTTTCAAAATATCCGGCCGAAAAAAAATTAATTCACTTTTCCATGGAGCGGTATATAATAAATAGAATATTCATATTTTTGCAACGAATATGACATATGTTCATCTCGTGGTGTGAAATGTCCATATTTCACGCTAACGGCACTCGTGAAATATGGACATTTCACACCACTCGATGAACATATATGTCATATTCGTTGCAAAAATATGAATATCCTCTATTTATCCAAACTCAAAAATCATATCCTATGATAACCATATCTCCTATAACCTATATATCCTATATCATATCATATAATACCCATATATCATAAGTCCTATATCCTATATATATATATATATATACAATGTATATATATATAATGCACAGCTTACACCTGTATATTTTTCTGAGCGTTTTAGCGTCCACCTTAAGACATGGCTTACTGTTGCACAAGCACAGCTAAACAGCTAAGTTTAATGTTTTATGATGTGCATAATTTGGCGCGGAATCTCAGGTCTCGTTCTGGCGTTGACTTTGGCGCGCACTGCGCGGCTGTCGTCACTTCTTCGATGGTCACCAGTGTACGCGCATGACTCTATATTACATGTTTTGATAAACAATAAATTACATTTTGTAATTTAGTTTTGGGTTTATCTCCAGGTAATTGTAATTGTAAATATATGGTTAACTGTATTGTAATTTTGCGGTGTATATCAGAAAATGATAGGTCGGAAAATCTGTTTAATGGCGACACGCTAGCCTATTTCTAATGTACTCCTTTACTGTTTTGCAAACTTTATCGAGTCTCGTTGGAAATTCGTACGGGATTACAAGCTTGTTGAGCAGGTCATACCAGACGCATCACACAAATAATATTGTCTACGAAGAAAATAGTTCCAACACAATTACAAGATATTAGCGATGTTTGCATGAATGTATATACGTTTATGTTGCTGATTTCATTATTTTTCAATAATAAAAGCAATAAATTCGTCGTTAGAATTATAATTGCCTTATTTACTACTTTGCACTTTTAATGTCACTCCAGTGCGATCTCTTAGCAACAACATTTTTTTATGGCGGCCACCTGTCAAACTTTTCTGATGTTGATAAATATTGTGATAACTCGTCTAATGATTCGTGATATACTACCATTTGAGATACAAGATTACACAGGATACATACTGTCTGTTTGTGTGAACGATCTATTACTGCCAAAACATATGAAACGTGATCAACGGTGAGATATTGCAATATTTTTTCGCCGCACGCTTCAGATCATGCAACTTTCGGACTAGGTCACCAGGATGTATCGGACCAGGACGTTTCAGTTGCAAGCCAGCTGTGTCTTTGACAATAATACCAGAATACCACTTGGGACATTTTATGTGAGTTACCCCATGTTTTGGTCGGTCATTATGTGGCATAGTAAATTGACCAACCTCAAACTTAATATTGGCGTAGGAATACATATTGAAATAATTTGCGACCGTTCATCAACAATGATATACCTGTAATGTATGACCATCATCCAATCAGATTGCGTGATATTTATAGAGTGCATTATAATTATGTATATATGTCTTGCCTGTATCTGGCTTAATCGGTGAAATGATCGCATAATGACGTAAAAGGAGTTTTTGACGTTTTATACACTCCTTTGTCATTTTGATCACCGATTATAACTCTGTTTACTCGTGAGCCAGATTGTATATAATTATCATACATGACGTGCATGTTCGATTGCGTATACCTCTACCTATTGCATGATAATTGCGACATATTATGTCCAGGCACCGGCCAGATAATCATATTCTGTATCAATTGTCACATTACTGATTTCTGGATGATCGGGGCTTTGTGTTTATTTTAACACATACCCACCGTTATTTATGCCACATGTCGGTGCATTGTTAGGTTAGAACCGCTATTCTCATGTGCTCACGCATATTTGACCATCAGTGAGGACCCTGATTGGCTGGCACAAATGTGCCGCTATATCCGTCTTCACTGGTAGCAGATACCGTTGTGTCCCTTTGTTTAAGTTCCGACGCATCAGTGTAGGTTCCGATCAGACTCCACATATGTACAGTCTGATCTGGGACTACACTGGTCACATACATGTAGGGGCGTTAGTTAATGTACAGATCAGATTTCACAAAGGTGCAGTCTGATGTGGGACTACACTGCAGCATATTCATAATGGACGTGCTGTGACAAATACATGCATAACTTAAATTATAGAACTAGAACTGATGTTGCACTAAGTTTGCTAAGTTGAACTGGAAAATGTCTGTCAACATTAGAACTCGCGAAAAGATGATTCATTACTAGCAGGTTAGAACGGCTTCGCCCCAATTTTCACGGCTCATGGAAATTCATGAGACGTATGGGTTTAGTAAGATTTGGAACTATGCTAACAAATTCCCAGAGTATGTTAGCTCCTGCAGAGCGGTATGTCAAATGATATCAAATTTTACGCGGACCAATGAGACATGTACTCGATGTAATGTTAGGATGGACAACTGCATTTGTGACTGTACATCTGTACTGCAAATGAGAGAACAGTTGTGTGTAGCGATTCGACTTGTATAATTATGGTGACGTCATAATTGGAAGCATGAGTTACTTCGGCAGTCGAGAAAAGGTCAACCTGTTATTGAAAGTTGGTGTGCTTGGTTCCTTGTGTGTATCAGAAGTACCTGCAATAGACGGTGATCGTCAAGGAATCATCTTTGGCCGTCTCCGTATACTATGGCTGAGGTGCATATGTCAGCGTTGAGTAGTTCTCGATTGCCGATTCATCTAATCATGTTACTAGTATTATGATGTATGTATGTTTTTGTCTTGTATATACATGTATATATGTTACATATGTTGTTCTATCTAACATGTTCATATGGCTTACATTAATCTCCCAATATATGGAGGAAATAAAGGATATATATACCATCATTAGAAACGTTTAAACCTAGACTCAAATATGGCCTTCATACCTCCGAAAATTCCACCATTTTATCAAGCAGGTGAAAGACGATACTCGGTCGATCACGCACGTACACGAAATAAATGCAGCAACTTAAATAACTGAAATCTTTTCAATCACTTAAGGGATGACAAGGTGTGAATGTGGTCACGAAACGGAAAATGCTGAACATTTCTTTTTTCAGATGCAACAATTACGCTGATCTAAGACATTACTCATTTGCAACTACTCATATTCTTCATCGACTTAGTACTAATACACTCCTCTGCGGAAATGAAAACCTTACCGATAATTAAAACGAATTTATATTTTTGGAAGTACATACATATATCAAACATACTAGACGCTTTATGTGTTAACAAGATGCTTCAACATAGGAGGTACATATCAACCAGTTAACCGATCATGCAATATTGAATTATAGGATACGGTGTATCGTGGTGTGGGACTGAGCGGCGGACTGACAGTGGTGTTTTAATTTTTTTCTGTTCTCATATTCCATTTATGTGTACCGACGTATTGTCTTTGTTTCTGTATCTGTTTGTATGTTTTCTCTTTGATATGTTCTTCCGTTTCATTACTCTTTACTTTATACTTACCATTTATTCCTGAGCATTGCACAACTGTATTATTGATATTGTCATGCGAGTCATGTTTGACGGAGGAGATAGTCACTACTCGCATGCCTGTAACCCTGTATTCGCATCGGCGATGATGCTGTCAGTCACCTCCGCCAAGATATGACTTATGCCAATTGATACCGTATATATCGTTGGGGAAGGTTGTAATTAATGTTGATATAACGTGTAGCCCAGGCCATCTGCATGTCATTTAAACATTACGTTTGCTTATTGCACTTTTATCCCTATTATTAAACTAAAATAAATGGTCTGACTCTACCCGTCAAATGACATCACAAGTGGAAAAGCAAGTGACTTTCGACATAAAGAATCCAATACGCTGGGTATCTAAACTGATACATACATATGTACTAGTTTGTTAATTATTTACTGACGGTTTAATATATCAATTTAGTTTGGCATCGTAAATCCTGATGAGCCGGTACACCGACAATGTCCAGCCACGCACACACAGCCCCCGTCGGTGACACGGCTGCAACAATGACTTACAGTATACATGCGTCCCCGCTGCCAGAGTAGGGGATCACGGGAGAGTAGAAGTTGGCTCGGATGTATGTGCTCACGGTGGCCGCGTCCAACAGCAGGTAACTGCCTGTAAACAGACACAGATAGTCAGCGCCTGAGACACAAGCGTGGTCAATAAGTAGTATCACTTGACCATTATTTAAAAAAAAAACTCATCCAACAAGAATGAAATTTGGCACTTGCATTCTTTGACGTTATTTACATTAACGTAGCGTTTATGGCGTCGATACAGTATATGACGTCACAATGACGTCATCAGTTGTGACGTCATAACTGCCTTGCGGTCAGAATCACTAACGAAAAATAAATGGGGTATATTTAAATTGAAATAATTCGATGGAAAACAACCGCAGAAATGCACCATATGCGGCAGTGCGTTTATAGGAAGCCAGTGCTACTTTACCAGTCAGTCAAAAAATGCGTGACTCCTTTCAGTGCCGGACGGGAGACTACCAAATATGAGAACTACTGATTTCAATTACGGACGCAGATAATGTTGAGAAAATGATAGAAATAAATGGCATAGCTGGGCGAATGAATCGGGAATAGATTAGTCATGACAACAACATATCTCAATCACAGTTTCATACAATTTTAACAAAGAGTTTGAAAATGTGAACAATTTTAGCAAGGTGGGTGCCTTGTGTATCATATATAAATATACACAAACAGTCGCAGACAGCGCCTGGTGTATTATATACAAATGCAGACAAACAGTCACAGGCAGAGCCTGTTGTATTATATACAAATAGACACAGACAGTCGTCATAGTCAGCGCCTGGTGTATTATATACATATAGAAACTGTCACAGACACCGCCTGGTGTATTATATGCAAATAGACACAAACAGTCGCAGACAGCGCCGGTTGTATTATAATTATACAAATAGACACAAACAGTCACAGTCGGCGCCTGGTGTATTATATACAAATAGACACAAACAATCACAGTCAGCGCCGGGTGTATTATATACAAATAGACACAGACAGTCACAGTCAGCGCCTGCTGTATTATATACACATACACACAGACAGTCACAGACACCGCCTGGTGTATATATACAAATAGATACAGACAGTCACATACACCACTTGGTGTTTCTAGACAGATGCAACAGTTACAAACAGCGCCTGGTGTATTCTAGACAGATACAACAGTCACAGACACCGTCTGATATATTATATATAAATAGACACAGACAGTCAAAGACACCGTATTATAAATAGGGTGCCTATTTAAATATATATATACACAGTGTGTGTGGCCCCTGGATAAACATGAACCATTGTAATACACCATAGTGGGACAGAAACCGGAGACCTCCTGGTTTACCGCACTGAAGCTTTACCGACTCGCTAACCGGGCACCGATACATACTTACTCGCCATACTGATCTACATGTTACACTTGGAAAACAAAGACAATAATGACAAGTTATCATACACACATCAGAGGAGGAAGACATACATACACTGTAGGCGGACAACAAACACTATTACTAAATACAAGCACGTCACAATGTAAATAATAGATACAATATAAGTAAATTATAATTGGGCACTCGAGGAGCTTGCAAGGCATCAGCCGAATTCACTCGATGGCCGGTTCCGTCCAATAATGTACCGACACACCGGTATAAAATACAAACAGAGAGTTATGTGTACATGACCCCGTGTTGTAGATAACTAGTATGGCGGTCGGTCTGTGGTACCTGTAGAGTTGTCGGTCGTGTGATCCGTGTGCGGCCCCGTGTCGTTGGCGGGAGACGCACCCTGCCGGATACTCCAGACGTCGCTGCGGCGCCAGTGTGATAGTTGACACGTGGGCTCCATATCACAGCGCACCAGTCGCCTGCCCACGGACGTACTCTGGTCTACAATATACCGTAGAATATAGTATATATGAACGGTGGTCATAACATACCCCGACAAGTCTCGTGAAATTCACGTGCGTTTGTTTAACTGTATGGAACTGTACATAAATTATGATTGAACGAATGCTTTAAATGTTTTCATTGCCAACGCAACGTAATCACGTGATATGCGTTCTAATATCAAAGTGTCGCTATGCTACGTATTTCTTAAACTATTAACGCACACTTTTCTTTTCTGGTCGTCTATGACTTATTTATATTCCAAATATACACCATGGTGCTTCCGATAGTGATCATACTGTGAAATGAAACTTTTTTCAAACATAGCACCTGGGATACCCACAGCAACACTCTTGACTGCTGACGTAGTCGAAGTCGGTTCACCCGAGACGGCTGTACGGCATTCAAAACGTCGCACGGGAAAGGATTGGGCAAATATGAATAATGGAATACCAGTACGAATCCAATGTATTTGGTCATTGTTTCACTCATTGTAACCGTTCGATTGGAAATATGTGTTGCATACACATCCTGCTACATTATTGTGCATATAAACAATCCCCATGAAATGCATTACGTGCATATCCGTAATGGTTATGGCAATTGGTAGAACGCGAGCATGCATTAGTCATGCAAGGGAAATACTCAAAGTCCAATTATACATCGCACCCTACGTATTTATCAAACAAGGTTATACATTTACTAATTATTTCAGTTGCGTTGCTTAACTGTTTTACTACATCTCCGAGTATGTAAATGAGTCAGATATTTATTTTGTATCATATACATTTATATGAATATGGAGAATGGTTACCGCAATTAAATGAATGTGGTGATGGTCATTGACCTGGTAGTGTGGAACATTTGTAGTCAAAAGCATAGCGACTGCCTGGGATTATTTAATACTAAGCACTTGGGACATGAGACACATCTGAAAAACGCTTGCCACGTGGGTGCGAATCGCCAGATTCAGCCCCACACCTGCAAATATTGTTTTACAAGTGAAAACATGAGATAGATGGCGTGTTGTGTCGCGAACTGCTAGTGTCGTCAGTCATACATAGAAAGAAAGGGGGGTCCCTAACAACGGCCGGTCGACTTACTGTGTGTGTTGTGTCACGGACTGCTAGTGTCGTCAGTCATACATAGACAGAAGGGGGGGTGGGGGTGCCCTGACAACGGCCGGTCGACTTACTGTGTGTGTTGTGTCACGGACTGCTAGCGTCGTCAGTCATACATTGACAGTAAGGGGGGCCCTGACAGCGGCCGGTCGCCTAACAGTGTGTGCTGAGTCGCGGACTGCTAGTGCCGTCAGTCATACATAGACAGTTGGAGAGCGCCTCTAACCAGCGGGCGGTCGCCTTACAGTGTGTACTGTGTCGCGGACTGCTAATATCGTCAGTCATACCTAGACAGTAGGGGAGCGCCCCTGACCAGCGGCCGTTCGCCTTACAGTGGGAGTAGCGCGGCCCCACCAGCTCATGGTTGTCCTTGCAGCCGACCTCCACCTGCCGCCCCACCGTGTAACAACTCAGGTCTGGCGTCACGTCGCCATTGGCAACCACCGGCTGCGGGCAGAAGTAACTGTGGTCTGGGGACAAACGGAACAATTAGTACGCGGTGTGATCGCAATCAACTTTGTAGTTTGATAGTGTATAAACTTCTAGTGATGCTGAAGACTTCAATGATCAACATGGTTACTCTAAAATGTCCTGTGACAGAGTTGTTTTAAACGTTTTCACAAATTACGTAAGACGTCTTTAAAGTTATATCACCGAAACGATGATAGTCATGGTAAATGTATTAGCAAAGCAAATTTTGAAACCACCCCCATGTTACGGTGACAGATTTGTAAACTGTTTTCCTGTCCAATTGATAAAATGACTAACATACGTATATATCAGCCATTGTATGTTCTGTGATAATTCTTGCCTAATTAGATGCGATGTTAGTGGACATCGCGACTATCAATGAATAGTTTTCAGACATGTGTCATGCGTGATCGTTTGGATGTTCGTTCAGTTCAATATCCTTATATTCGTTGTTTCAGTGACAAATGCTTGTTCATAACTGTTTAATCACATTGTATTTTTTACTTATTCTGCAAGGTGGTGAGTAATAATAAAGAGAGTACCGTGTTTCTTGCTGATTGGTAGTTCATATAACTATATTACACAAATGATACACTACAGCGGAAACAAGTATATTGTGAGTTAATGGGTACTATAATTTTCCGCGTGCCATAGAAGTACAGTCGTGGCTGACGTTTGACCATCCTGATCTCCTTTCAGGCGCTATGGGAAAGCCACATGACACTACTTATATATAGCAAAGCTGTTGCTTACCACACCAATACCGTCAGTTGATGACCCATGTTTATAGTAACGTCACTGCTTACCACTGCGTTCCATGTCGACAGTAATGTTGTTGATTATAGACATTTGACATTCCCTATAGACATGAAAGTCGTGACTTACCACACTGATACAGCCATTTGATGCGCTGTATGTCGAGGTCACTGAGCCGTTGTCGCTGGCCGAGCCGAGTTTTGTTGACATTGTAGCGCCTTCTCGGCAGAATCGTATCCAGATCATCAGTCTGGGCGAACTCGTTGTACTTGTAATGCAGAATCGAGTCGAAATCATATGGCAGAATATGTTGCACCATCTTACTTTCTTTGGCAAAATTGTCCTCGTTTCCTAAAATTCAGAGATTGAGTTTGGTTTATTTAGAGTCGAATGGACTGGGGCCTGTAACGTTATTATGTATGTGGTGTAGGACTTCATAGAATGACAAATGGTATTCTGACTATACACTAGTTTAATACATGTAACATATATGACTGCTTAGGTTGAGTGTTATACTAAGAGTGGTTGCTATACCAAATGGGGCTGTATTTATAAGACAGTAGCAGGGGAACTAACTATGTATAGCATGTAACAGTGCTGGCTAATTGGAACACAGACTGATGTAATAATATATGGTACATAATACAACAGGGCCATATGCCGTGACATAATGGACTGCGGCCATGTGCGTGACATGCACTTCGAAACCACACAACACGTTTCACGTGATACAAGGTACTGCTAGAATAACGCACACTTGCACTGCCAGTATATCATGGAAATAATCAGTAGTACATGCAGAAGCGGACAACGGGTGTGAACTTGTTTACTTGCGATAACGGTCGACAATTTTAAAGACATTTTGTACGACATTGAGAACCAATACGCCAAAAAGAGACCAATGAACCAACGTTAATTAGATGATGATAAATACATGATAAGGATACAGCACACTTGTACAATATTTATAATACGTTGTGACAACGTCATAGTTACACCACCCTCGGCGACTGGTGATGAAACACATTCAGGGGCTGAGAGACAATGTAGGGGAAACATGGCGGAGTGAGGGTCACTGATGATGACGTTTCAGGTGTAGCTGTGGAGACAGAAGGTGTGGAGACGGAGCGGCGGGTCACCGATGATGATGTTGCAGGTAGCGGTGGGGAGAGAAGGTCGGGGAGACGGGGACTGGTCACGGGGTACCGATGTTGATGTTAGCGGTGGGAGACATTCAGGGACTGAGAGAGAAAGTCGCGGAGACGGGTCGGCGGGTCATCGATGATGATGTTGCAGGCAGCGGTGGGTACATTCAGGGACACAGAGAGAGAAGGTCTGAGACGGGGCGGGGTAGGGGTCACCGATGATGATGTTGCAGGTAGCGGTGGGGACATTCAGGGACAGGGAGAGAGAAGGTCGGGGAGACGGGGGGGGGGTGTAGGGGTCACCGATGATGATGTTGCATGTAGCGGTGGGAACATTCAGGGACAAAGTGAGAAGGTCGTGGAGACGGGGCGGTGGGTCACGGATTATGATGTTGCATGTAGCGGTGGGGACATCCAGGGACTGAGAGACAAGGTAAGGGAGACGGGGCGGTTGCTCACCTATGACTATATTGCCGTACAACACCTGCACGTACGTGTCGCGGTCCATCCGGCTGTGTTCGTGCCAGAAGCCGAGTGTGTGCAGCAGCTCGTGCTGGATGACGCCCCGGGCATGGCACTGCGACCCGATGTTGATGATCTGCTGTCCGCCCCGCCGGCCTACCGAGCTGTAACACCTGCAGAGAGAGGACACGTCACGTGACCAACTGGCTGGTATATTACTGACATAATAACATTTCAGAATATTGATTGGGCTTGGACGTGATCGATGAAGTTGTTACACAGTTTATACTTATACTGTGTATTTTGAAGTATGCTGACAGTTGCTTAAAATTGGTGTTATTATTTTGTTGTTATATTTCTGTTCGATTTTGCCAATGCTCTTCGAAGACCTACTATTTTCAATTCAACAGACATACTAGTACACTGAACGCGCTAACAACCCGAAGGGAGAGCAGTTGGCACTTGATTGCCATCGGTGAGACTAACCCACTCTGGTCGCCCGTGATGTTCACGTAGTCGGTGTCCAGGGGCGTGGCAGCGCGGAACTGGAGACAGAGGCCGCCGCTAGAGGACGCTGTCTTTACGGAGATGTCTGTCATGGCCGCCATGATGTTGCTGATGGCCGCCAGATCTGCGGTAACAGGAAAATGCTTCGTTAATATCACGGCGACCTATGATTCAAGCATATGTACAGTACAAATAACATGTTATCAGTGGTCCAGTGCCGAGCACCGCTAGTTCGTACACGGTGGGGTTAGATCAACAATAGAAACAATATACTCGGACATGGATCCGGTGCTGAAACGATCAATATTGTTGAACAGAATTCCCCACAAAGATCCCCACTAATGAATACATTCACTAATGCATGGCACAATTGATGACCACGGTGGGCGTACCACGTGACCATCAGTCAGTGTGTGAAGCAGTATGTAGTAGACGATGACTTACCGAGGCTTGGGTCGAGGGAGAACGGGATCTGCCGAGTGGTCCACGTGTCCGAGTCGCCTGGCAGCACCGTCACCTGGGGGAACACGGGTAACAGAACGTACATCAACACCAGATACGACAGTGACATATGTACATTAATCCTCCATTCAATGGGTATGTAACCAGGAGTGACACTGTCTGACAGTGTGTGTATGCGTTGAATGACATCATACCACCAAACCCCGGAGTCTCTCCGGACGCAATGATGGAGGGAAGTTTACAAGTATTACTGTTATACCCCTACGTTTACATACATCCTGCAACTCCGAATTATTTGTTATTGATTGTAAATATGTATGAATTTTATTGCCATCTCATTGGCATATCGTATTATTATTTATATTATCCATTTCCTGTCTTCTGTCAATTTAACTACATATACCACAGCTTATTGTTTTGCATGCGGAACAGTTAATTACGATATATTACGGATGTAAGGAGAAATGATTGTGTAACGAGCGACTCGTTACGTATAACAGAGTAACCAGCGTGTGCAATTGTCCGTCACTGATCCGCAGGGGACATATAAAAAAAAAATTACTAACTCGTTCCCACGAAATAACAATTCGTTTTCTCAATTTAACAATTTGTTCCCGTGAATTAGCAATTCGTTCCCTCAATTGAACAATTCGTTCCAACGAATTAACAATTCGTTCCCGTAATAGGTAGGGGCCTGAAACTTGGTGTGTGCCTTGTGGTGTTTAGATGCGCAAAGTGCATTTTGATTTTTGATTCCTCACCCGGTTATAAATTATCGCCCCCTTTCGACTTAGAATTTCCCAATTTTGCCTACGAGAAGTAAAACTGTTTAACCGTATTAGGTAGCGACTTGAAACTTTGTGTGTGCCTTCCTTATGCGTAGATGCGCAGAGTGAATTTCAATTTTTTTATTCGACTCCCGGTCATGGATTATCTCAGAATTAGAATTTGGGGAAAGTGGTTTTATTGCGATGGCGTGTCATCGACTGTGCTCTAGTTTCCACTTGTATTTGTGATGTGAACATAATTGTGTTGTCATATATTGCAGATACACTTACATACATGTCAAATATAGAAATAATAGTATACCCATAGAAAATTTAAAAGCCCAGGTAAACTATAATGTAACTCTTTAAGGCAAGATATAACCATTCAATACCACATGAAAAGCAAATAGCGTACATAAGTGATCACGTGGCTTCACCCGTCACAGAATACCAATGCCAAGAAAACATCCAACACAATTAGTTTCCAAGATATGACAAAAGCAATACATTGATAAACAATACAAGGCATGTGAAGGCAAATGTACCGATATGGAACGGTTAGTTGGCAAAACTGCCCGCTTGTGGGCTTACATGGAACCACGAACATTACCCCTTGTCATTATGACCCTCCGAGACGAGGACAACATATAACGTAAGACACGAATATCACAAATACAACAAACAAATTCATGCAAAATCGAGAACAAGACACAAAGAAGATACACGTGAACCCATGTAGAGACTAAACTAACGCAATACTTCATGACAAATACATGACATGCTCTCAGCAGTGGTCAGGAAGCCTTCAACGCGACACAAAAATGTACTGAAAAGTAGAGAACACGATACCCAAATGATACACGTGCATCCAAGTAAAGATGACACTAACGCAATAAGTCATGGCAACCAAATGACACACGCACATCGGTGGTCGAGGAGCCTTCAACGCCGCACAAGCAATTCAAGCACCCCACGACCACCGATGTGCGGTTTCAATATGAAAACAGCATTATTTGAAATAAATATCAAAAGTAACATACACAACGAAAACCCCTCATAACTATTTTCCCATTAAACTATCTAAAACATAGCAGTCCAAGCAAGGAAACCCTAAATCCCAATGAAATATAAAGCACGAAGACATGGCATCAAGGGTGCCGTCTTGTAACGGTCAATGAACAAAGCATTCCACTGGGGCGGTTGAACCTGGTTAGCGCGGCGCTGCAAACCTCCGGAAACACCGTGTCGTCATCATACCTCAAAAGGACTATTAATCCATAAAACTATTAATTTATATATTGGACAAAACAAACAATCATAAAATAATATGTCCTAATGGTTTTATGGAATACGAAGTTTATAAATCACGTCACCGTAAAAGCGTGGGTGTGCGATCCCCGATTGTATTAGTGCCTTCATATTGCTATTATATTTCACGGCAAGATCAGTGCCTTCATATTGCTGTTATATTTCACGACAACATCACTGTTACGATGGTAAGACTTTGAAAACGTATTACGGAGCTTGTAAAAACGGTAACCTGCCGCAGGAGTTTTGTTCGAATAAATAACCAAATGTCGATCATTGAAGTCTTCGATTTCGCTACAGGCCCTGACATACCGTACGAGCTGGGAAATGTATAACAGTACGAATTAGAACATGGAATATCTGCATCTAAATGTGGATAGTTAACGATGTCGAATTCGTTTTTCTTGTCGTAAATTTTTAGTTTTAACATAACCATTAACGACAGAGAGGAGTATGTCGAGAAATGGAGCTTTGGAAACCGGAATATTTGCTTTATTTGACGTTGGGAAGGATACTTATATTCACCAGCTGACGAAAGAATGGATTAGCCATGTTGAGCATATCATCGAAGATTTTTGGTGATATACCCAACATGAAACCCTTCTGATAGCAATAGAAAAACAAACCTGCAATAAACGGGGCGCAGTTGGTACTCATTGGAATGCCCACAACCTGCTAGTAAACAGTGCTACGATATGTAATAAATATATTATCAAGAAAAACTCCAGTGATTTACAATAAAAGTAGTATACATAATAGGAAGTCTGACGCAGTTTTCTGTGATAGCAAGGGAGATCATGTATTCTTACCTTTCATTATCGGGTTTGGTATACCCATATGGTGGTATCTTTAAATAGAGATTCGTGATATTTACGTGTGTGCTTTGGGAGTTTGTTCCAACCTTGGGTGCGCTTGGGCTTGGGGATTGGGTGTGCCAAAGGGGCTGAACTGCGACAGAACTCACACACCTTGTAGGAGCCCTCATACTGCCAAACATAGCTCCTTCGCTATCACGCCAGACTTCCTATTGTGTATACTACTACAAACTTCGTTGCAAGTCCACATGGTACATGTCCTATACATTTGTCAAGGTGATTGCCAAGGTCATTAGATGATCGAGACAAACTGTCTCACCTGTTGTTGAATGGATCAAGTCTAGTTCAAATGGTAAAACGTTATGCCAAGTACACCTATGACCGACAGACGAAAATGGGTAACAGATTGTTGGGATGTAAGGGATGGACTTGAGTAGACAATGATATGTTATACTCTAATACAACCTATGAGTTATAAACGACTTAAATTCACGTATGGTATATCAATGGTCCCATTTTGGACAATATTACTGGTGTAAAAAATAAGAGGGTTAGGGTTTGGACAATATTACTGGTGTAAAAAATAATAGCGAATAGACAACCCAACCCGAATTATAAATAGGAAATATGATTGAACTATACGGTTTACAAGTCCATAACACTACTAGGTAATGTATATTGGCATATTTGTATCATCAATTCCCACAGCATCAACTAAGCATAACATATCAGGAAGAGGATTCCAATGATAATAGTGATAATAAGTGTGATTATGACAGCTGATGGGTTACTATCGGGTTATGGATTATACTATTCGTATAGTTACTGAATATGTTTTATATGGAGTTTTTGGATCACTAGTTCAAGTCACATATCCAATGTCATATCGCTATCTTCAATCATATAAATGTGTGTATGTGTTCGGTTCAATGTTTATCATTTATCTACAATTATATAAAGACACGTATCTGATGCATGTAGTCACTGTAGTTGCACTCCTTATATAGCTCACATACATCAAAAGGAAGCATGTTGCTGGTTATGATAGCTTCTAGCACCAACGTCATTCGAGTAGTCATGGAACAAGCAAATACAGTACATTTCCACTTGTACTATATCGACTTGCTGTACCAGTGATAACAACCTCCCATTTTGACATACATTCTTATCGGACTCAAACTATATTACCATCCTTTGATCACGTTGTCACTTTGTTTATTCTTTTCAATGTGGTAAATACAAAAACGTAACAATTTTGGATTTCAGAGTAAGATTATTATATGCAGGTCGACTAAAATGAAAGTCAATATTTTCGCGGGATTGCCGTGCATAATTAATGTGCAATACAAATACGTTATATATAATTGCCATCTTGAAATTCGGCAGTCATGATAATCTCTAAGGTAACGAAATATCCATTGAAGTCAATATAGAATGCACCCATATTAGTGAGCACCCACATTGTTTGTACATTTACTTATACGCAGGCTCGAGACTATTGTATTTTCAGTTTTTTAAGGTGGCATATGGTGGCCATTTTAAATTTCCTGATCCTGATAGCATCCAACCTAACAAACAACCCTTCCAGTAGGTGTGGCATGATTTAATTATTGGGAAAAGACGCTTCATGTGTGTTTCTTGCTTATCTCATTACAGAGATAATGCATTTTATATATTTCAAAATGTCGTTGGTGGCCATTTTGAATTTTTGCTCTAAAAAGTTTTCCAATCATTTTTTAAAAATGCATCGGAGGTATATTTTTTCGAAAATCGTTCAAGTTGACAAATCAACAATAAACGAGAAAATGTGTTCATAGAACACGGATGCCCCACATACCGCTCTTATACTAAGCGAGGAAAAATCCAAATGGGGAGATAATCCATAACCCGAGGGTCGAATCACAAATCGAAACATAAACACTTTGCGCATCTACTCATCATAAGGAAGCTACATACCAAGTTGCAGGTATGTTGCAAGTCAAACTTGCCAAATTCTACTTCAAAAGGGGGAGATAATCCATGACCCGGGGATCAAATAAAAAATCGAAATAGACTTTGTGCATCTAATCATCATAAGGAAGCTATGTACCAAGTAACAGGTGTGTATCTAGTACGGTTTAAAAGTATTACGACTTACGGGACAACGTTTTCCATTACAGTAGAATGATAATTTACGAGTCACATGGGACGTTGTATTGCATTGTCCGTCGACTCTGCGCAGTATCTACGTGGTGAGCGTATGGCCAATATGTGTGCAAACCGATAGTACACTGCTAATAAAGTAGGCACGTACTTGTGTGACATCCAATGAGTTACCGTAAACACCGTTTAATTGGGCGCTTGACAAACTTATTAAAACAGACACCCTGAATACGAATACAAATATATAGTTTTGTGACGGTTACGTATATATTTGGTACACAATTGAGACGTCCAATGAGACATATTGGATATAAATGGGATATATATATGTCATCATGAAATCAGTGGAAAAGGAATGCAAAACTTAAGGAAAGAGTTTCGAGAAAGCCGCAAATCTGCGAAGGCACAAGGATCGCAAGACTCCTTGCAGACCTCCGAGCAAAATGTGTTTGGGTGTGGACTATGTTCGCAGGGTACCAAACACTTTGGCGGCACCAGTCAAAGAGATGTCTTGGTAGAGTTGACGAGTCATCGGAATCTGAGAAGAAGATGGGTTCGATGAAGAAAGAGTTCGAACATCGAGTGTCTGCAGACGCGGGTAGGAGTCTAGAACTGGAGAATAACATTGCGGTGGTTGAGAAGGAGCTGGCCACAGCAATGCGCGGGCGACAGATTGCCGAGTCCTGCTTTCGAGCACTGCGAGATAAACAGGTGAAGAGATCAAAATGATACCACCTCGATAGTATCATTTTGCCTCCCCCTATATTACTAGGCCTCTGTATTTAGTGTAAATGTATAGCGCCGTCGTCTGTCGTCGGTTCATACCTCGGTCATATTCCACGAGGGCAATCCCATTTTCTAGCCCTCTTTAGTGAGAGCGGACAAAACTTAAGGACAAGCATGTTTTCGGCAACTTTTACCTCGGTAATAATTCTCACCCCATAGACTACTAATACTAAAACAAGACCCACCCGGGGGTTCCGGTGAGAGAAAAAAAAAACAAACCCCACCCGGAACTCGAAATCGCGCCGGCATAAGCATTCTGGGCCCACCCCGCTAAGCCTCGGCGCATTATTTTGTGTTTGGGCTTAGCGAGGTGTTGCTGGCTCATGTCTATTACGTCTATTATCGGGGCCCGAGACCATAGCTGGCGTCCCAGCTAAGAAAAGATGTTGATTGTTTGTACATAAACCTAACCTTGTTGTGCAATAATAAAATTTATGTATTAATAAGGGGAGGGTTCAGTTTTAGGAGAGGACACCTACGTTTTTCGACAACTACCTAAGCCCGTTGCTATCAACTACCTCTCCGAGACGAGACATCCTATTAGAGATAATAGTAACCTCTATATATTACGTACACGTAATCACATATACTCATTACAAAAATGTGGAGAGCTAATATCGAGTGTAGTTGGTTGATGATAGGCAAGCTCGAGTGGTGTAATAGAATGGGAGTGTTTGATCTTTGCAACGTCATCGAGCTCGTATGAGGAACAGAGCCATCCTACCTCGTCCTTGCAGGGGTTGCGGAATCGGAACCAGGACCGAGGTGATTCTGTGCCCCGCTTGCGGAGCCAGTCGGGCGAGGCAGAACATGTCAAACAGGGGAAAGCGTGCGAGTCGACTCTTCGAGAGAGTGTTGTTCAAAATCAGACGACTTCAGGCTGAATGAAAATGAAATCTTGCCCGAAAGTGTTATGCTTCGTAAGGTGGCGCCGACGGAACTATGGTGCTCGGGCAGTATGGTGGCTGGATCTCCCCCGTCGTCAGACACGCGAACAAGCATATGACGTCTCGAGGCGAGCGAGGAGAGTCCTTCTTCCGTCGGCCCGCTTCTCCAATACGAGTTTGTTTACGTCTTCGTCTGCAAAAATGTGTGGTCGGGCCTTAGACCGGAGCGCCCCCTTTAACTCCTGGTACCTGGCCATCTCTTCGACGACCAGTTTGAACTCACTATCTGATATATCGTTGTCGGCCATTGCTTTCGACACGATAACGTCGATACTGCTTTTATTCGATCTCGCAAGAACTGCTATTCGGTCGTGCTTTCGACTCTTGGCCTCGAGCTTGCGGGTCACGAGTCTGCTCGTCTTGCAAAGCAGGCATGCCCCTGCCGCGACCGCACTCAAGGCCACCGCGATCGGAGTGGCAACGACTGTTGACAATAAAGACACACTCCCCATCCCGCTCACAACGGAAGCTGAGGCTAGCGTGGTGTTCACCCCCTCGACGACATTAACTGCCCGCCTATATTTTTGTGCATGACCTGTCCGCGTCTCTCCCTCATGCTGGAGAATATGTTGTATCTCGACAATCCTGGTCATCCTAAAGGATGCCAGGTCAGCCACCCGGGACGGTAGATCAGGATATAGTTTTTCCATCATAGATAAAGTTCGATTAACATTGTCACCACAGTAGCTGAACTTGATTGGTCGGCGATATTTGTAACAAAGTTAATAACACCACCGGCGGGAACTTTAATTGGAGTGTCATTGTCACACCTCAATTAGACTCGTGACTCAGAAATATCAATAGAGTATTTATTTACAAGATATACACGGTATTTGCACTGTACAAACGTATAAGGGTGTGATAGAGTATCGTTCACTACTTATCACTTACCCGCTCTCTATATGACTCCTACAATACTAAACCTTCTACCGTACTACTCCCCTTATTACCCTCCTACTCAATATATGCTATTCCTCCTATGCTACCCCTTCCTTCCTACGATACCACCTATTTCTATACCCCTCCTCCTATACTACCTCTCCATCCATGATGCTAACTTCAGATACTGCCCGACGATACTCCTCTAGTTACCTATATACACGTAATGTCAATTAATCATTCATATAATATGTCATACCATTCGGTAATAATGAACATGAAACACATGCATGCACATCTCATATCACAATTACAATAAATTAGATAAATTACCAAATTTGTCACAGTTACACGTTTGTCACAGTTACAAGTTTGTCACAGTTACTAGTTCATCATGTGTCCTATTGTTGTACACTCTATATGATTCTCCTAATATGTGATAGTTAATTTATGTCTATAGTATAGGACTGTACATAAACACGGTGGTTAATGCTGGCTCCACGCACTGTTGCACACAAATGTCAAGTTCCATAGTTGCTACACGAACTGTAGCTTCGTAACGTACCGTAAAGACAGTTACACCAATTACGTTGCATGTATATATCATGCAACACTCGCACGTATAACACCAATACCGCTGCACACACTGTAGCAAATGATCAATGGGTTGCACAACGTAGCCACACACACTGTAGCAAATGATCATTGGGTTACACAACGTAGCCACACACACTGTAGCAAGTTACACACGGATTACACCATATATGTTGTACACACTGTAGCATGTTACCTCTTGGCTACGATTACACAAACTTTGCTACACACACTGTAGCAAAGCATTACTGGTTACACCATATATGTTGCAAACACTGTAGCTTTATCCAACCTGGTTACAGTTACACACACTTTGCTACACACACTGTAGCAAGTTACACATACGGGTTACACCGCATCTGCCACACACACTGTAGCAAGTTACACATGCGGGTTACGCCACATCTGCTACACACACTGTAGCAAGTTACACATGCGGGTTACGCCACATCTGCTACACACACTGTAGCAAGTTACACTGGAGCACGATTCTGCCTCGTCTACACATAGCCTTCCGTCACTTGTCTACTCTAGGCAAGAATGCTGCGCCTACACCCGTCGCTACGTCTGGGGTGGACACTGCAATACAAAGCACAGCTACATTTGCACCTTGCTATACATTAACATACTTGCATATTAATAGTTGGTACAGCCTTTACAAATACAATCCAGTCAGTTCGCAAACAAAAGTTGTGCACACATTTATGCAGCCAATATAGTTCCAATTTAGAAAATAAAAACTGCTCTAGATTCCACTATTGTATCCCTTATCTCTTACATCTACTACCTAACAATACTACATGGTACTTACGCCAACTGGGCTGTATAAGACGACATAAATCCTAAATATTTGCACAACACACATCCAACTTCACCAAACTTTCCCAGCTGACTGTCCAGAGTATTCACACAAATTTCTCACCTACGGAGATTTACTCACCCTACCTATCTACAACTAAGCCTAGCCATTGTGAGATAATTACACACAAAGCCTTGACCAGAGTGACCATTCCCAATACTGTTAATACCCACAGGCACTTGGATAAATTACCATTCCTATATCCACAGGTACTCGATACCAGTACATCAGATCGTGACAGTCATCGAATATCTTAAACCCTGACCTCTGCTCCACGTGCTTGATGACGCCAGACTTCTGCTCTACCCAATTCAGGACGAGATTCACTCGGACTTCGGTAGCAGCATGTCTCAGAAAGTTGACCGAACAGACCGACATTCGCAGAACCGTCCCGGACGCTGCCATGGTGTATCCCGTATATATGTTGCCCGCGTTGGAGCCAAATGAATATTCGTAGTCCCCCGCGCTCAGTGCACCCCGCTCCTCGGTCCAAACTGTTATGACGGACTTTTGAGCTTGCGATCGCTGCACGTGTGCAATCGCCGTAGCCGCATCTATGCACAACCTTAAATAGAGTACTGGGAGCACCATCTAACGTGTTGTATGATGTGTTCAGTTGATCAAGGTACAGTTCATGAAGGCAAAGTTCACTGGGATGTCGCTGACGTGCTCACCTGTCTCAAACCATCCCTTATTGTCAGAAGGGTATGATGCTGTAAATCCGAGCTGTACGGCCAACGCCGGGATGATCCTTACCCGGTTGGCGGGCTCGGCGGTCAAGGTCGCAAACCCGGTGGCTTTCGAGATTGCGAGGCTGGCTCGAGCATCAAGCTCCGACGCGACAAAAGCTTGGAGAGATCTCAAACTCCAAAGACCTGGTGGTAGTTTTACACTGGTGGTCCGTTCTTCAAGTAGCCGAACCCTTCCTTCTCCCCCACGTTTCTCAATCCGACCGTGAATGTGATTGATCTGAGGCCGACGCGGAGTTCCCCGCAAGAGTTGTCGATCGGCTGCTGAAGCGTGCAAGCTCCGCTTTGAATATTGGTGAGAGTAGCAAACATGATAATATATCATGAGATCATGGACACCAATGCGTTTGGCTTTAATTATGATGCGAAGTACAAGCCCGGTGGGGTCTACACCGTTAAGACGGGCGCTCCCCAGCTAGTGCACCCCACTATACAAGTTCGCAGCTCCACTGTTGGGACAGCTGGAACAGGCTTTCAAACCAACTTCCCCAGTTTGTTTGAAATATATAGGCTACCCAAGATTACTACCATGGAGGTCGTGAACGGGTGGAAAGCAACGCCGATGCAGTTTTGGCAGAATCAGCTCAACTTCGCCGTATGGTGTGCAACAGCCGGATGCGGGATTTCCTCACAGGACCATATGAACGCGGATGACCCCTTCTTGAGGGCTGTTTACAACTTTCAACTGTAATACACTATTAAGTGAAGAACAACAAATCTCTCTGCCGCAGGACGACGGCTGGAATCCAATTGTCAACGCCTACGACCGTAGGGCGTTTGAAAGACTGCGTAACGAATTTGGGATCTCAAAAGACACGGACTGGCGCCAGAAAGCATTTCCGAGCAGCGCTGGCATTGGGGACGTTCACATTCGGCGGGGCTACGGGACTTGGACGCAGACGGATCTTAGACACGATCACTCCGGCGACCACATCGTCAGTCGGAACGTCGGGAATTTTGACCCCGCAACGATGACCTCCGTGCCGGAAGTGTCCTGTGGCCGGCACTGCGGTGTCTCGTCCTGCGATTGGCTACCTCCGAAACGAGGTTACGTTGATTATATACAGCAAGCTGGTGGGGTCCAGGACGTATTGGGTACATTTATGTTAGACAAGGGTCTGGGGTTCACGCAGGCCGGGGTTCCTCGCCTCAACGAGTCCATTCGCACATAGGTCTGGGCCATACTCGGTGCACAGGCGCAAACGCGTAGTGCTATACTGGGGTCAGGAACGGCGTTCGATGCCCAGAAAAAGTTCTTGGCAAATATTGAGGACGCCATCTCATCTCCGGTGAACCTCCCGACGGCGATCCAGCGATATCAAGACATGTTACAGTATGCTGGCACCCCAGTGGACTAGGTATTATTTGGAATAGGTCTGTATATGGCACCAAGCAATATGATACTACGAGACAACCGGGTTGACGGTTACAATAATCGGATCGTAATTGCCACCGCCCAACAAAAGATCGGCCATAACGGGAACGTGAACACGGATACCATCAAGCACACAGCCGAGCTGGCAACTGGAACCGATTTCATAAAACCGCCAGCATACGCGCAAAGTGCAATAGCACTTCATGCAACAGCGCAAAGCACCCCAGCAAGTTCCTTCGGAACTAGTGCAACATCGGACCACGAGGCTGAAAAATTACGGCTCGTCGTCGCCCTCGTGGCGATCGGGCTATTCGCGATTTGGAAGAAGATTTGGACTGAGACTCCAGCGGTCGTGTGGATGCCCATCGGGATCAGGGGATTGTGGAGCGGTTCAATCGGACCCCAGCTGAGCGGCTGTTCGGGCACTAATATGCCCAAGAGCTTGCATACCTTCCTTCGCGATCAACTGAGTGGGTGACCAGGCTACCCGCCGTGGTCTGTACACTGAACGGCGAGGTGACCGGATTGATCGGTAAGAAGCCCGTGGATGTCATCAAGGCGAAAACGGTGTCGGACAAGCCCTCTACCGTCTCGCGCGGGCGACCCATTGGTTAAGCGGAGCAAAAGCTTCCCTCGGGTGTTGGAGTCCGGTACCTCTACCAGTCCGGGAAGCTGGAGGGTGGCCGCCAAAACTGATCCTGTGTGATCTCTCAATGTATATCATCTGAATAGATCTATTACCGAACCCGATGAGCCCGTGCTCTACTACCTTGACAGTGGTCCATCGCGCGGGTTTTTCCGCGAAGAACTTCTTGCGGTGCCTTCTGACACACATCTGCCACCGGGCTAAACAAATTCCCACGGCTCGGTGTGAATCCCCGTCCGGTAGGACCCGCCTCTTATCGTAGTAGGCGGAGAGTCCGAGCTTCCGCTGTGAATACGTTTTCATTGCTCCGTTAATCATTCTAAATCCTCTATTTTCTGCCATATCGATTCCACCTTCTAATTCCATCTTATATCT
This sequence comes from Conchocele bisecta, assembly GCA_029237695.1. Lineage (NCBI taxonomy): Eukaryota > Metazoa > Mollusca > Bivalvia > Lucinida > Thyasiridae > Conchocele > Conchocele bisecta. The sequence continues at coordinate 594,985 of CM055267.1, forward strand.
ACACCATGTCAAGTCATTAGTTCTTTTCGACATTCCCTTTGCCGAGTGTTTCACTTTACCGTTTCCATACATTCCCTCGTCACCACTAACGTAGTAACAGTTGCTACATAACGCGATGGCTCTAACACCTCGAAACTCTAGCTTGAACAGTCCTGGAGTTCTGTTACCTCTATTGATCTCAAGCTAGCCATTCTTTTTTCTCTTTACGAAACTCTTCTATTCTTTCGAGTCTGACTACACTCTCCAACTCTTTACTAGACAGTGCGAAGTACATACTGTCCGTGTCCATCTGTATTAGTTCGAAATCGCTTCTGTCAGCGTATCTATCTAACATTCTAAGATTCTCGAGTTGATAGACGCCTATTCCACATTGATACGGACTATTGATTACCACTCTAGGTTTTCTACTATATATCTCGTACGCGCTTCCAATCTCTTCCAAGTCCTCAAACCATGCGGATCTCAAAGATTTGTCAACAGTATTTTCATCCTTTGTGTAAGTGGTGTTAAGATGACGTTCGGGGTCGTCTCTATCATCTTACAATACCAGGAATTACCAACTAGTTTAAATATTTCAGCCAGTACGGCTTTCGACTTGTCGACATCGCCAGTTCTACGAGCATCGGTCACTTCTTCTACGAACCACTTAAATGGCTTTTTAGCTTCGTAATCTATCACTCGAAGTACGGCCTTGATAACGAGTCCGTGTCTAAGATACAATTTTAACAATGGCGCGTATAACAGCATTTATTTTTGCTGACATAGCTCCCCTAATTTTTTCTGTCCACGCGTGCGGGTTCGTCCGGTCTTCGTAAGATAGTATAACATGTGATCTGGCACAGTCTACAGAGACACTTCTATATTAACAAATAGTGGTGCCATTTCTTCAGACGTACGCCATAATTTAGTTGGCACTTCGATGTCCACTTCTACACATCCGAACCATTCATCTTTTCTCAATTTTCGAACGAAATCTTTTATGACCTTCGAATCTTCAGGTTTAGGGTTCGTCCATATTTTTATTCTCCGCATGGCATGGCATTAGATAGCGTAGATAAGTATAGTGTGTTGGCATCGTAACCTAATACGGACCCACATACCTTTTTACCATCGTTTAGATCTACCAGCTTCCGCGTATCTAGAGAAAACGATAGAAGGTCCTCCAGTGAGATCTGATCTCCTCATCATATCATACGTCGCCTTCTTTGGTGCGTACAACACGTTCTCTTTCGCTCCTCTTAAAATATATTGCAGCGACACACCCGGAAGAGATACGGCATCCTTTAGAATATCGATTTTTCTTCCTTTGTAGAAAGTCAATGCTTCGAGAAATGGACCAACGTCAAGATCGTTATAGTATCGTAACCAATCTTCGAGAACTTGGTAATTTTCTTTTCTACAAATATCTTCTTACACTCTTTCCACTGAGACAGAGTAAGTAGGTACCCACCACCAGTCAACTTGGACTTCCGCTCGGTATAATCTGGTAAATCAGGATAGTCTAGTTTGTCTACGCTATCGAACCACTCGTATAGAAAGCATGATTTTCTCATCTTACAGTCGTACGCTTTTACCCATTTCTAATACCTAGTTCCGGGTCTTAAATACTGTAACGTCTAAGACCCGAAACTCTGGTGGGAAGAGGAATATCGTTGTGCTCGCTCTCTTACCTACCATCACCTTCGTCACTGTGGCCGCTACCTTCTCTACTAAATACCTTTTTATAAGATTCAAGTCGTATCGACTACAGTTGAATCCAACGACTGGAACTTGATCGGTTCATTGTGTGATGACCTTTTGTTGACTTTTAGGAAGCAAATAAATGTCGTCAGGTAGATATTCATTTCGAACTAGTCTACGTATCGCGACCACTCTCGTTTTCAGCTCGGATAAAATCTTTTCGACTAACACCTCTGGATCTGTTTCACATATGTGAGTTATTTTACCGTTTAGAGTATCACCTATCGATACGGAAACTGTTACGTGTTTGGCGTCGTACGTCAGATCCTGTGTTGGTTTAGAACCTATAGATTGATCTAAATACGCTTCAAAGTCGTATACTATCTGATGCGGATATAGTGTAATATCGTCACAGTCATTTCTTTTTATACCCGCGACATTCTTCCACTCACATTCCCACTTTACTACCAACCCGTATCCTTCCCCTCTTATTTTGGCATCTTGAAGTCTCGTCTTTTCATACATCTTTGCCGCATCCTTTTTCTTACAATGTCGCGGACATCCGTGCCAATAGCAACCGTAAAATTTATACACAGTATTGGTATCTAAACAATATCCGTCTACCGGATTGTTAGCTATCAACCTCTCACCACCATGCCCGCATCTTGAATGATGTATGTGGACTTGACGTACATCGGTTTCGTGCTCTATCCAGTAAATAGCTACTTCGCTCGAAGTACCTCGTGGATAAAATGCCTTCTCGTATGCAGACTGAGGTTTATCTACTTTCTTACCCAGACAGATGACTTCGGTTATGACTTTTGTACACATACTCGAGTGACGATTTAAATGTCACGCCTTTGTGAACATATGTTGACACTCACCGCACACATACTCATTCATTAACTTTTTCAAATTAGCTATTAATAACGCATGTCCTTCGTACAATCCGATTGTCATCATCTCAATACCGCATCGTAGTGAGCCGGTATTTTCTTTATACTCCACGCTCCATTTTCAGCCGGTTCGTACACTCGTATGCCGAGCTTGAACTTCTCCTCAACCTTTGGTATCATTTCCATTGTTACCTTTCTACTCTCTGGTGTGGCATAGTGACTAAATAACCTTTCTGACAGCTCTCTAGCCTCCGTACAACATATATCGGCTCTTTTTCCTCGATGTATCGCGATGCATCTGAATATACACAAATCGTCATCGAACGTGTCGACCGCGTACATGCCCTTTTTCTGTCTCAACCAATCAGGTATTTTTCCATTACCTACGAGCATTCGTTGATTATCGATAATCATCTTCACCTCGACTGACACCAAATTTACAAACACCCACTTGCTGCTCGGTCTCTCAACTTGATCGACCTCCAATCTTATCGATTCTTGAGTGTTCCTTGTGAAATAACATAGTCTTATCATTTTCGATATTACGAAGAACGTACGAGCATGAATATCGTTTGACTCTACGTTTCGCATTATTCTCTCGCTTATCACGCCATCCACACCGATGTGATATGTCCAGATAATGGTTATACGCCCTCTTCGAACGATTTTGGCTGGTCCGACTAACACTTTTATTACCGCCGTTACATCCTCATCACGCATATAGTGATCATCATCATCGTCCTTCTGCGTGTGAGCCGTAGCACACAGACCGGTCATTGGTTCGATTTGCATGCGTTCGAAAATCCTTTGGAATTCGTCAATTATCTTACGCCTCGTCATGGTTTCGACTTTACGACTCGTCATGATTTTTTAATATAAGAAAATCTTATCTTTAAAAGCCGTGGTCATTCACACGGGAAGACATAAATCACATTCAATAATCTCCTGACTCCCATGTGCCCACTGCATGTAATTCTTGATATGTCACTATCATCGGCATGTTGTAACATGCATCTGACCAGTTCTTATCCTATAGCGTAGCGAAAATGAGATGCAAAAGCTGTCCGTCGGTCTGTCCGTCAATCTTCCACAATGTATACGTGTGTATCAATTCGTGCGTACGTACACGAGGTAATTGTGCACTCTTTTTTATTGTGCACGACTACAGTCGAATCTGTGCGAAAGACCACCTCCGAATAGCAATCAACTGGCTGTAAAGGCCACAATGTTGTTGTTCCAATGGCACAATTATTGTATAAATGACGCAGCGAATAAATACCAGAACAAAGGCCAAATTTTTAACTTCCCATGGCTGGCCTTTATTCACATATTTGACTGTATTTACAGGTGGACAAGTAAGTGGGGTTGCAAGTATACCGCAGTGTGTACATCCATCCGCCCGCCTGTCTGTCCGTCACGTTTTCTATTTGCCTATAACGTCTGTATTGTATGACCTATTGGCCTGAAACTTCATGTACATGTTCATTATCATCCACTTTCATTCCCCGTCCCACCCATGCTCTCCCATGTCCAAGGTCGAGGTCAAATAACTTATAAATAAATTTACGTCTAGTCGATGCGTCCGCGTTTCTCCATTCTCCTATAACTTGTTTGATCTACGACCAATTGGCTTGAAACGTCATTTTCATGTTTATTATCATCCATATTTCCATTCCCCACCTTAGTCATGCTCTCCCCATACCCAATGTCAAGGTCTAATCACATATACTTATTCATCTAGTAGATGTGTGCACGTGTCTCCATTGTCCTATAACTTCATTACTTTGCAGCTAATTGATTTCAAACTTCATGTGCATGTTTATTATTATCCATATTTTCATTTCGGATCCCAGTATACTCCCTCCCCCTTGGCATCTGTCAATGTCAAATAATTCAGTACATTCATTCTGCTATAAACTTCATATGCTTAACCTTCATATGCATCCTTGTCCTTATCCATATTATCTTTCAGTAGATGCATGCGCATTCCTCTATTATCCTATAACTTATTCACCATATCAACGTGCATGTTTGTTATCCAGCCACCACAGCGATGGGATACATGCCGTTGGCGTCGTTCTTGTCATTAGATTTGTATTATGAACTAATGGAAAATAAATAATATTTGTAAGACCCCTTTGTCAAACAGCCTTCCAGTTGCATGTACATGTAGATGTACAAAGTACATGTATTCATAAGCGATATGAGTCAACTATGGGTCAAGTCCAACGGTTTCAAATCTAACAGTACAGTCACTATGCAGCACAATAGCCTGAGCCAGTGATCAGAAACGAACGACCTTCAATCTTTGTGATCGTCGCAAGACCGCTGAAATACTTGGCCATTTATTTACATTGAAACGTTTGTAAGAATTTCTCCATTAGCCCTTTCAACAACACAGGCCTGTATAGTGGTATTGGCAAAACGTGTAGATCCAGAG